>JAOPSE010000060.1:10280300-10681198 GCA_029449295.1 Zea luxurians | reverse complement strand
AGCTTTGGATATAATGAAGATTGCTAACAAAGTCGTTGACGAAGTCGTCGATAGACTATTACACGAAGTTGCTGAAAAAGTGCTAAAGGAAGATTAAATTTTTGCATGCTTGGAAATGTAATGCTTGTGTATGGCTGTTGCCTTGTGTAAAAAAGAAACATCAAGTATTTGTATGTACATTAATGTAATATATCTCTTTGTGATGCATGAAATCAACGTACATACCGTTTTTGAGCCTTTGGCAAAAAAACGCCTTCCCTTCTTTTCATGCTTTGCAAAGAAGAGAAATTTTCTTATGCCACTGTTGACAAAGGTTAGCTTCGTGTAGTACAATATTCCTGCTGAAGGTATATGTTGTACTACAACACATTCTTTAATGATCCGACAAGTATCTTCGAAGGAGCAATTTTCCTTCTTCTCCTCGGCTTTTTGCTGATGCAAAATGATGTATGATGCGCTGCTATGCGATATGATATGATGGAATGATGCAAAATGATGTTTATGCCAAAGGTAAGAACCCACGCGAATACACACCCAGACTCTGCATCCCCTTAGGAATGACTTTGGAGTCTCTTCACCTTTTACTTAGGTGGTGTTTCATCTCTGCATCCCCTTAGGAATGACTTTGGAGCTAAGCTCTGTATCCCCATAGGAACGACTTTGGAGCTTCTTCACCTTTTACTTAGGTGGTATTTAAGCTCTACATTCCCTTAGGAATGACTTTGGAGCTTCTTCACCTTTGATTTAGGTGGCATCTTAGCTCTGCATTCCGTTAGAAACAACTTTTGAGCTTCAGAACTTACTCCGCTGTTGGGGGCCTTCGTCCTCCGAAGGTCCTCAAAAAACGTGATTTAACAAAATCTTCAAGTGTGATATGTGAACAGGTACCTTTGGACTCGGGCTAAAAGCATGTACGACGTAAAAAGCATGATCGTAACGAAGGTTGGAGTTGCTCCGAAGCTACGTGCAGGGGAGCTTCAGCTAAATAGCGGAGAGAGGAACCGACTTAAAGGGGAAAAGGCTATCTAGTCCTCATAGAATTGTCTATTAGTTAATAATAAATGTAAAGGGCATGAATGTAATTTCTCACAGGCTGCATCTTGTGCCTATAAATAGATGAACAGTTCCCCCGTACTGTTCACACTGACTGATACTTGCTCGTGTGTCACACTTGTACTTTTACCTTCTGTCAAACCGAAGGTACATATGTAATCTAATTTTGTTTCTATTCTTTCATGATAATATAATATAATGAGAACGAAATGATAATGTTATATAATTGTTCATGTTATCTCCTACATTTCGTATGCTTCTCCTTTTATTTATACCATGATTATGAAGGTATGTCCTTCATGACCTTCGTCTGAAGATCATTATATCCTAAAGGAAATAATGCTTCTAAGGACGAAGGGCATTAACATTTAACATTTTGTGTTGCCTTGTTCTTAATTCATAGCACTTGAGAACAAGTGATCAACATTGGTGCCCACCTCCGGTGAACTCTTTCAACCACCTTCGGCAAGCACTGACCTTCGACATGCCGCCAAAGAAAGCTTCAGCGCCAGGGACTGCTGCACTGCAGCCGCTGGACCCACTCCAGGAGACCCTCTCTCTCCGAGAGTCACGAAGCCAGAAGAGGAAAGCCACTAGTCCAACACTCCAGGAGGAGGAGTTGGACCAAGAGATCAGGGACATGGAAATTATTCATCAATAAGTACAAAGGAAGAAGGAGAAGATGGCGTGGTTGGCTGATCTTCAAAGGAAGATCGACGAAGCTACTGAAGAAGTGTGCCATCTTGTTCAAGAAGAACAAGATCGAAGGCCCCAACACAGGGAACTTCGTCAAGAAGGCCTATTCAACGAGGATGGATGGTATGATGATTTTAATCATGATACCTTTACTTTTGATGATGCTACTCCCTTGGCAGCAGAACTGCAGGCTACCCTGTGGCCCCCATCATACAAGCCACCTCAGCTTCCCATGTATGATGGGCATTCAGATCCAAAGCAGTTTTTGATGAGCTACGAAGCAACTATATCTTCGTATGGAGGCAATACTGCAGTCATGGCGAAGTCCTTCGTCATGGCAGTTCGGAATGTTGCCCAAACATGGTATTCTTCTCTTTGGCCAGGGACTATCACGTCGTGGCAGAAGCTTAAGGACATGTTGGTTACCAGCTTCCAAGGCTTTTAGATGAAGCCGGTCATAGCTCAGGCTCTGTTCCAATGCACGCAAGACCATGAAGAATACCTTCAGGCATATGTACGAAGGTTCTTGCGATTGAGGGCACAAGCGCCTACCGTGCCTAATGAGATTGTCATTGAGGCCATGATCAAAGGTCTTCGCCCAGGACCAACCGCTCAATATTTCGCCAGGAAGCCCCCACAAACTCTAGAGAAGCTGCTTCAAAAGATGGATGAGTACATCCGGGCTGACAATGACTTCTGCCAAAGAAGGGAGGAAGCTTACAGATTCTCTGAGATGACTAGGGGCTTCAGAGGAAGAATCCACCCGAGACATGTCAGGTCGATTCATAACTCCACTCAGAATGATGACAAACGAAGTCGGCTGCAGAGGCCACAGTATACCTCACAATCTTCGGGGCAGCAACAAAGCTCTTTCCGGCTGCTAGCTCCAAGAGGCAGAGGCGCCAGGGGCTTCGGAGGAAGATATGGGGACCAGCCCAGGAAGATCTACTGCTTATTTTGTGATGAAGACAAGGGCCATACTACAAGAATGTGCCAAATTATCATCCAAAAGCAGGAGATTGCAGAAGCCGAAGCTCGACAGAATCAACCGAAGCAGGTCTTGCACACTGCTTCGTGCCACTCAACCTACATACCAGAATATGTGGGTAATCATTCTGCAGCTTTTGTTGCTTCGGCTAGTCAGCCATAGGCTTCTTGGCCACATCTTCCACCTCCGCCACCACTACAACCTACCTATTCACGGGGTCAGCAGCCAGAAGGGCACCAACACACCCAACAGCAACGGGATTTCAGGGAGGAATCTGAAGCTCGCACAGTCAGCAGTACTATGCCGGAGTCAAAGCACATCTATTGAGAGATATCCTACTTTCTGAAACACTTTTTTATTCTATGCCAGTTTGTTTTTTTTAATAAGGGATAAGTAATGCAAATCTAGTTTAAATTCTTTGTAATAGTTTCGCTTCCATTAAAATGAAATATATCTTCTTCACAGATTTACGAAGCTCCAAAATTGCCGAAGCTCAAAAAGTCGTTCCTAAGATGCACACCATAAGTCTTGTCGAAGCCACAAAAAGTCGTTCCCAAGGGAGCGCAGTGTAAGTTTTCTGCTCAAAAGTTGTTTCTAAAGGAATGCAGAGCCAAATACCGCCGAAATATAAGGCGAAGCGTGATAAGTCAACACAAAAAATACCACCGAAATATAAGGCGAAGCACGAAAAGTCAACGCGAAAAATACCGCCGAAATATAAGGCGAAGCGCGGAAAGTCAACGCGAAAAATACCGCCGAAATAGAAGGCGAAGAAGTTCAAAAGACGTTCCTAAGGGGATGTAGAACTTACACTGAAAAATAAGCGGTGAAGCCGAAAAATAAACGGCAAAGAGACTTTGATCGTTCCTAAGGGGACGCAGAGATGGTGTGTTCCAGTATGGGCGCATGGGTGTGCATCTTCGGCATTAGCATCATCCGCATCATATCGCCACATCATCCCGCATAGCATTACATCATACATCATATTGCACTGATGGCACGAATTGAATACGAAGTTGACCTTCGGAGACTGCTTTATAAAAAATGGAAAGGTGCTAAGGCACAAAGTTAGCTGAGAAAATATAATTTCGTCAGCTATATTGCAAAAGAAGGGATCATTTGTTTATAAAGCTGGGAGGTCTTTACGAAGCTTGGATATTTTCACGAAGCAAGAATCTTCTTCTTTGTAAAGCATGAAAAGAAGGGAAGGTGTTTTTCGCCGAAGGCTCAAAAACGGTATGTATATAAAGTTTCATGCATTACGAAGAACTGAATTACAAATAATTCACACATTAGATTCAAAAATATGCACATCGAATATTACAATTTTGATGCAGCGAAGCTACATTGATCGTCTAAAAATGTTTTTACAATATCAGTCCTCTTACAGGACGTTTTCTGCAATTTCATTCAACAATTTGTTAACAACTTCATCAACGATAGATTCCGCTATATTGATGACTTCTATTGCTTTTTTCGTTTCTGGGTCGGCCAGGGGGTCAAACGGTTCTAGCGGAGGAGACAGTTCAGCTGCAGTAGGAAAAATTAATCAATTCGAAGTCACGAAAACAAACGACGAAGCTAAACGCTATAAAACAATACCTATGCGCCTCTCGCGCTCTACAGCTTCTTCAGCTTGCTTAGCTTGAATTCGGGCCTCATGGATATCTTTTTCGCTTTTCTTCATTATTTCATGAGCCATTTTTCGGCCGCCATTTGACTAGATGTCAGTATAAAATTTTCCGCCCATTAAGCTTGCTTCGGCTGAGGGATCCTTCGTGACATCCACGGAGAAGGTAGCTTCGGCCTAGGCCAGGGTTTTGACATGTTCGCAACCTGCCTTCTCTAAGATGGCTGAAATTCCTCTCGCACCAGAAAACACGCAGACATCCCCGTGATCACTCAAAATTTCTTCAAAAGCTTCGGCCTCTCCGCTTATCCATTATATAACACCTTCGGGGTTTCCTCGAATAAAGTTATCTTCATTGGAGTAGGCACCCACGTTGGCAAAGCTGGCCTTTATCTTCTCTAGACAGCCCAGGGATTTTTCGGAGCATCTTTCTTTGGATGCGCTGAGTTCTTCGACTGTTTTTTCCAAATAATTTCTCCAATATTCACTAATATCTCGGTTGGCCTCTGCGAGACCACATTTTTCTTTGGCCTCGGCCAGCTGCTTCCGAAGGTCTTCAATTTCATTCTTTTGAATTTCAGCTTGAGCCTTAAAACTAGCTTCATCTTCTTTTACCTTGTCCACCAATGAAAGTAGAATCTTGTCTTTTTCCGTGGCTTCCTTCCTCAGTCTGATAACCACTATTCGAAGATTGTTGAGAGCTATAGTGCAGCTCTCATCTTTAGCATTCTTCTGTGCCCTTAGGGCATTGCTAAGTATTAAGCCCTGCAAGAAAGGTTAAAAGGATCAACATAAGAATAAAAAGACTCCATTCTAGAGTCCATAAGCTTCAAAATTCACAACTTCAGTACCTTCAGACTATTGTACGCAAGACTATCTGCTAGATCGTCCTTCGTCATGGCACAAAGGCCAGCTTCAAGCTTTGGAAAACCCATACTTCTAGCCATCTCCCGACAGACAGATAATTCTTTATTGTCTGGGAGGCAATACAGGAAATCATCTTCGTCCGTACCATTAAACACTAAGGCCCTCTTCGGATACTTCAGTTCTCGGGCATAGTGTTTAGCTTCAAAAATTTCTTCTTCGGATAATCTCTTTCCCAAAGCATGTCGAATGATATAATCAAGATCTTCAAAGGGTGCTTCGGGGGCAAGGGATTCGGCCTCTTTGGCCGCACTCTTCTCGAAAGTTATATTAATATCTGGGGTTATTTTTCTGGCCTTCTGCTCGATGGCGGCAAGCTTCGTCTTAGTAGGCACCGTGGGTTCTGCCTCGGCTTCAGCCTGGGTTAGTGTAGTCTCGACTTCTATTTGCTTAGTATTAGTCTTGGATTGCATTCTGATAGCCTCGGCAACCTTCCCTATGGGAGCAGGGCCTATGGAATCGGTTGTTTCCAAAACATCTAATACATTTACCATCCTCCTTCTCCTAGGAGTTATGACAGAACCTTTTTGTGCCTTCAGCGCTATGGCTTCTATCGAAGGACTTAAATCCCTAGCATATTTTTCACTTCTTCGGTTGCTGGCCTGACAGCCTTATCTTTGTCAACCTTTGTTTCAACTGGCTCAACCGAAGGTGCTTTCGGCATTGTAGCTGGTTCTTCAGCCTTCTGCATCAGAGCAGATTCTCTTGATTCAGCAGCCAAAGATGCCTCCTCGCCAAACTCAGGCACCACGGTCGGTTCAATATATTATGGCTGGTGGGTAAGTACCTTCATCTTTTTGCCCATAGCCTTTGGCACAGGTTCAGCCGGGGTGGCCAGAGCAGCAGCTTTCCTCTTCTTCCCTTGCCCCCGAACCGGGTAGTGGTAGTCGGGGTAGACGAAGCCAATGGCATCAAAAACTCTGTTTATTCTCTTTTTTCCCCGACCTCCGAAGGCTGTAGACAGCGCATTATCTTCTGCCTTGGAGTATGATCCAAGTTGTTCATCACTTGTAACTTCGATGCATTTCAACCAATCATCGTTTGGTTCATCGAATTTATCCTCATATCTGAATGTATATTTCAGCCGAACCAGTTCACCTTCGCTAGACTTGGTAATAGTTTCTTTTGGCATTTCCCAGCTCTCTGCAAGCGGCCATACTCTGAATGCTATATGCTCTTGAATTAAATCTCTGGTGCCAATAAAGAAGCAGACAGTACCAAACACCCTTTGGCACGCTTCGGCGGCTTCATCAATTTCAACCTTTGGCCTTCGGAGGCCGAAGCGGGACCATATGGGGTGCATGATAACATCCTTGATGTTCTCCCTCGCTGACAAGTCGTTCTTCACATAAAACCATTCTTCCATCCAATTTCCGGGCCATCTCTTCCGAAATGTTGGCACAGGGTGACTAGCGTTGGGACGGGCGATAAACCCATAACAACCAAAGTTTTTATGATACTGTTCTTTCCCCATGGCCTTCGTCTCGTACAAAAGTTCATGAATGCTGCAGAAGCACTTCGCACTTGGTTGTATCCCTTGGCTTCTTGCTGCCCAGACGAAGATTCCCATCCTCAATATGGCTTCGGGGGTCAACTGGTGAAGGAAAACTTGGTAGGTTTTCAACACTTCAACTACAAACTTGCTCAGCGGAAACCGAAGCCCAGCTTTGAAGAAGCTTCGGAAAATCACAACTTCGTTCCCCTCGAGGGCCGGGACGTTGTTGTCTCCGCCAACCCTCACAATAGACATATCCTGAAAGTACCTTCCCCTCATGTTTTCAAGGTGACTTTGCTTGATGGTAGATTTTCCGAAAATTGTATGGCTTGGTCTCCAGGGTCGATCCTCAGAATCATCGCCCCCACTTTCTACATCATAACTATCACTGTCACCAGAATCTTCAGACAGGCCTTCCAATATCTCCTTAGTAATCTTCTCTGTATTCGATTTTGCCATTGACTCGATAAATCCTGCAATGTAAGGATCCACAGTCTTCTTCTCCTCAAAAAGCTTCTCCTCTTCAGCAGGCTTCGTCTCAGCAGCAACCTTCTTGTCTTGAGTCATCTTTTCCTTCGGAGATGAAGAAAATGTCTTTCTAACCGAAGCTCAGAAAGCTTGAAAAACCAGCAAGTGTTAGTGAGCAAGAGCTATGAAAATTGATAAAATAAAGCAAGTGGCTCAAGCAGCGTACCAAATGAGGTTGATACGAGTTCTTATTTATACGCTCGGCACGCTCCAAATTGGGGGGCCTCGCCTGTCATTGACTGTTGCTATTCTAGCAAAGGGAAGGTGTTTTTTCGGACCTTCGGCTTAAGGCCTTCGTCCATGTCGCAGTCTGAATTTGTTATCTTAAACAAATTGATACTGCGAGGGGATACTGTTGGGGGGCCTTCGTCCTCCGAAGGTCCTCAAAAAAATGTGATTTAACAAAATCTTCAAGTGTGATATGTGAACAGGTACCTTCGGACTCGGGCTAAAAGCATGTACGACGTAAAAAGCATGATCGTAACGAAGGTTGGAGTTGCTCCGAAGCTACGTGCAGGGGAGCTTCGGCTAAATAGCAGAGAGAGGAACCGACTTAAAGGGGAAAATGCTATCTAGTCCTCATAGAATTATCTATTAGTTAATAATAAATGTAAAGGGCATGAATGTAATTTCTCACAGGCTGCGTCCTGTGCCTATAAATAGATGAACAGTTCCCCTGTACTGTTCACGCTGACTGATACTTGCTTGTGCGTCACACTTGTACTTTTACCTTCTGTCAAACCGAAGGTACATATGTAATCTAATTTTGTTTCTATTCTTTCATGATAATATAATATAATGAGAACGAAATGATAATGTTATATAATTGTTCATGTTATCTCCTGCATTTCGTTTGCTTCTCCTTTTATTTAGACCACGATGATGAAGGTATGTCCTTCATGACCTTCGTCTGAAGATCATTATATCCTAAAGAAAATAATGCTTCTAAGGACGAAGGGCATTAACATTTAACATTTTGTGTTGCCTTGTTCTTAATTCATAGCACTTGAGAACAAGTGATCAACATCCGCGCTCCCTTAGGAACGTCTTTTAAGCTTCGGAACTTACTCTGCGCTCTCTTGGGAACGTCTTTGGAGCTTTGGAACTTGGTTTTGTCACACTCGATGGTGTAACCAAAGGTTTATTACATCGAGTTGAAGGTTAAACCTTCTTGTATTGTCTTTTGCAACAGAAATATAAAAGCAAAAAAGAGTAGGAATGGAACAAATTAGAGCTTTCTTTTGGCCAAGACATTGTGTCATCTTTAGTAGATATGCCTGGATTCAGGCAAAGTGCTATTAACTGTGCGAGCTTCAGACTGCTCCCGAAGGTCACGTTGTTGTTGAGGCCGAAGATGCCCTTCTGGCTGCTGGTCATGACTTGGGGCAAGCGCCATTGGTGGGGGTGGTGGTAATTGAACCCAAGAAGCTTAAGAGTGACTTGTTGAAGCTGCAGAAGTCGTAGGCTATTGATTTCCTACATATTTCGGGATGTATGGAGAGTAGCACAAAGCAGTATGGAGGACCTGCTTAGGCTGATTCTGCCGTTCCTCGGCTTCAGCAATTTCCTTCTGCTTTTGGATCGTGACTTGGCACGTCCTCATTGTGTGACCCTTGTCCTTACCACAGAAAAGGTAGAACAACTTCCTGGGCTGATTAACAAACCTTCCTCCACTGAAGCTTCTTCCTCCTCTACCTCTCGGAGCTGGTGGCCTGTAAGAAGTTTGTTGCATGGCCAAAGACTGTGAGCTATGATGACTGCTCTAAGCATTGTTGGCCCTTTCATCGTTGGCATTGGAATTATGGATTGACCTGACATGCCTGGGATGAAGTCTTCCTCCTAAGCCCTTGGTCATTTCAGAAAACTGGTATGCTTTCTCCCTTCTTTGGCGAAAATCATTATCAGCCCGGATGTATTCATCCATCTTCTGATGGAGTTTTTCCAATGTCTGTGGTGGCTTCCTTGCAAAATATTGGGCTGTAGGTCCTGGCCAAAGCCCCTTGATCATGGCCTCAATAACGATTTCATTAGGCACTATAGGCGCTTGAGCTCTCAAACGTAGGAACCTTCGGACGTACACCTGTAGGTACTCCTCATGGTCTTGCATGCATTGAAATAAGGCTTTAGCAGTGACTGGCTTTGTCTAAAAGCCCTAGAAGCTAATGACTAGCATGTCCTTGAGCTTCTGCCATGTGTGATTGTCCCTGGCCGAAGGGAGGAATACCATGTCTGGGCCACGCTTCTGACTGCCATGACAAAGGACTTTGCCATGACAGCAGCGTTGCCCCCATACGAGGATATTGTTGCCTCATAGCTCATTAGAAATTGCTTTGGATCCAAATGCCCATCATACATGGGCAACTGTGGTGGCTTGTAGGATTGTGGCCACAGGATAGCCTGCAATTCTACTGCCAGAGGAGAAGCATCATCAAAAGTAAAGTTACCATGATGAAAGTCGTTGTACCATTCGTCTTCGTTGAATGAGCTCTCCTGATGAAGCTCCCTGTGCTGAGGCCTTTGGTCCTAGTCATCTTGAGTAAGATGACGCATCTCTTTAGCTGCTTCGTCAATCTTCTTTTGAAGATCAACCAGCCGTAGCATTTTCTCCTTTTTCCTTTGTACTTGCTGATGGATTGCTTCTAAATCCCTGATTTCCTGGTCAAGCTGCTCCTCCTGAAGAGTCGGGCTGGTAGCCTTTCTCTTTTGGCTCCTAGCCTCTCGTAGGGAGAGTGCGTCCTGATTTGTGTCCAGCGGCTGCAGGGCAGCCCCTAGCACCGTTGCCTTCTTCGGCGGCATGTTGAAGGTGAATGCTTGTCAAAGGTTGTGGAAGTGAGTTCACCGGAGGTGGGCGCCAATGTTGGTCACTTGTTCTCAAATGCTATGAGTCAAGAACAAGGCAACACAATTGTTAATTGTAAGAGACCTTCATCCTCCTAAACATTATCTCCCCATGGGTATAATACTCATAAGACGAAGGTCTAGAAGGACAAACCTTCATCATTTAATAAGTAAACATCAAATACAAAGGAATAAACATGATAACAGTATCTTAATAATTCATTTATTCTTGTATTCCATGAAACATATAAAAATATCAACAATGTTAATATTACATTGATACCTTCGGCTTGCTCGAAGGCGAGGATGCGAGAGAGTAAAAGTACAATCCAGCGTGAACAGTATGGTGCTACTATTCATCTATTTACAGGCACGGGACGCAGCCCGGGTTAAAGTACATTTATGTCCTTGTCAACCGTTAACAATTATAATACAAAACATTAAGAACTAAATAGTCTTTATCCTTTTTTGGTTACTGTTGCATTTGGTCTTCGTCATCAACCCGAGCGAAGTCCCTTAACTATAGCTTCGTCGCCCATTTTTTGTCACCTTTGGGTTTCACCTCTACCCTTGTCATAGAAGATCTCTATTCCAAAGTTGAAGCCTCCTGCAATAATCTGTGTCATACTGAAGACATACGGTTAATTACGTTTTTGAGGATCTTCGGAGGAGGAAGGCCCCCAACAAAACATTTACGATACGATGATGCTATCTTGATTATGATGATGAGTTTGTGATATTCTAGGGAACTCGGGTTGTTTCCCAAGTACCTCTCTGTAAGGACCTATTCGCTAGATGACCACCCGGGAAAACAGTACAACCATGAGGGTGGAATGGAATGCCCTTAGCTAATTAATTAGAAGAACTTGGGGGTGTAGTTGGCTTCGCCGTTGTGTCGTCTATGGGGGCCGGGGCATAGTGCTTGCTCTGCTAAGGGAGGGTGCCGAGGTTCATTCGATTTGGTTTTGTTAGTCACCCACCTTAGGGAGGAGTATTGTGTTTGTACGACTGGCAAAACCTAACGGGAAACTATACACTAGAAGAATCTTTGTAAAGGCTACATAGTGATACCCTTCCAGGCCACCTAGGTAGTGGTCAATGGGGAGTAGCGCTCCTTGGGCAGAAAGGGGATCATGGCTCATAGGTAAAGTGTGCAACCTCTGCAGTGTTATAAACTGGTATATCAGTCGTGCTCGCTGTTATGAGCAGCCTTGTGAGCTCCTTTGATTAGAGGTACTCTAGTTATCTTTATGATGATGCTTAATGATGATGACTATCTTTTTGGTATTTGTATTTCCTCTTGGATGGAGTGCCATTTGGGTAATGACTTGGGATTATTGATAAAACTTGGCTTTCTACTAGTAATAAATACTTGACCAACTAAAAGCAACTGCTTTGAGTTAACTCCACATACAGCTAGTCCACTTTAGCCAAACGAGACATTTGCTGAGTATGTTGATGTGTACTCACCCTTGTTTTAAAAACACCAAACCCTAGGTTGTCCCCATTGCAACTAGTGCTCAGGAGAAGATGAAGGCAACATGGAGGACTTTCAGGAGTTTCAGGACTTCGATGAGTTCTAGATTAGTTTAGTGGCAAACCCCCCAGTCAGCTGCCTGTGAAGGCCTTATCGTACTATGTTTTGTATTCGCACTTTGATTATGATAATGACTTAAGTTAATGACTCTGTAGATGTCTTGGACATCGTGTTGTAATAAAGTACTAGATTCCGCTATTATTTTGAGCAATGTGTGATGATGTCCAACTATGTAATTGCTGTGTACGTGAATTTCTGATCCTGGAATGTACATGGTTCGCATTCGGTTTACCTTCCAAAACCAAGTGTGACAAACAACGTAAAAGGCTTCCATTGCAAAATATTATCATGTTTAAGTTGCCCTTGGTGTTCATTGCCTTCTTGCTCTTAATTAGCAATTTTTTGTGAGGCAACGAGGTTTAGAGGCCACTAGTTTCTCCATTTTGGTACTTAATGCCAAATGGGGAGAAATTAAGGCCAAAGCAACTGGATCAACCACCACTTGTGAATTTCTAAAATTATTGTGTTTAGTACTTGTCTTTTGATCAAAACCCTCTTGATACAAAACTACTTTCTTGTTGGGAGAAATCTTTATTATGGGGAAAGGGGGAGTTTTTAGCTTTTAATAAAAACTAGTCTTGAAAATGGTTTGATTTGCTAAAACAAAAAGTTTTTGACATAGAAGTAAGAAAATGAATCTTTTTTGCAAAAAACAAACCAAGTTGTGGCAAAATGATCCAAATATGCCAAATCCTATAGTTATTCTATTGATGGTTGATTTGACTTCAATTTGCAAAAGTTGACTCATATTTTATTATGTTAGTGCCTCCTTAAGTTGCTTTTGGTGTCTTGGCATAAATCAACAAAAAGGGGGAGACTGAAAGGGAAATGTGCCCTTAGGCCATTTCTAGTTGTTTTGGTGATTAGATGCTCAACACACTACTTTGGACTAACAACTCCACATATGAACATGAGCACAGATACTTGAAAGGAAAACTGAGAAATATAGGAGTATATTACAAATCCTATTGCATTGAAGGAATAAAGGTATGATTCTAGCACTTAGTAAATTGTTTTAGTTGCTAACTATGTTCATCTAAGTGCCAGGAAACTTCTCAAGTCAAACCAATTTGGAGAAATTGTGTTTGGTGAAGTTTAGCCAAACTTGTGCCAGACTGGGGAGCACTGAACTGTCCGGTGTGCATCGGACAATGTCTGGTGCCTAGGCTATTAGCCGGTGAACAAGCCGCTCTCGGGTTTCAGCAGAGGCGTCGCGGCTATAATTCACCGGACTGTCCGGTGTGACAGTCACGCGTCTCAGCCAACGGTCGGCTACGCGATCAGCGTCGGCCACGTCAGCTCAGCAACGGTCTCCAATCTGCACTAAACTGTCTGGTGCGCCAACGGACTATCCGATGCGCCACCAGACTGTCCGATGTGCCAAGTGACCAACGGTCGGCAATGGTCGACTTCGCCGGAGAAGGTAAGGAAATAGTGAATGTGTAGTGTCAGGTGTGTAACGAACAGTTCGGTGCACCCACAGACAAAAGGCAACAAGCACCTTCCAAATGAAGATCAAACGGCTCCTTGGTCCCTTGGGGCTATAAAAGGACCCCTAGGCGCATGGAGCTGTTACCTAAGCACTCTTTGAGCACACTACAACTCTGAATCCAACAACCATGCTATTGTTTTGCTAGAGAGATATTTGAGTGTGTTCTTGATATGTAACTCTATCATTGTGTTTCGTGTGCTCTCTCTTTTCACTTGTGTGCGTGTTGTTGCTGCGTTGTGCTCTTGTGTGCGTTTCTACACCCATCCTTACTCCCATTTTGTTTGTAATCAATTGTGTAAGGCGTGAGAGGCTCCAACTTGTGGAGATTCCTCACAACGGGATTTTGGTATAAGGAAGATATATGTGGCACTCAAGTTTGCTCTTTGGATCACTTGGGAGGGGTTGAGTGCAACCCTTGACCAAAGGAGGTCAGCACAACGTGAAGTAGGCATTGGCCGAACAACGGTAAAAATCGTTGTGTCACTTGTCCATTTACTTATTACGACTACTATCTTCATAAGTTCTCTACTCTCTTGTAATATTGCTCCTAAGTTTAATACTCATCTTAAAGGAGCAATCAAGAGAAGAGTTCTCTCTCCATCTATCTTCTCATCCTAACTTGGTTTTAGTTTTCAGTAACACTTATTACAAAACAAGTTTGTGTTGTTTACAGATGATTTTTTGCAGGATCACCTGTTCACCCCCTAGGTGCTCTCACCGAGGCTGGCTACCTTGACTCACATCTTCATTGCTTGTGCGTGTAGACGAAGCTCTTCTTCACGTTGCTTCAACCGAAGGCCAGCTTTGTTCGACCCGTGCTATACACCTAAAACAGCCGAGGGCCGACTTCGTCCGACTTTCATTATACACATGGAACACATTTGATTATGCAATACAAGTGTTCTGAGGACCTTCGGCAATGTAGGCCCCAACAATCTAAATATAAAAATGCTATAGATATGAAACTGGTTGAGATTGAGGTCCTTAGTGGTTTTAGGGATTAAGATTATTGTGACTAACTTGTGTTCTGTAGAGGCAACTTAAGTTAGGTTACATGATAGTGATTGTTTTGGCTATTAATGGTTTTCATGAATCTAAATACGTAAATCATTTTTGTTTTAAAGGATGGATGATAAGGTTAAGGATGGCTTAATTCTAAGTGTCAATCGGAATTGGGAGACATTTGGAGTAGTTAAGACTTTGTTTTCCTTTGACCATACTATAAAGAGGGTATGAACTAGTAGCTTTATATACACATCTGGCACTGAAAAATAAAAGTATACATTGTTTAAGTGGCCCTAAAAATCAGTTCGGTTGACTAAAAGGTGATATACACATCTGGCAATGTAAGATCAATCTAATAACATGAAGCTCGACATAAAAAGTAGATTGAAACTACATAGGATAACTACTAGATCTTGCCAACAATAATGCTTAGTACAAGATCAACCGAGAGTAAGGTGATAACACCATACTGCCCCGATGTAATCTACTAGACATCACATCAGGGCAACATGACACTTACCTTGGAAAACCCTTCTTAAAGTGGTGACGATGCACCAACGAGATGAGAAGCACACACAGTTTGGGTGAACTAATGCCTTCTATTTATTATTATCATGAACTGTACATTTTGTAGTCCTTAGACTTGTAGTGATTAGCACCCCTAACTGATTCTAATCTAATCCTAGTCCTATTTAACATACATGGTCCTTGGGGTCTATCCCTCTGTATAGGCCGAATAGCTTCTTTGTGTTGATCCCATCGGCCAATATGGTTACATCAACTCGGTCAGGATTTAGGGCCAATATGGTTACATCAACATTTTGAAGTATTAAAATCTTATAAGAAAGTTTCCTATATGACTCTTTGGAACAAAGGATTGGGTTCCCATAAATCCTATAAAATTTCCTATGAAATGAACCATTGTAGCGATATTTTGGAGGATTTCTAACATGAGATGCAACCTCTTGGAGATTTTCCTATGAAATTGCAAGTGTCATGCAACTATATTTTTGTATTTTTTATATTAATATGTTTTACCAATCCTTCGTTCCAAAGGAGGTCTGGTTTTAACATGGACATACCGTCTGTAGCAGTTTACCTAAATTTTACCCAAAAACACTGTTTTGCATTATACACTATACTATTCGTAGAATGAAGTTTTAATATGGGAATATAGATGTATAAACTGCTGAAGGTAGCCTTTCCTGCGGTTGTTACCAAGTACCGCAAACTTATGGTATCGTTGAAAAATCAAGCAGGCAATTCGTACTGGGCCTCCGGGGTAGTGAGGCCTCTGACGATGGACGGAAAGCTATGCAGTTGGGTTCAGTTCAGTTCAGCACAGCACAGGACAGCAGTGCGCACTGTGCTGTGTTTTGATTTGTCTGTCGATAGCATTTGGCAGACGACGACCAGGGGCTCAGCAGCATCTGGTTGGCGCCGCGCGAACCATTTCTCACAAGATTTTGATGCTCTCCAAACTTGCTCTTGAACCATGCATGCTAGCTATCCGCATCCACGCTTCAGAAAATAGAAGGAATGCATGTATACGATCGAGAGAGGGGGAAAAAAACAAGAGGTGCACCTGCAAAAGCATTGAAGCGCATAGTGCTCAGTTTTTGAAGATTTGTGCAGCTGTCAATAAAGGTCTCTCTGCGAGATTTAATTAACCACATCCGCAGGAGCAGGTAGCTGTGTGCCGAATCTGCAGAACGATTCCCTGCATTTATACTGTACCAGTCTTTGGAAGAAAAGATTAAAACTTGAGCTCCCGGCCCGTACATAATTACTACTGAAGTAATAGACAAGCAGTACCCTTTGCATGATATATATGTGTTGGGGACTTGTTCTCAAATACTAAGAGTTAAGAACAAGGCAACATAAAAAGTGTTAAGTGTTAAAGTCCTTCGTCCTTCGAAATATTATTCCCCTTCGGGAAATAATGAGTTCTGGACGAAGATCACAAGAGACATACCTTCGTAAATATAACAAGTAATGACGAAGGATTCATATAAAGCATGAAATATAATATAAACATCATAGGATCATTTCTATTTTATTAACATGAAGAAATAGAAATGATTTCAAATTACAAATATACCTTCGGTCTTGAGAGAAGGTAAAAGTACAAGCGTGACGCAAAAGCAAATGCCAAGTCAGCGTGAACAGTACGGGAGTACTGTTCATCTATTTATAGACGCGGGACGCAGCCCACGTAAAATTACATCCATGTCCATTACATTCATTAATGACTTATGGAAATCTGTCAAGGCCCACGTAGTCTTTTCATCTTTAAGTCGGTTCCCCTTTCTGCTATCGCGACGAAGCTTCCCTGCGCACAGCTTCGGCTGTGCATCATCCTTCGTGGAGCTTGGTAATCAGCTCGTCCTTCGTCTGGTCCAGGCTTCGTCCTGACCGTACTTCATGTTCATAATTCTGAATCCGAAGGTACCTGTTCACATAATCCACTTGGAAAACATTGTCAAATCATGTTTTTGAGGACCTTCGGAGGACGAAGGCCCCCAACAGTAGCCCCTCACAATATTAATTTGTTAATAATAAATTCAGATTGCGATATGGACGAAGGCCTTGAGCCGAAGGTCCGAAAAAACACCTTCCCTTTGCTAGAATAGCAACATTCACTGACAAGTGGGGTCTTTCAATTTTCAACGCCCTGGGTGTATAAATAAGATCATACCGCAAACTTATTTGGTACACGCTCTTGCCATCTGCTTCGGCCCACTACATTTTTAGCTCTTGTGCACTAAGATTTGCTGATCTTTTTGTTTTTAAAGCTTCGGCCTTGAAAACAGTTTTTCAGCGCTTCCGAAGATGTCTGAAGGTAAGAAGATCGCTGCTGAGACGAAGCTGAGCCTCGACGAAGAGAAGAACTTGGGGTTCCTTATAGCGATGGCGGAAACCAACACAGAGAAAATCACCAAGGAAATTTTTGAAGGTTTGTCCGAAGATACTGATGACAGCGACAGTTTTGATGTAGAAAGTGGTGGGGAAGAATCCGAAGATCGACCATGGCGACCAAGTCACACGGTTTTCGGGAAAACTACTATTAAGCAGAGCCATATTGATAATATGAGGGGGCGGTATTTTCGAGATATATCTATTGTGAGGGCTGATGCTGGAGAAAAGACTTCTCCCACCCCCGAAGAAGATGAAGTTGTAATTTTCCGAAGCTTTCTCAAGGCTGGGCTTCGATTCCCGCTAAGCAACTTTGTTGTTGAGGTACTAAAAACATTTCAAGTCTACCTTCATCAACTTACTCCCGAAGCTATCATAAGAATGGGGATGTTTGTCTGGGCTGCAAGAAGCCAAGGTTTAGAACCAAATGCTAAAAGTTTTTGCAACATTCATGAGTTGTTATATGAGACGAAGCCCTGGGGAAAAGAACAATATCACAACAATTTTGGGTGTTACAGCTTTGGTGCCCGCTCTGGGTCAAGCCGCCCTGTGCCAACTTTTCGGAAGAGGTGGCCCGGAGCCTGGATGACTGAATGGTTCTATGTAAAGAATGACTTAACAGCGCAAGAAAATGTGAAGAGTATCATTATGCGCCCCATCTGGCAACGCTTCGGACTTCGAAGGCCGAAGGTTGAAATGGATGAAGCGGCCGAGGAATGCCAAAGGGCCTTCGGCGTAATCTGCTCTTTCATTGGGACAAGGGACTTGGTCCAAGAGCACATTGCTTTCAGGGTGTGGCCACTTGCAGAAAAGTGGGAAATGCCGAAGGAGACCATCAAAGATTCCGACGAAGGCGGACTGGTCAGACTGAAATACACATTCAAATATGCAGATAAATTTGTTGAACCTGATGATGACTTGTTGAAAAGCATTGAAACATTAAGTGACGAACTGCTTGGGGCATATTCGAAGGCCGAAAATACTGCGTTATCAGCAGCCTTCGGAGGCCGAAAGAAGAAAAGGCTCAACCGAGTATTCGACGCAGTCGGGTTTGTCTACCCTGACTATCATTATCCGGTACTGGGTCGCAAAAGAAAAATTCCTTCTCCTGCGACAGAAGCTACCACAAGTGCCACTAATGAGCCAGCGCCGCAAAGGAAAAAGATGAAGGTGCTCACCCACCGAGCGCGCTTTATTGAGCCGGCCATAGTGCCAAAATTTATTGGTGAAGTCTCTTTGGCCTCTGAAGCTACAGAACCAGCTCCAGTGCCGAAAATAGAAGAGAAAACTGAAGCTCTTCTGGCAGAAAAAGCAGAAAAACCGAAGATTGAGGAGCGAAAAATATCGGAAATCTTAAGTCCTTCAGCAACTGTTGAAACAACAAAAAATCAAAAGGGGCCGTCGGTGACCCCGAGAAGAAAAAGAATGGTGAACGTGTTAGATGTTTTGGAGACAATTAAGTCTTCAAGCACAACTCCAAAAGGGACTATTGAAGTTGCTGAAGTGTCTACCGAAGCTGAAGTTGCTGAAGCTTCGAAACAACAACCTGAAGCTGAAGCTGGGCCCTCAGAGCCCACCAAAGAACAATCTTTGGAGACCGAGAAAATATCAGAACCAGCTTTGGTTAAATAAATTGACACTGCCGCCCCCGAAGCTCCTTCCAGCGCACGCGATTACATCGTGCGACATGCTTCGGGGAAGAAATTATCCGAAGAGGAAACTTACGAAGCTAACTACTATGCTAGAGAGCTAAAGTATCCGAAGGGGGCGATAGTATTCAATGGTACAAATGAAGATGACTTCCTATACTGCCTCCCTGATAACAAAGAATTATCTGTCTGCCGGGAGATGGCTAGAAGTATGGGCTTCCCGAAGCTCGAAGCTGGATTGTGTGCTATGACGAAGGAAGATCTCGCAGATAGTCTTGCATTCAATAGCTTAAAGGTGTGGGAATTAGACGCTTGAAAAAAAATTTTTATTACGTAATTCTTTCTTTTATTCTTATATAGATTCTCTTTTTTTTTGTATAGGGTTTAATTCTAAGCAACGCGTTAAGAGCACAAAAGAGCGCCGAAGATGAAAGCTACGAAATTGCGTTCAACAATTTACGTTCAGAAGTTATTAAACTGAGAAACGAAGCTCTAGAAAAAGACAAAATTCTGCTTACATTAGTAGACAAAGTAAAAAAGGACGAAGCTGCTGCGAAGATTCAGACCGAAGCTCACAAACGCGAGATTAAAGATCTTCAAAAACAACTGGCCCGGGCGAAAGAAGAGCGCATGCTTGAAGAAACAAGACGGGAATGCAGCGACCAATGGGCTGATCATTTAGAGGCAACCGTGACAGAGCTTCGGTCTTCTAAGAAAAAATGCTACGAAAAATCCATGGAATGCGTGAATAAAATTAAAACCAGCTTCGCCAGCGTGGGCGCCTTTTCCAGCGAAGAGAATTTCTCAAGAGGCAATCCCGAAGGTCCACTGGAATGGATTAGTCACGAAGCAGAGGCCTTCGAGGAGATTCTGAGTAGCCGTGGCGACATCTGCGCTTTTTCGGGCGCCAGGGGAATTGCTTCTGTGTTAGAGAAGAAGGGTTGCGGGCATGTAAAATCTTTAGCTCAGTCCGAAGCTACCTTATCCTCCGAAGACATCAAAGACCCCTCGGCCGAAGCAAGCGTGGTTGGTGGCAAATTCTTTACTGATATCTGGAACGACGGCGGCCGAGGAATGGCACAAGAAATCATTCAAAGGAGTGAAAAAGGCATCCATGATGCTAGGAAAGTGACAGAAGCTGCCGAAGGGCAAATAGGTATTAATTAGTCGTTCTTATTGTGTTGTAATTTTTATTTCAAACTTTGTTCGCGATTTGTAATAGTAATGAAGAAATGTTCTCTCCCCTCAGAACCTGCTGGATCGACTGCCGACCCCCACCCAAAAGGAGATGACGAGATTAAACGAATGGCCGAAGCTATCATGGATAAAGTTGTTGATCAACTTCTAAATGAGGCCGCCGAAGCAGTATTAAGAGAAGACTAAATGTTATTAGAAAAAACATTGGAAGTGTGATCTTTGTAATATTTTGTACATTTGAATGTAATATACAAGTCCCTTTTCATTATTCAATTCTTTACGATGCATGAAATTCTACATACATACCATTTTTGAGCCTTCGGCGAAAAAAACACCTTCCCTTCTTTTCATGCTTCGTGAAGAAAACATTCTCCGTTAAAACTGTTCTGATAAATCACATCCATGCTTCGTGTAAACATTCTCCGAAGCCATACAATTTTGGTATTACTCTGATGAAGCTTATCCATGCTTCGTAAAAACATTCTCCGAAGCTATTTTCCGAAGATTATCATTGTATTCCCTCGTGACTTTGCACAATTTGCTCTTTCTCAAAGCATCCTTTCGAAGGTTGATACTGTGTCCCCTTCTTTTGCCATATGCAACATGATGTATGATGCTTATGCTATGCAAAATGATGTGATGATGTTATGTTATGCAAATGACATTCGTTCCGAAGATACACACAAAATATATTTGTAAGCTCTGCATTCCCTTAGGAACGTCTTTGGAGCTTCTTCGCCTTTTACTTAGGCGGTATCAGCGTTGACTTTTCGCTGTATGCTCTGCATTCCCTTAGGAACGTCTTTGGAGCAAAAAACTTACACTGCGCTCCGTTTGGAACGGCTTTTTGTAACTTCGGCAACTTACTCTGCGTTCCTTAGAACGACTTTTTGTTGCTTCGAAGGATTTTTAATAATTCGAAGGTCCTCCTTGTTACCGCAAATATTTAAGCTTCAGCAGCAACTTAAGCCTGTGGAGAAGATAGATGTTCCTCATAACCAACCACGAAACTATTACATGAAAACTGAAATGTTCTTTATTACACAGAAAATAAAACTTAAACGGAAAAGACTGTTATCAAAGTAGGATATCTGTCAATAAATGTGCTTCGATTCTGGCACAGTACTATTGACTGTGCGAGCTTCAGATTGCTCTCTGAGATCCCTTTGGTGAGGAACATATTGGCTCCCTTCTGGCTGTTGGCCTTGCTGCAGCGGAGGTGGAGGCGGGGGCTGTTGCCATGAAGCTTGAGGTTGACTCGCCGAAGCTACGGAAACTGCAGGGTGGTTGCCCACATATTCCGGGATGTAAGGCTGATGATACGAAGCAGTATGCATGACCTGCTTCGGCTGTCCCTGTTGCGCTGCAGCTTCTGCTAGCTCCTTTTGTTTCTGGATGGTGACATGGCACATCCTGGTGGTATGGCCCTTGTTCTCACCGCAGAATAAGCAAAATGTCCTCCTTGGTTGATCTCCAAATCTCCCGCCGAAGCCCCTGGCGCCTCTGCCTCTTGGAGCTGGTGGCCGAAAGAAAGTTTGTTGTTGCCCCGAAGCCTGTGAGGAGCACTGCGGCCTGTTCTGCTGACTCCCCTTATCATCATTTTGAGTGTTGTGGATGGACCTGACATGCCTCGGATAGAATCTTCCCCCGAAGCCCCTGGTCATCTCAGAAAATCTGAAGGCCTCCTCCCTTCTTTGGCGAAAGTCATTATCAGCACGAATGTACTCGTCCATCTTTTGGAGCAGCTTCTCCAGAGTCTAAGGAGGCTTCCTAGCAAAGTATTGGGCTGCAGGTCCAGGACGAAGCCCCTTGATCATGGCTTCGATAACAATTTCATTGGGCACCGTTGGTGCCTGCGCCCTCAAACGCAAGAACTTTCTGACATACGCCTGAAGGTATTCTTCATGGTCCTGAGTGCACTGGAACAAGGCTTGTGCAGTGACCGGCTTCGTCTGAAATCCTTGAAAGCTGGTTAACAACATATCCTTCAGCTTCTGCCATGAGGTGATCGTTCCTGGTCGAAGGGAGGAATACCAGGTCTGAGCAACATTCCTGACGGCCATAACGAAAGACTTCGCCATGACTGCAGCATTGCCCCCATACGAAGACACTGTTGCTTCGTAACTCATCAGGAACTGCTTCGGGTCTGAGTGGCCGTCGAACATGGGAAGCTGGGGTGGCTTATAGGATGGAGGCCAAGGTGTAGCCTGTAGCTCAGCGGACAAAGGAGAAGCATCATCGAAAACAAAATTTCCCTGATGGAAATTGTCATACCAGTCATCTTCGTTGACGAAGCCCTCCTGATGAAGGTCTTTCTGCTGAGGCCTTCTGTTTTGCTCATCATGAGTAAGATGGCGAACTTCCTCAGAGGCTTCGTCTATCTGCCGTTGCAACTCAGCTAGCCGGGCCATCTTCTCCTTCTTTCTCTGCACCTGTTGATGTAGTATCTCCATATCCCTGATTTCTTGGTCTAGCTCTTCCTCCTGAAGCGTCGGGCTGACAGCCTTTCTCTTCTGGGTTCGGGCCTCCCGAAGGGAGACGGTCTCCTGGTTGTGGTCCAGCGGTTGCAGTGCTGCAGTCCCAGTCACTGAAGCTTTCTTCGGCGCCATAGCGAAGGTCTATAGCTTCCGAAGGTGCTCAAAAAACTCGAAGTGGAAGTGAGTTCACCGGAGGTGGGCGCCAATGTTGGGGACTTGTTCTCAAATACTAAGAGTTAAGAACAAGGCAACATAAAAAGTGTTAAGTGTTAAAGTCCTTCGTCCTTCGAAATATTATTCCCCTTCGGGAAATAATGAGTTCTGGACGAAGATCACAAGAGACATACCTTCGTAAATATAACAAGTAATGACGAAGGATTCATATAAAGCATGAAATATAATATAAACATCATAGGATCATTTCTATTTTATTAACATGAAGAAATAGAAATGATTTCAAATTACAAATATACCTTCGGTCTTGAGAGAAGGTAAAAGTACAAGCGTGACGCAAAAGCAAATGCCAAGTCAGCGTGAACAGTACGGGAGTACTGTTCATCTATTTATAGACGCGGGACGCAGCCCACGTAAAATTACATCCATGTCCATTACATTCGTTAATGACTTATGGAAATCTGTCAAGGCCCACGTAGTCTTTTCATCTTTAAGTCGGTTCCCCTTTCTGCTATCGCGACGAAGCTTCCCTGCGCACAGCTTCGGCTGTGCATCATCCTTCGTGGAGCTTGGTAATCAGCTCGTCCTTCGTCTGGTCCAGGCTTCGTCCTGACCGTACTTCATGTTCATAATTCTGAATCCGAAGGTACCTGTTCACATAATCCACTTGGAAAACATTGTCAAATCATGTTTTTGAGGACCTTCGGAGGACGAAGGCCCCCAACAATATGGAGTGTTTAGTTCACATGTTCTAAATTTTAGTAACTAAAATTTAGTCACTTTTAGTCACTAAACTACAAAACCGGGTGACTAAACTAGATCTTCAAAACTAGATATTCTAGGGATTAAAGTTTAGTCCCTAAAGTTTATTAGGAGGTGAATAAAGGAAGACACCCCATTGTTACACAGATGATGCTTAGGTCGTCCAATTTGATCTAAATAATTAGCTATTACTACTACTATCATAATTACATTACATGCAAGATATATTATTTTTAAGATGTATCACCTGCCGTTTAGTCATTATTTAGGCTTAACAGATTCTTAAACGGGCTACACAGTTAATTAAATAGGCTAAAATTAAACAGAAACATACCACCTAGCTTGCAGCATTTACATGGTATCTAAACGTGCTAAACGAGCATTTAGATAAACAATGTTATTTAGACATAGTGTATATATTTAAATGTACAACAAAAATTATTATATATCTAAAAAACAAAATATCTTATAATTTTAAAATATAGTGAGTAATAATTAACTCTTTTGGTCTAAATAGACCTAGTTAATAGTATAGCTAATTGTTAGCTAAACATTCACCTAACTACTACTCCCTCCGTCCACATGAATTAGTTATTTTAGATTTGTCCTAAGTCGATCAATACTAACTTTGACTGGTTATATATACTAGATTTTTCATAAGATTTTACAATATAAAAGTAAAAAAAACTAAATTCATCATGACTTGAACTATCATAATATGTAATCCTATTAATTTAAAAAATATTTAATTATATATATATTATTGATCAAAGTTGATAATGATTGACTTAGGACAACCCAAAATGACTAAATCATGTGAATGTATGGAGTATTTTATTAGTTGGACCAAAACAGCTAATAGCAATTAATATGAGCTATAGGCTAGCTAACTAACAACTAATAGATCTAAACAAGAGCTCACTTCAAGGCAAAATATCGTGCTATTTATATTGCACCTATTTCAACTTCTTTCTTTAGCCTATTTGGAATATAGAAATCTTAAGAAAGTACCATATACAAATTTCACAAAAAAACAATTAAGGACAACTTGAATCCTTTTGTTGTATTGAAAAATCTACTTAATATGCTAGACTATTTGATTTAAAATTTGATATTTCATAACTTTTCAAAGTTCACATATAAGCATATCTTAAATCCACAAGTTAACAGAGACCGATTGATTCTATAGATCACAACGCCATATATATTTTCACTATGTGCTCCCTCCATCCCATAAAATAAAGGCGTGCATGTTTTTCGAAAACTCGAGGTTTTAAAACGTTGACCAACAATTCATAAAAAACATATATTCGTAGTGTACACATGTTATAAACTTGAATTTCTATCCAAAATACTTTTATATGACGCTCAATTTGTATTTGTTGATGTCATTTTTGAAAAAATAATAATGATCAAAGTTTCGCTCTAAATACTTTGTCAAAAAAAAATATACGTTTTATTTTATGGAATGGAGGTAGTAACTTTTAGCACGCTCTATGATTCCCTCTCAAACATGAGAAATACAAGATATAAGATTATCTCCTTCGTATAGTCAACCATAATATATATAAATATATTTTATAAAAATTTATATTAGTTGAATGAGTATTTATCTAAATTATAATTAATGGAATGGATTTCAACTCTAAGAATCTAAACAGGGCCTTAAACTTAAGTTTTATAGCAGAGTGTTGGAGGAGAGAGAAAAAAACTCGAAATCCTCCAAGCACGGTAAATATTTACCGGGTCACGTCAAATCAGAAGGCGGTACAGCATGCACGCTGTTAACTTGACTAGTAGTACGGCTACACGATGGTTAGACTTTAATTACTCGAAATACGATAAAATAGAATCAGGCTGTTGCCGTTGTCCACAAGATCGGTCAAACAACAAAGCTGAAAAACTTTTAGCCCCGCGCTTTGGGTATACTGCAAGTAAGCCATATTATAGGACAAAAATATATATAACGCTGGATCCGTATTCTGCTAATTTGGAACAGTAGAAATTGATACGAATTAAAGTAGAAATCGATACGAATTAAACTCCAAGCGAACATCTTGAAACAAAGCTATCTGTATCGATCTCCGTATTTTGGCTGCACGAGCACGATGCACACGCATGCATGCATGGCGGACAGCTGGGTGGGGATATGTGTGCTGAGTCATGCATGCGTGTAGTCCTGGCGGAGCACTAGAAAAGTCTAGAACAGATACAGAAACTGAAGCTTTTGTTAATAAATAAATACATTGATAATACAGTGTGTGGCAAGAAAGCTAATGACTTGATGATGCACCAAGCCTCCTGCCTTCTCAGAGAAAAAAAGGAAACACACAGAAAGGAACTTTTGAGTACGGGCCGGGGCGAGCGAACTAGTAGATGCGTCAGCAAAGGTCCTCGGCCTCGCCCTGGGCGAAGAGGAACGCACATATATACTTACATGGCAAGAAAACCTCTCTCTCTTTTTGTTTATTTGTAGATTTGTGTCACCCAACGGATGCTTGCTGGCTGCCCGTGCATGGCATGGCACGGCACTATGGCAGTGTGCAAGTTGAAGTAAAAAAAAATATATCGTACAAACATGTAGTACCAACAAATTTAATTTATCATTATTACTAGTATAATTATAGTTGTATTAAATCTGGAGTACTCGGTAAATAAAACACAGTAATATCCACTCCAAGAAAAGAATCTTTTCTTCCCTCTCGTTCTCCAAGCAGCAATAAAAAGGAACGTCACCCACGCGCGCGCTGTAGTATGTTTATTCACAGTAAGTGATGATTTCTTACAGCCAGGTAGGTGTTCGTCTCGTCGGTGTGTGCTAGTAGTAATTTCCAAGAGAGAGATGGAGTGAGAGGGAGGCAAGGGAGGAGAGACGCCGGAATCATTTCCATGCGGATCTCGCAGTCCGGCCTCGGTTAGCGGCGCCCACCCATTCCCCTCCCCGCTACATATAGGTGACCCATCCCATTATACATACCCACCGGCCGGCGTCACAGACACGCGAGCAGAGCACAGACACAGAGCACAGCACAGAGGCAGGCAGCCACCACCACTACCACCACAGGCACTCACCCGCACCGCTCGGTCACCGAGGAGAGGAGGAGCTTTGCAGTCGCAGCAGCAGAGCACACAGCGCAGGCCGCATGGGCGAGGTGAGTTTGGCCGTCGGGAACGGACGCCGCGCCGACGGTGCTCAGGTCGGTCATCCTGACGGACGGTGACGGTGGTGGCCTTGCATTGCAGGCGGAGGTGGAGAAGCCCAAGGAGGCGGCGGAGGAGGAGAAGAAGAAGGAAGACAAGCCCATGGACGCCACGGCGGCAGCGGAGGACAAGCCCAAGGACGGGGAGGAGAAGAAGGACGACGCGCCCCCGCCGCCACCGCCCGAGGAGGTCGAGATGCGGGTCTACATGCACTGCGAGGGATGCGCCCGCAAGGTCAAGAAGATCCTCAAGCGCTTCGAAGGTAATAAATGCTCTGTCCAATGGATTTCTCAGTTTCTTCTCATTGCGGTAACACGTAGTATCTGTACGCTAATCGGTTCTCTCTCTCTCTCTAAAAAAAATTGAAAACATGCATATGTGATTCAGAATATTCTCTCACTCTCTCTTTTCTCTAAAGAAAGAGAAAGAAAGAAAGGAAAAAGAGTTCCAGATTTAGCATACTTGCTTCTGGGCTTATTCTTGCTGCGGTTCATGGATGGATTTGAAGGCAGGGGGTGGGGGATTTATGCAATGGTAGCAATTGCACACGAACCCATCCAGGCTCCCTGACTAGACACTAGAGAGAGATCCCTCCGCCGAGATGGCTCGACAAAAGGGCAGGGCAGGGCAGGGCAGGGGCAGGCTGGTAGTATGACGGCCTGCTCGACCAAGCATACGTCATTCTCTCAGAGGTCAGAGGCCAGAGCCCCCCCAAAAAAAAGTGAAGCCGATTCATTCCTCAGCCAGTCAGCCATGCGTGTGTAGGAGTATGCTTTGCTGCAGATGATTCTCGAACAATGTTTTAGGCTAGCTACGCAACGGCGGCTTGCCCATGCGTCTGAACTGAAGCGGGAAATTGCACGCAGGAGTGGAGGACGTGGTCGCCGACTCCAAGGCGCACAAGGTGGTGGTGAAGGGGAAGAAGGCGGCCGCCGACCCCATGAGGGTGGTGGAGCGCGTGCAGAAGAAGACCGGCCGCAAGGTGGAGCTGCTGTCGCCGATCCCGCCGCCACCGCCGCCGGAGGAGGAGAAGAAGGCAGAGGAGGAGCCCGAGCCGCCAAAGCCGGAGGAGAAGAAGGAGGTGAACCCAGACCGTACCACTACCAATGAGACGCATCTATATATACTTCTCCTCGCATCAACAATCTTGCTCCCCTTTGCTGATGTGAGAATGTTTCTTCTTCTTTTTTTCCTCCCTGTAAGCCGCCGGTGATCGCCGTGGTTCTGAAGGTGCACATGCACTGCGAGGCCTGCGCCCAGGGGATCAGGAAGAGGATCCTCAAGATGAAAGGTCGGTGCTCCACTGCCATCAGTTTTTTTTTTTTTTTGGTATGGTCGTTTTCATGCATTTGTACCCATATCATTAGTACCACCCTGCATACATCCACATGTCCTGTTGTGGAGTAGCTATAAGCGTGACGATTATTCAGGCATTATTCAGCTTTGCCCAAACCATCCTCTGATCCTTTGTTCTGATGAAATGATTCGGAGCACATGCATTAATTGACGCATCTTTTTCAGAGTGGTGAATGAATGGATGCATACAAACACACGAGTTTGTCGAGGCATGAATAAACTCATCCACCCACCCCACCCGTTGTGAACCAGCTAGAAACAATGATGCATCGTGTTGTGTCGTCGTCGTCGTTGATGCATGCATGGGCGTGGTGTGCAGGCGTGCAATCTGCAGAGCCAGACCTCAAGGCGTCGGAGGTGGCAGTGAAGGGCGTGTTCGAGGAGTCCAAGCTGGCGGAGTACGTGTACAAGCGCACGGGCAAGCACGCGGCCGTCGTCAAGTCCGAGCCGGTCCCGGCGCCCCCGGCGGAGAGCGGCGCCGTCGACAACACGGGGGCCAAGGAGGAGGAGAAGGGGAAGGAGGAGGAGAAGGAGAAGGAGAAGGAAGGAGGAGGAGGCGGCGGCGAGGAGAAGAATGAAGGGGGCAAGGAGGAAGAGAAGAAGGACGGCAAAGACGGCGAGAAGCAGGAGGAGGAGAAGGAGGGCGGCGGTGGCGGCGAGAAGGTGGAGGAAAAGGAGGGAGATAAGGACGCTGCCGCTGCCGCTGCCGCCGCCGCCAGCCTGTACATGCACTACCCGAGGTTTCCGTTCCCGGGAGGCTACTACGCGCCGCCTCCGGGGTACGTCTACCAGCCGGTGTACCCAGCGCCGGCGTACGCGGCGTACGCGCCGCCGCACCACCAGCCCATGGCGCCGCAGATCTTCAGCGACGAGAACCCCAATGCCTGCTCCGTCATGTAACTAAAAAACAGAAGGACCCTTGGCGAGAGAGGGGGAGAAAAGGAAAAAAAAGAATAATAAGAAGGTGGGAAGAGCGAGGGAGCTGCGTGCATAACCCAGAGCCAGAGGGAGGGAGGGAGGTTGTCTTCTGCGAGAAATGCAGCACCCAGCAGTGTCCCCTGAGCGAAGCAAATGGGCAACTTTGTTTGAAACAAAACAAAAGTACCAGGCTTTTTTCGGGGGAGGGGCGGTTAGATTTCGCTCTTCTTATTTTTTTTCTTATTTCTTTTGTAATTTTAACCCTTTCTTTCAACTTTTTTTTCCTGGTGTAAAGTAAGCGTGGACTTTGTCAGTTTATGGACGCTATCTTTATGTAGGCCGATGCCTTGGCATGTACTGCTTGCAGCTTCAGACTTCATATATAAAACTGTATGTATTATAAATTTTTACCCCTTTGTCTGGTTGGTAACAGCATGCTTGCATTCAGTTTTTTTTTCAGGTGAGAGAGAGAGAGGAGAGAAGGGAATATGCTGTATTCACCACGGGCACGGGGTAAGCTGAGGTGAATGATGTGAAGGTTCTAGAGGTGATAGGTAGATAGATGCTGAATATGCAGCGCAGACGAGGGAATAGGGAGGGAGGGGGAGCATGTGAATGTGATGGGTCCTTTCCTCTGTGCGCGGCCCAAAATCCGAGGTGGATTGCAGCTTCAACTTTGGTGCCCTGCCCCCCCGCGCGCGCCTTTCACCGTGCAGCAAGCAGTAGTACATGAGGCACCCACCACCACCAGCTGAGAGCTCACCGCCTTGGAGTTTGCTAGTAGTATGAGCGTTGTGGGGGCTGGATTCTTTCACATCATCATGCCGCAACATCTGCTGGCTACTGGTGCCGATTAGCTAGCCATCTATTGCATATGCATCCATGGTTGGGTTGGGTCCATGATGGCGAATTGCAGTCGTAAGAAACGAAACGAAACGAAGCGTGCGCGGCTGGTTTGAGAGATAGATAGGGGCCGTGGAACAGAATCTGACCCAAAAAAATGTACTGTTTGGTGCAAGCTACGCCTTTTCGTGATTCTGCTGGATCTGTTCTGGTTTCGGGTGGCGGCCATAAGAACGGCAGAGAGGAGCCTTCTCGTAAACTGCACTTTACGGTGAAGTGAATCTAAGATGCGTTGGTATCCAAGATATAACTTCTCCTTGTTTACTTCTGTCAAAAATACGTACTCCCTCCCCTCTGTTTTTTTTATTTATCATGTTTTAGTTTAAATATAAACTAGCGGACGTGTGAGGTGTGTAGAGAAGCAGGAGTCCTAGTCATGATCCTGAAACTATTATATATGCTAACTATAGATGTATAGAAAGCCCGAATCCCGCTTTTGTGGCTCGGTACGAGCCCGGTCCAGCCCGCTTTATACGGCCCTAGATCGACCTATCACGAATAAGTGGGACGAACCTGTACAGAGAACTAAGTTCGACAGGCTGACCTAGCTCGACCCGTTTAGCGCTTGGTGCTTTCTGGCTCGCTAGGCCCGCTTTTCTGTGCTTACCAGGCCGACCCAGCCCGTTTAGGCATGTAACAGGCCTGTGCAGGGAAACAATCATGTGGGCTTGGAAGGCTTGGTCTAATTTTCTAACCGTGCCTCGCGGCTCGAGCCTAAACCGGACCGGGTGGCCTGGTTGTACATGTCTACCCTAAAATCTTGCCTCTACAAATTATTCATTTGTAGAGGTGAGTGTCTAACCACCTCTAGTATTGGTATTTGTGGAGACGGATGGCAACATGTTTTTACAAAAGTGGCCAGTGTCGGTATCCACCTCTACAAATAAGTTTTATAAAGGTGGATGATAAACCAGAACCGCCTCTATTATTGTGTTCTGACATAGCCCCCATTAGCTTCATTTGTTCCAGACATTAAACGACATTCCAAACATGCACATATAGATAGCAAAATACACCATTCTAGTGACATATGCATAGATAACCACTTTAGCAATTTATAGATGTCATGGTAGCTACCATCTATAGGTTCCACGTAAACGCGGTTAATAATAATAGATGTCAGGATCAGTACAGAAGAGCTATATAATGACAATTGTAAACATATTTTCACTGGCGTTTCTTAGAACCATCGATACTAGGGGCCAGTAATAATCATCATTTTTACATGCGGATAACTGAGGACCACCAACGGAAATCGATTTCCACTGGCGGTTGAGTTAAGAAAACCGCAAATGGAAATCGATTTCCACTGGTGGTCGATGTAATAAATCCGCTAGTAAAAATTAATTTTAGAAGCAAAAAATTTATTTGAGGACTCAGCCCACCCCACCCGTCCCGTCTCCGTCGAAGTCGTGGCATTTTTCGCGCACTACGCAGTTGTTAGTAATCGAACCGTTGACCTCACCCTCACGCGTACTCTCCACTACCACTCCGTCTATGGCATGCTTTGTGTCTAGTTTGTAGCTTTTTTATCCACATATTACAACCATTTGAGTGTAAATTGCTTGTTTGAGACCGTAAATGGATTCAAATAAAAAAGTTGTCAACTACAAAGTTGAATAACTTTTAAAGTTCTACAACTTTTATTTTGACACTTTTTTCATCCGAGGTAGTTTGCAAATTTTGAATTTTAAATTTGATATATTTAGATTCAATTTTTGAGCATCAAAATGAGTTCAAAAAAAAGTTGTCAACTACAAAGTTTTATAACTTTTAGAGATCTACTTTTATTTTGGTGGTTTTGTCATACGAGGTCGTTTGAAAAACTCGAAAAATTAAGGATAAAAATGATTTCTAGTGGCGGTTCCTTAAGAGAACCGCCACTAGAAATCATGGATTTTTTACAGGCGGTTTTCTTAAGAAACCGCCTGTAGAAATACGATTTCTAGTGGTGGTTTTCTTAAGAAACCGCCACTAAAAATAACACAGTCGGTTGATAACCGAATCTGTCTGTAAAAATATATCGTCCCGCAGGTTTTGAGCCTTTTTCTACTAGTGGATATAGCAGAGCTCTTAACTGAGACTATTATGTGTTCTTATTCTATCACATTGCCCTATTTATTATATATCTTGCAAAATATTAGTTCTAACCAGAGGCAAAGAAACATGATCTATTTGTAAAAAAATAGATTTATATGAAGTTATTGTTAGTCCATTTTTCTCTAATAGGCTTATTCTTTCATCCCTATGCCCTTAAAAGTTTTTCCTTTAAAATTTGAGTGGCAGTCACAGGTAAAAGATTAATTCTATTCCATTGTATTTAAATGAATATTTTTAGTAATTATATTGTGCATAATACTATTTTTTAGATAGCCATGGTCTACCAAATAACAAATTGCATGTTTTGTAAAACTATTATGTCAAAATCATCACTGTCCTTAAAAATACTAAGGAAAAATTAAACATGTGCAATTTCAACTACTTTTATCTTATCATAAGTATTTACCCTATCAATATAGTATGGATGTGAATGCGATCAAGTGAACAAGCCAGCCTTCTTGACCATATCAATTATTGCAAAGTTGTTGTAACTCACACCATCAATATTGACACAATAATGTTGCTCCTTCACAATAAAGTATATCTAAAACAAGTCACTAAACTAGTTTTTATCTACTTTCTTTGTTTGAGAACAAAGCACTCGTTGTGCAAACTCTGTATTACATGAGGTAAGAGGTGGTAACGACGTTGTTATAGTAATAGAGAATGATAGTCGCATGTTCGCTATAGTGTCCATCTTTACAATTATTTTATCCATCTTTTTAGATAGTTGACCCATGATATAATGAAGCTCACTCTTAAAAGAAACTTTTTGTTAGATATTATTAGAAATAAAAATCTATAATAACTATTGTATTGGCTAGTGGAAACATGATTTCATACATCTTAACAATCTTTTACAATAGTCTTACTAGAGAAAAAAGTGGACAATGCAATTAGTGGTTGGTTCGTGATAGTTATAAGGGTGTGACACCAAAATTGCAAGTGTCTTTTGCTATACTGATCTAAATATATGTAGAGTTGAGAAGGCACACAAAAATAAACAACTTTAATATAGAATACAAGTTAATAATAGATAGTAATATTGAATAAATTCCCAGAGCACTTGTTTTAGTTGCTGACCTAAATGTATTCTTAGAACTAGTTTGAGCAAGTCACGTACAATAGCACAAAGAACATAAAGGATACCATCACTACTGATTTTTATATATATTATATTGTGTTGCTCTTTTATGCACCTCTCTTTCTTTCATTTTTCTCTTACAAGTGTCAAAAACAAGATACAATAAAATACTACAACAAAATTCTCGCAAGCCGCTTGTAGATTTTCTACTCGAACTTGCATAGAGAATTTCAAACTCCTAACAACTTCAAATGCAAAAACTCACAAGAGCAAAGGTGTATATCAACTTTTCCTCTTTAATTTAGATATATGAAAAACTTTTTTTGGATAAAGGAAAATGGAGACATTGGCCCTGAAATATAGACTCCCATAAATTTCTAGGTCACAGATATATTTATTAGCAATACAGATCACACATTGACAACGATGCTTTATTAAAACATCATACCCACAAATTAGTTATATGCATAATTTTTTAAGCTTTCCAAAAAGTGCTATAACACTAGAATCAAAGTTGTACGAGGGATTGACGATCAAAATACTGAACTAGACCAAAGCTAATCTAAAAAACAAGACGGCGGGATAAAACATGATCTCTAGTCAAACCAAACTAAGAACACAACACAAACTAGAAATAAGACTTAGGACAAAAATTTAACATAGTGGAATATAATGCTAAATTATGCAAAGGCTATCTTGTGAAAGGTTCTATGATAGGAAAAACGAATATGGCAATGGACTATGGGATGAAGGCAAAATACTCAAACTAGAAGATATGTGTGAACGTGATGGTATACATGAAGATCTAATACCACTTAATGGGAACATAATGTTCCTAATCTTGCTTTAGGTTCAAGAGAATTATCGATTTAGTGGAGAGCAACACATCGATATAAACCCTACAGCCGTGTCACTGTTTCGGACCGTCCAGAACATCGGAAGCCACCTATGACCATCCTAGTATAGAAGGCCAGCATAAAGATAGTCGGCCACCTAAGCCCCAGAATGTTCATCATGACAATAGTAGCTCAGGGGATGAGCCAAAAAAATTACATGTCACTGAGCTTGTTTGGCCCGCTAAGCCAAATCTTCTGCTCACCCTCACGTACACTCGACACAAAAAGGAAAAGTTAAGTTCACATTTAATATTGTGAATGGTAACATTAAATTGTCAAAGATTTTCTATTGTGAATGGTAACATTAAATCTTCTGCTCGCTCTCGTGTGATAAAATATTTGATGAGATCCTTAAGAATGATAACATTAAATTGTCATATACAATTCCTTGGATAGACGAGTTAAGAAAAGTGTGCATATTGTGAATGTCATAGCTCTTTTATTCATAACACCAATGATTGTAATGTCTCCCGTCGGTAAATACAATCGGCTATAAATAAAGTGAGAGCACCTAGAGGGGGGTGAATAGGTGATCCTGTAAAAACAAACAATTGTAGCCACAAAAACTTGGTTAAGTGTTAGCTCAATAGAAACAAGTGACTAAGGACCGAGCTCTTGTGAAACACAATAGTCACGATGAACACAGGCACAAGAGACACGATGATTTATCCCGTGGTTCGGCCAAGTAACACTTGCCTACTCCACGTTGTGGCGTCCCAATGGACGAGGGTTGCACTCAACCCCTTTCAAGTGATCCAATGATCAACTTGAATACCATGGTGTTTTCCTTTCTTTTACTCAATCCTGTTTACGAGGAATCTCCACAACTTGGAGCCTCTCGCCCTTATAAATGATGATCACAAAGAAGCACGGAAGTAAGGGAGGGGAGAGCAACACACACAAGACTCAAAGCACGAACACAAACACGCACACAAGTCACAACTTGAGCTCACAACATAATGCGGGGAGATCTCTACTCAACTAGAGCTCAAGTCACTTATCACAAGGAATCGAATGTGCGAGAATGGAGTCTTGGTGCTTAGAGATGATCAAAGAATGCTTGGTGTGCTCCTCCATGCGCCTAGGGATCCCTTTTATAGCCCCAAGGCAGCTAAGAGCCGTTGGAAGCAATCTGGGAAGGCAATTCTTGCCTTCTGTCGGGTGGCGCACCGGACAGTCCGGTGCACCACTGGACAACCACTGTTCATAGTCCGGTGCAGATTGCCTTCCAAAAATAGAATAGTCGACCGTTGTAGAAATGGAGCCGTTGGTGCACCGGACACTGTCCGGTGCCCCCTGCCGACCGTTGGCGCGGCCACGCGTCACGCGTGGATTGCGCGGCCGACCGTTGGCGAAGTCGACCGTTGGCTTACCGGACAGTCCGATGCCACACCGGACCGTCCGGTGAATTTTAGCCGTACGCCGTTGAACGATTCCCGAGAGCGACGACTTCGCCGCAGACGGCGCACCGGATAGTCCGGTGCACCACCGGACAGTCCAGTGAATTATAGCCATACATCGCCGTCAGTTCCCGAGAGTGGCCTGTTCACCGGAGGCTGGCCTGGCGCACCGGACACTGTCCGGTGCACCACCGGACAGTCCGGTGTGCCAGACTGCGCTGAGTCTTGGCTGTTTTAGCCAAGATATTTTCTTCTTCTCTTTTCTCTGATTCCAGCACTTAGACAAATAAGTTAGTACACAGAAACCAATGTACTAAGTCTAGAATCATACCTTCTTGTTGATTTGCCCTTCATCAATCATTTGGCACAAGATTACTCACCCAATACGTGTTGGGCACTTAATCACCAAAACTATACTAGAAATGGCCCAAGGGCACATTTCCCTTTCAATCTCCCCCTTTTTGGTGATTTATGCCAACACATCAAAAAGCAACTAAAAGGAAGTGCAACATCAAAGTAGTTGAGAACAAGAATTGTTTTTTATTCAAATTTGGCATATTTGGATCATTCTTTGCCACCACTTGGTTTGTTTTCGAAATCAAACTCAATTTCCTATCTCTAAGTCAAACACACTTGTTTAGGCATAAAGAGAGGTATTCCATGAGAAAAATTGATCAAGAGCCAAAAACTCCCCCTTTTTCCCATAATCCTACATTTTCCCCACAAGAGGCCAAATTTGCATATAAGAGTATTTTGACAAAACAAAAGTTCTAACTCTACTATTTTCAAAATTCTCAAGTGGTAGCTGATCCATTTGCTTTGGCCTTAATTTCTCCCCCTTTGGCATTAAGCACCAAAATGGGATCATTATTGGCCCTTAAACCCCATTGCCTCACCAAGATCTTCAATTAAGAGTAAAAAGGCAATAAGAGCATGGAGATGAACTTGGAGTAAAGTACCCTCTCATCGGAGTGCAGTGGAAGTCTTGCATGGTCCAAGTTCACCTTTTCCCTTTCAATCCACCTTTGAGACTAAATTAAGTAAACTCAAGCACACGGTTAGTCTCAAAGGGTCAAGTTGTAGCATTTCTCCGCCTAAATATGTGCATCATTCACACATGGACTTGTGAGGTCCGGTTATACCTTGCATAACTTGAGCACCATAAATAAGCAATAACATGCATAAAGGAACATGATCAAAGGCATAAAACACATGTATAACATGCATTAAGTAAATCCAAGTTACGCGAATCTAAGACATTTAGCTCACTACGCAGCCTGCAAAAGGTCTTCTCATCTAAAGGCTTGATAAAGATATCGGCTAGCTGGTTCTCGGTGCTTACATAAAACACTTCGATATCTCCCTTTTGCTGGTGGTCTCTCAAAAAGTGATGCTGGATGTCTATGTGCTTTGTGCGGCTGTGTTTAATAGGATTGTCCGCCATGCGGATTGCACTCTCATTGTCACATAGGAGTGGGACTTTGCTCTGATTGTAGCCAAAGTCCCGGAGGGTTTGCCTCATCCAAAGTAGTTGCGCGCAACACTGTCCTGCGGCAACATACTCGGCCTCAGCGGTGGATAGGGCAACTGAAGTTTGTTTCTTAGAGCTCCAAGACACCAGGGACCTTCCTAGGAATTGGCACATCCCTGATGTACTCTTCCTATCGACCTTACATCCAGCATAATCAGAGTTTGAATATCTAATTAAGTCAAAGGTAGACCCCTTTGGATATCAGATCCCGAAGCAAGGCGTAGCAACTAAATATCTAAGAATTCGCTTAACGGCCACAAGGTGACACTCCCTTGGGTCGGATTGAAATCTAGCACACATGCATACGCTAAGCATAATATCCGGTCTACTAGCACATAAATAAAGTAAAGACCCTATCATAGACCGGTATGCCTTTTGATCAACGGAGTTACCTCCTTTGTTGAGGTCGACATGTCCATCGGTTCCCATTGGAGTCTTTGCGGGCTTGGCGTCCTTCATCCCAAACCGCTTGAGCAAGTCTTGCGTGTACTTCGTTTGAGAGATGAAGGTGCCGTCCTTGAGTTGCTTCACTTGAAACCCAAGGAAGTAGTTCAACTCGCCCATCATCGACATCTCGAATTTCTGTGTCATCACCCTGCTAAACTCTTCACAAGACTTTTGGTTAGTAGAACCAAATATTATGTCATCGACATAAATTTGGCACACAAATAGATCACCATCACAAGTCTTAGTGAAAAGAGTTGGATCGGCTTTCCCAACCTTGAAAGCATTAGCAATTAGAAAATCTCTAAGGCATTCATACCATGCTCTTGGGGCTTGCTTAAGTCCATAGAGCGCCTTAGAGAGCTTACACACGTGGTCGGGGTACCGTTCATCCTCAAAGCCAGGGGGTTGCTCCACGTACACCTCCTCCTTGATTGGCCCGTTGAGGAAAGCGCTCTTCACGTCCATTTGGAACAACCTGAAAGAATGGTGAGCGGCATAGGCTAACAAAATGCAAATCGACTCTAGCCTAGCCACAAGAGCAAAAGTCTCCTCAAAGTCCAAACCTGCGACTTGGGCATAACCTTTTGCCACAAGTCGAGCCTTGTTCCTTGTCACCACCCCGTGCTCGTCCTGTTTGTTGCGGAACACCCACTTGGTTCCCACAACGTTTTGCTTGGGACGTGGCACCAGTGTCCAAACTTCATTTCGCTTGAAGTTGTTGAGCTCTTCTTGCATGGCCAACACCCAGTCCGGATCTAGCAAGGCCTCTTCTACCTTGAAAGGCTCAATAGAAGAGACAAAAGAGTAATGCTCACAAAAATTAGCTAATCTAGAGCGAGTGGTTACTCCCTTGCTTATGTCACCCAAAATCTGGTCGACGGGATGATTCCTTTGAATCGTCGCTCGAACTTGAGTTGGAGGGGCCCGTGGTGCTTCTTCCTCCTCAACTTGGTCTTCTTGTGCTCCCCCTTGATCACATGCCTCCTCTTGAGGAACCTGTTCATCATCTTGAGTTGGGGGGTGCACCATTGTTGAGGAAGAAGGTTGATCTTGCACTTGGTGTTCATGTGGTCGCACATCTCCAATCGCCATGGTACGAATTGCGTCCATTGGAACATCATCTTCATCTATATCATCAAGATCAACTTGCTCTCTTGGAGAGCCATTAGTTTCATCAAATACAATGTCGCTAGAGACTTCAACCAAACCCGATGATTTGTTGAAGACCCTATACACCTTTGTATTTGAGTCATAACCTAGTAAGAACCCTTCTACAGCTTTGGGAGCAAATTTTGAATTCCTACCTTTCTTTACTAGAATATAACATTTACTCCCAAATACACGAAAATAAGACACGTTGGGTTTGTTACAGGTTAGAAGTTCATATGATGTCTTCTTGAGGAGGCGATGAAGGTAGACCTGGTTTATGGCGTGGCAGGCTATGTTCACAGCTTCCGACCAAAACCGCTCGGGCGTCTTGAATTCTCCAAGCATCGTCCTTGCTATGTCTATAAGCGTCCTGTTCTTCCTCTCTACCACATCGTTTTGATGTGGTGTGTAGGGAGCGGAGAACTCGTGCTTGATTCCTTCCTCCTCAAGAAACTCCTCCACTTGAAGGTTCTTGAACTCGGACCCGTTGTCGCTTCTAATCTTTTTCACCTTGAGCTCAAATTCGTTTTGAACTCGCCTTAGAAAGCGCTTGAGGGTCCCTTGAGTTTCTGATTTCTCCTGCAAAAATAATACCCAAGTGAAGCGGGAAAAATCATCAACAACAACAAGACCATACTTACTTCCCCCGATGCTAAGGTAGGCGACGGGTCCGAAGAGGTCCATATGCAGTAGCTCCAGAGGTCTTGATGTAGTCATCACATTCTTGTTGTGATGAGCGCTTCCCACCTGTTTACCTGCTTGACAAGCTGCACAAGGTCTATCTTTTTCGAAAAACACATTTGTTAGACCTAACACATGTTCTCCCTTTAGAAGTTTGTGAAGGTTCTTCATCCCAACATGTGCTAGACGGTGATGCCATAGCCAGCCCATGCTAGTCTTAGCAATTAAGCATGCATCTAGACCGGCCTCCTCTTTCGAAAAATCCATTAAGTAGAGTTTGCCGTCTAGTACACCCTTAAAAGCTAATGAACCATCACTCCTTCTAAAGACAGACACATCTACATTGGTAAATAAGCAATTGTAACCCATTACATAGTTGACTAACAGATAACAAGTTATACCCGAGCGATTCAACTAGGAACACATTAGATATGGAATGCTCGGATGAAATAGCTATCTTTCCTAGTCCTTTAACCTTGCCTTGATTCCCGTCTCCAAAGATGATCGAATCTTGGGAATCTTTGTTCTTGACGTAGGAGGTGAACATCTTCTTCTCCCCCGTCATGTGGTTTGTGCATCCGCTGTCGATAATCCAGCTTGAGCCCTCGGATGCATAAACCTGCAAGGCAAATTAGGCTTGGGTTTTAGGTACCCAACTCTTGTTGGGTCCTACAAGGTTAGTAACAATAGCCTTAGGGACCCAAATGCAAGTCTTGTCTCCCTTGCATTTGGCCCCCATCTTTTTAGCAACCACCTTTTTATTTTTGCATGAAAGAACAAATGTAGTGTTGCAAGTATGAAAAACAGTGGTAGGTTTATTAGAAACTTTCCTAGGAGCATGAGACACAATATTTCTCCTAGGCCTACCATTAAAATTTGAACTCGAAGCAATCATAGCATGTGAGTCAAAAGCATTATAACTCCTATTATAATGAACATCTCTAGAATATTTTCTATCATGGTACATGAAAGCATGGTTTTTTTGACTACTACTAGCCATAGGGGCCTTCCCTTTCTATTTGTTGGGAATGGGAACCCTTTGGCTTGTTAAGTTCTTGGCTTCCCTTCGAAAGCCAAGCCCATCCTTAATTGAGGGATGTCTACCAACGGTGTAGGCATCCCTAGCAAATTTTAATTTATCAAAGTCATTTTTGCAAGTCTTAAGTTGGGCATTAAGACTTGCTACTTCATCATTAAGTTTTGTAATAGAGGTAAGGTGCTCAACACATGCATCAACATTGAAGTCCTTACACCTATTACAAATCACAACATGCTCTACACAAGGACTAGATTCATTAACTATTTCTAGCTTAGCATTTAAATCATCATTCAAGGTCTTCAAGCTAGAAATAGATTCATTGCAAATTGATAACTCAGAAGATAGTAATTCATTCCTTTTAATCTCTAAGGCAAGAGACTTTTGAACACTAACAAATTTGTCATGTTCCTCATACAAAATGTCCTCTTGCCTTTCTAGCAGTCTATCTTTTTCATTCAAGGCATCAATCAATTCATTAATCTTTTCTACTTTAGTTCTATCTAATCCTTTGAACAAGCTAGTGTAATCTACTTCATCATCACTAGAGTCCTCATCACTAGAAGTAGAGTACTTAGGAGTTTCTCGAGTGTTTACCTTCTTTTCCCTTGCCATTAGGCAAGTATGGCGCTCGTTGGGGAAGAGCGACGACTTGTTGAAGGCCGAGGCGACAAGTCCTTCGTCGTCGGAGTCGGACGAAGAACAATTCGAGTCCCACTCTTTGCCAAGGTGCGCCTCGCCCTTCGCCTTCTTGTAGGCCTTCTTTTTCTCCCTCTTCCCGTTCCTTTCTTGTTCCTGGTCATTTGTATTATTGGGACATTGAGAAATAAAATGACCTGTCTTACCACATTTGAAGCAGGAGCGCTTTCCCTTTGCTTTGTTCTTGTTAGGGTGCTCTTTTCGTCGTTTTAGTGCCGTCTTGAAGCGCTTGATAATGAGGGCCATTTCATCCTCGTTTAGCCCGACCGCCTCAACTTGCACCACCTTGCTCGGTAGCGTCTCCCTGCTACTTGTTGCTTTGAGAGCAACGGTTTGAGGCTCGTAGATGGGCATAGGACCATTCAATGCCTCATCCACGTATCTCGCTTCCTTGATCATCATCCGCCCGCTTACAAACTTTTTGAGTATTTCCTCGGGCGTCATCTTTGTGTACCTAGGATTTTCACGAATAGAGTTCACAAGATGAGGATCAAGGACAGTGAAGGACCTGAGCATAAGTCGGACGATGTCGTGGTCCGTCCATCTCATGCTTCCGTAGCTCCTGATTTTGTTGACCAGGGTCTTGAGCCTGTTGTACGTTTGGGTTGGCTCCTCCCCCCTAATCATTGTGAACCTTCCCAGTTCGCCTTCCACCAACTCCATCTTGGTGATCATGGTGGCATCGTTCCCCTCATGAGAAATCTTGAGGGTGTCCCAAATTTGCTTGGCGTTATCCAAGCTGCTCACCTTATGGTACTCGTCCCTGCACAAGGATGCTAGCAAAACAGTGGTAGCTTGTGCATTTTTGTGAATTTGCTCATTTATGAAAACGGGGTTGTCAGTACTATCAAAAAGCATTCCGTTTTCAACGATCTCCCAAATACTTGGATGGAGAGAGAATAGGTGACTACGCATTTTGTGACTCCAAAAGGCGTAGTCCTCTCCATCAAAGTGAGGAGGTTTCCCAAGTGGAATTGAAAGTAAATGAGCATTTGAGTTAAATGGAATACGAGAATAATCAAAGGAAAAGTTTGAGTTGACCGTTTTCATTTTCTCGTCGTAGTCGTCGTCTCTTTGGGAAGAAGAAGACTCATCGCTGTCGTAGTAGACGATCTTCTTGATGCGCCTCTTCTTCTTCCCGTCCTTTTTCTTATGACTCGACCCAGAGTCCGAGGGCTTATCATCTCTTGGCTCGTTGACGATGGACTCCTTTGTCTTGTCGTTGACCACCATCCCCTTTCCCTTAGGATCCATCTCTTCGGGCGATTAGTCCCTTGCGTGAAGAGAACGGCTGTGATACCAATTGAGACCACCTAGAGGGGGGGGGGTGAATAGGTGATCCTGTAAAAAACAAACACTTGTAGCCACAAAAACTTGGTTAAGTGTTAGCTCAATAGAAACAAGTGGCTAAGGACCGAGCTCTTGTGAAACACAATAGTCACGATGAACACAGGCACAAGAGACACGATGATTTATCCCGTGGTTTGGCCAAGTAACACTTGCCTACTCCACGTTGTGGCATCCCAATGGACGAGGGTTGCACTCAACCCCTTTCAAGTGATCCAATGATCAACTTGAATACCACGGTGTTTTCCTTTCTTTTACTCAATCCCGTTTGCGAGGAATCTCTACAACTTGGAGCCTCTTGCCCTTACAAATGATGATCACAAAGAAGCACGGAAGTAAGGGAGGGGAGAGCAACACACACAAGACTCAAAGCATGAACACAAATACGCACACACGTCACAACTTGAGTTCACAACACAATGCGGGGAGTTCTCTACTCAACTAGAGCTCAAGTCACTTATCACAAGGAATCGAATGCGCGAGAATGGAGTCTTGGTGCTTAGAGATGATCAAAGAGTGCTTGGTGTGCTCCTCCATGCGCCTAGGGGTCCCTTTTATAGCCCCAAGGCAGCTAGGAGCCGTTGGAAGCAATCTGGGAAGGCAATTCTTGCCTTCTGTCGGGTGGCGCACCGGACAGCCACTGTTCATAGTCCGGTGCAGATTGCCTTCCAAAAATAGAATAGTCGACCATTGCAGAAATGGAGCCATTGGTGCACCGCACACTGTCCGGTGCACACCGGACACTCCGGTGCCCCTGCCGATCGTTGGCACGGCCACGCGTCACACGCGGATTGCGCGGCCGACCATTGGCGCAGTCGACCGTTGGCTCACCGGACAGTCCGGGGCCACATCGGACCGTCCGGTGAATTTTAGCCGTACGCCGTTGAACGATTCCCGAGAGCGACGACTTCGCCGCAGACGGCGCACCGGACAGTCCGGTGCACCACCGGACAGTCTGGTGAATTATAGCCATACACCGCCGTCAGTTCCTGTGAGTGGCCTGTTCACCGGAGGCTGGCCTGGCGCACCGGACACTGTCCGGTGCACCACCGGACAGTCCGGTGTGCCAGACTGCGCTGAGTCTTGGCTGTTTCAGCCAAGATATTTTCTTCTTCTCTTTTCTCTGATTCTAGCACTTATACAAATAAGTTAGTACACAAAAACCAATGTACTAAGTCTAGAATCATACCTTCTTGTTGATTTGCCCTTCATCAATCATTTGGCACAAGATTACTCACTCAATACGTGTTGGGCACTTAATCACCAAAACTATACTAGAAATGGCCCAAGGGCACATTTCCCTTTCATAAAGTCTGATTGAGATTTCAAGAGATGAAGATTGACAGACCACCTGTCCTTGTTAGAACATTACAACTGACGAGCAAAAAAGTCTTAGTTCGACCATGTGTGGCCGATAAAGGCAAAGGAAAATGCATTATCATTGGTGACCCTTGCACGCCATCACGTAGAGTGGTTACTTAGAAGTATCCGGACAAAACAAAGACCAGAGGCGCTGAGGGGCAAGCACGATCGGACACCCGATCACAGTCACATGTTCTACATACGTCACACAGTCCAGGCACTAAGGCCGGACATACCGGGACAAGCGCAAACAGTCCGGGTATGAAGATCTGATGATTCGCGAATGACTAGAAGCAGCAGCGACCTTAGACCACATCATCCTGAAATAAGTACTAGGAAGCAGAACACTTCCTAGACGTTTGGTTGGCTCAACAGAGTCTGCCCTACTTTTGATTAGCTACTCGCTAAATATATGAAGAAGAAAGCCGTTCCACACGACCTGCTGATAAAACAAACAAAGTCAAAAAGGTGATCTATGCAAAAACAAAGATCGACTAAATCGGCCTAAAAGTGGTGCAACCAAGACCGCCTGGGCATCCTCCTCTAGGGATGCCATGGTGCTTGACAATCTATTCATCGCCTATGTGTTGCCCTACTCAAGTGTGGGGTGGTACGACGATGAATCCGTATTACTGGCTTAATCCGTTTGCTTATTTGAGCTGGGGGCACCACAAGTTTTTGCCTATTGACATGTTGCTCAGGTAGACATGGCCAAAGAGGATGTAATCTGAATCAGCCTCTGTGCATCAAAGTTCTATCAAATATTTTTATTATATGATTACAAGAGCCGGTGACTTGCATCGAGTTGAGTCCTTACTTCAGGAACAAAATAACTCATGAGATCTATTGTGTCTGAGGTGTGCTGATGCTTTTGATTCGCTAAGCTCTAGCAAAAGGCAGGGGGGCATGTGTTGAACACCAAAAGTGGCGGACGGTCCGGCCCTAGGACTTGGACGGTCCGCACCCTCGCGGTCTGATTGACTCGAGCAATCATTCTTATCTCGTGCGTGGTTATCCATCTAATTACGTAGGATTTGTTGGCTATCGCCTAGGAACGGGTCCAGACTCCCCTATATATATGAAGGGATATGGTCGATTGAGAACCCACGAATGTATTCCAATCGAACCAATCTAATTTATTTATCTTTATTTATCATTTCTACCTTAGGAGTAGATGTAGCATAGCCTTATTAGTTGTAGCTTTCCGCATATCCACCTCCACCGCTGTTCGACTCCACGTCGTCTAGATCCGTTTTAGGTGGTCTGTCGACCCCAAGAGGACCCTAGAATCTTACGCTTCCTGGGGGCAAGATCTAGTTCATCCATTCAAGCTACTCTACCTCAACTATCGTAACCCCTAGGCGACTCTACGTCGTCCGGGTATGCCCCGAGTGGCCTACTAACCCGTAGCTCAGTGATAAGGAAGAGGATCCTGCGCTATCGCGGACCGTCCGTCCCAGTACACGGACCATCTGGAGCGACGCAGGGAAGGAGCCGCTCATACAGTGAGGTCGCAGACCGTTCGCACTGCTGCAGAGGGCACCGCCAGCTAGTACACCCCTAGTATTTGGTAACCAGATCGGCGCCAACAAGTAGACAAGAACCGACTACGATTGATAGCATGATTAGTAATACAATTGATAGCTAATGTGGTGGGTTAGCGTATCGGTTTCTACTGTACAGTGTTTTGTCTTTATGACTTTAATTCGAAGCAATGCTTATATATGGAAACGGGACGGGCCCGTGTATGGTTACGTAGAAGATCCCAGCACTCATGGGAGAGCCTAGTTAGCGTGGGGACTGAACATGACGGGTGGGTGGTGATGGCCTGATGGGGATACCGTGGGCCTGCAGCCGTTAGTTGTAGCACGCACATCGATCATCTGATGCATGCATAAACTCCATTTGGTTGCTCGATCCTTGCATAACCAAGCTACTGCTCACTTGAGCAAATGATTAACCCACCGACTTGCATGGTTTGTTCTCTGACAAGCGCTGGATCATTCACAAATTAAACCACCGGTACTAATCTATGCGGTACAAACACATGCAAGCCACCTCCTCGTGCTGCTGCGGCTGTGGCTCCTCTTCAGCTTTTGGGAGCTGCTTGTTTTTTCAAACAAAAAGAACTTTTGGGATCCTAAGTGAGCTACCTGGCCATCCAATCCTCAAGCACTGCAACTCTCCAAGGGCCAGGGTGTGCCCTAGATTGCTATGCTAGCCATGTGCTGCTGACTGAGAGACCACGCCCTCGGTTTGTACGGCCCTGGGAACTGAATGTCACATGCATGGTGCAATAAACAAACTATTATCTAAAGCAGTTCCAACACAGTGTTTTTTATGTTTTGTTGGTCATGCCAACTAATATTAAGCTCGAATAGAGAAGTAGATGTCCTCTGCAGGTGCCAATGGTATCTGCATAGGTTACAATAGCCTCAGAAGAGAACATGGGGACCACAAAAATAATGGTATATATATATATATATATATATATATATATATATATATATATATATATATATATATATATATATATATATATATATATATATGCTTAAAAACTGTATATATTAATTCTTGTTTATGTAGGATGGATAGTAGCTCAAAACTTTATATCCCTATTTGTATATGACACTACCGCGGCTATATTAGGCGGCGTACAAGCAGATGAAACCAAGGGAGGGGAGTTTTGTTGGAAGGATTCGAGGATTTCAACCTGCTGCTGTGCTGATGCTTTCAGGCCTGTTTTTTTTTTCTCTCTTACTAGTATGAATATCATCCTTATATATATACAAAATATTTGTGTATCGACGGGGACCAGGTAGAGAGGAAGCAAGCTGGACAGATGTGTGGATTCAAATTAAAACTTGTCCGCACATTGATTTGTTTACATGCGATGCATGCATGGTCCCAAAACAAAAATGTCCTCTTCATTTTGAAATGCAAGCGTTTCAGCTAGCATGCAAGAGACAAAGGCCAGATGTGGAGTGCTCGTCTCTCATGGATTCGTCATTTGGCTATACTTTTATTGGCGACGAAAGAGTCATTCTTTATTATCTAGCGGATCAGTTGTCGAGTGGCTGAAGCAAAGAAGTGTTAGTGAGCTGTACATCGACAACAGCTTCTTCGCCGAGTACTTTTTATCGGACACTCGACAAAAGCTTTGCCGAATGCCACGTGGCTCACTATTTGCCGAGTGTCTACTGTACTGGCACTCGGCAATTAAGCACCCCGTTGGCTCCTTTGTCAGTTCCTTTGCCGAGTGCCTGCTGGACTAGCTGTAACACAATAAAAACCATCAACTAAAATAATACATTTAAGATTATTAATAATAATTAGGGTAATTACTTTTCTTTCTAATGTTTGATTTTTATTTTGCATAGAGAATAATTTTGTTTGATTTTGGATATTTAGTAGAATTTCCTTCTTAATGAAAATCCAACTAAATAAAATAATAATTATTAGTCTAAAAATAAATATTTTAGTTATAAATAATCTTGGCATAATTACTATGAATTTTAGGGTTATTTAAAAATATATTTTGAAATAGAAAAGAAATAGGAAAAGAACCCTAACCCTAACCACAGTCAGGCCGGCCCATTAGGCCCAACCGCCACGCCCCTCCCTTCCTAGCCGCGGCCAGGCGGGCCCCACCCGCACCCTCCTCTTCTTCCTCCCTTCTCTCCCGTGTCGCGCCGCCGCCAGGAAACGCACCGTGCCTATGCACGCGCGCCGCCGCCAGGAAACGCACCGTGCCTATGCACGCGCGCCGCCGCGCGCCACACCAACGCTCGCGCCTGAGCCGAGCACCGAGCCGCCCCGCGCCCCATGCCGCGCCGTCTCCTCTCCCCACGCCAGAAACTGTCACCTCGGCTCCTCCTCTCCTCCCCATTCCCCTCTCTCCGGGCCATAAGGGCCAGCGTTATGGCAACACCATCAATGGCATTTTTTATGGCGCCGCCGACCATTTCTCTTCCCCCCGGCAACCTCTCTCTGTCCCTCTCCCTCTCTATAAAGGGACACGGCCGAGCTCCTCTCTCTCCCTCCCTAACTGTGCTCCCTACCTCTCTCCCCTGCCCGCGCCTTCGCCGATTTGCCGGTGTCCGCCACCGCACCGCTCGCCGGAGTGCCACAACCGAGCGTCGTTCCTTCGATCTCTACCACTGGTGTCCCACTGCCTCGACCATCGGTCGGAGCTCCTACTCAACGCTGACCATTCCCCTGCCCACCATCGTCCTGTGTGGAAGGTAGAAGAAGAAGCAAGTTTTGCGATCTACCCCAGCATGCTATGTTTAATTGCGTTTAGATACCCTATAGCAACTTCTCTAGTTCAAAAAATGTATTTGAGCTCAAATAAAATGATGTTTGTGTCACTAGCTTTGCGATTATTTGATAAGCAAATGTTAGTTTGTAATTTTATTTATGCCTATGTTTCCTGTTATGCAATTCGAGTTATGCTTGATTAGGTTGAGCGTAGTTCTCCAAATAAAAGGTAGATCAAATTTTGACTTGCTAGAAATAAAATATAATTACCTTTGTGTAACACCCAAATTCTGAATTTGGATTTGGTAGAAGAAATCTGAGCAAAGTATCATAATGCTTTGGAAATTAGGAAATAAGAAAAATGATGAGAAAAGGATTTTTCTTTTAAAGGAAACCATTTATACATCCCATGAAATAAATAACAAGGAGAATAAAGCCTAAATTAGTAAAATTAAAATAGTATAGTTTATATTCACCTTTGGGTTTCAATTAATACATTTGAAAAATCTGAAAACTAAAATAGAAGTATAAATTTGAATTTGGAATAGAAAATAGAAAAATAAAGGAGAAGGGAAGAACTAAGAAAAATACTACATAAAATAAAATAAAAATCAGAATAAACATCCTTCACACTTATATTATTAAATTATACCTTTCAAACTGAGGACAAGTTATTCATAAAGTTTGAATTTAAACTTGAACTCAAATTGGATTTGAAAATGGAGAAAAGAAAATAGAAAATAAAAAGAAAAAGAATAAAAGCCACATGGGCCGCCCATTCTCCTTTCCGGCCCACTTAACTTCCCACGCGCTGGCCCAGCTGAATTTTGGTGCCGACATGTGGGCCACTTCTGTCAGTCGCTCCCCCGCGCCTGCGTGTTCCTTCTCTCGCTGACGACGCGGGGCCCCCACGTCAGCCTCTCCCTCGCGCGCGCGCGTTCATTCGGTCACCGCTCGGTGGGACCCAGTCGTCAGTTTCTTCACCCCTTCCCTATCGCGAGCTCGTAACAGAAATCGCCGCGAGTAACGCGGGTGGCCGGTGCGACCTCGCCGGAATCCTCGGGTGGCTTCGGACCCGGGGAGTATAAAAATGCTCCCACCGACCCTGCCTTGCTTCGAAGCCGAGAACCCATCTAGATCGGGCAGAGAGGAGGGAGGGAACCTGAATCCGTGGTGACCGAGCGGGCGGATTGACGACCTCACCATCGCCGGTGGTGCTCGACGCCAAATTGGGGCCTCGCGTGCGAACAGAGGGCTTCGCCCGTGCCCCTGGTTCGTTCCGGTGGTGATTGCGGGGCACGTGGGTGACCGGGGTACCTGCAATTCCTCGCCGTCGTTGCCTTGGCCGCAAAAATCCGGGCAGCCCGCAGACTAGCGCTCAGACCGTCGCTCCGGCCTCGGCTTGGCTACTGGGGCTTCATCAAGTCCCGCAGATCACGTCCCCGACTTCGTCTGGGCGCATTACGTTCCGGCCAGCCCGGAATTGCTCGTCGGAGTCCATCCTCCGCCGCGGAGCCGCCTCCGACGTAGACCGCCCCCGCTTCGTCGCCCCTACCTCTGGTGAGTTCCCCGACAGCTTCGTTGCGTCCGTAGGATCGCTTAGCGCGTTTCAGACCTCGCAATAGGGCACCGGAACCCGGAATCGCTGAGCTCCGGCGATGGCTCCGCCGCGGTTGGTGGGTGGCGCCACCGTCGCCTGTCGGGTTGGGGAAGAATCTTTGCAGCCGTTGGATCGGAGGGGAACGGCCTGGATTAGATCCTGGCTTACCCCTTCGCGTTTTGAATCTGGTCCGTCCGATCGGGATCGGATGGCGGTCATCGCTCTGGGCTTCATTAAACCAGGGGCGTCGAATCTGGATCCAGCGGATCGCGCAGCGTACCGGTTCGCCGCGATCCAGGCCTAATCTCGAGCGTCCAAATCAGATCGTGCGGCCAGAAACTCTTGATACCCCTTCGTGATGGCCTTTTTGCTAAAGAGACCCCCTGTTTTAAACAAATCAACCCGCCGTCCCACGGGCACTGTTGACTGAGTCTCGGGTTTCTTGCGCTGTAGCCCCTGAGTTTCTTTTTATTTGACGCGCAGTCCAGATAACAGAGAAATAAGATTATTAATATTAAAAAATTGATTTTTAGTATAAAAATAAATCTTAAAACTTGTATAATCCATATTTAATTCATTTTAGCTCCAAATTGAGTCATTCCAATTCCTAAAATTTTGTAATAATATTCTCTATCATTTAGAATCACTGTTTTGACATGAACTCTGTTAGAAAATTAATTTATCATCTAATCCTATTATAATCACCTTAAATCTTAGGAAATTCATAACTTGAATTCTATAACTCAAAAATTAATAATTCTTTTTCCTGTGATCTTATTTTAATATGTAGACTATTAATATGTATTTTGGCATACATGTCTGGTGTAATGTTAATTTTGCCTATACACTGTTTGTTTGTATTGCTACGACTAGCAGTGAGGTCACGAGAATCTGAAGATCATCCTGGTACCTGGAATCTCAAGTCTCAGGCAAGTTGTGCCCTTGATCACTTACTTTTCCCAGCCATGTTCTTATTAATTTTAATGATCTGCATAGGTTAATTTTGATGGGAGCCTTTATGTTACCCCAGTTTTGATTACCTCTATACCTTGTTCACCCCTGGAATATTTTTGGGTAGTACTTGCTATTGCTTTATGTGGATTGGGTATGGAGATTCATTATTCATGATTATTCTGTTATTATCTTGTTATTATTATTGTTCATGTTAAGATCATTAAATTAATGGGAACATGGAGCGACCACCCGGGAAAACAGTGCTACCACAAGGGTTTAATGGGACGCCCTTGGCTGACTAATTAGGAAAGCTAGTGGAAGACTACCTTACCCGAAAGGGGCAAGGGCAGTAGGGGAGTGGTCAGTGTAGGGAGGTCCCTGGTTGATTTTGCTGCGATGGCGGTCGGCCAGGAACCCTGCATTGGAACTTCCTATAAACTGTAGCGGGTTTTCGGAAGCTAGTGGAACTTTGTAAAGGCCTCGTAGTGGATCCCTAGCCATTCACCTCGGTAGTGTCTAAGGGCCTTGCAAACCCAGGCGACATGGGATACACGGCTTGTGGGTAAAGATGCGCAACCTCTGCAGAGTGTAAAACTAGTATACTAGCCGTGCTCACGGTCATGAGCGGCTCGGACCCTCACATGATTAAATTATGGAACTTAAACTCAATTTGTCATATGCATTGCATCGCAGGTGAAGTTGTTACTTTTGTTCTACTATTTAATTTGGCTGGTATTTACTTATACCTAGTAACTGCTAATAAAATTTTGACCAACTTTAAAAGCAATGCTCAGCTCTAACCATCTTCTTTGGTAAGCCTTACACTTCACGTGAGCTCCCACCTTTGGCGAGTTCATGCACATTATTCCCCACAACTTGTTGAGCGATGAACGTATGTGAGCTCACTCTTGCTGTCTCACACACCCCACAGGTCAAGAACAGGTACCACCGGTTGAGGCGCATGGAGGATGCTGCGATGTGTTCGCGAGAGGTCTAGGCCGTCGTCTCCCAGTCAACTTTGGGTTGCTGGACCGTTGTCTCCTTATAATGTAATTATTTATTTTGTATAGAACTCCGGTTATATATAAAGATGTGACATTCGATCCTGTGCCATGATTCATCATATGTGTGAGACTTGGTCCCAGCATACCTGGTGTTTATGTTCGCGCCCGGGTTTTGGACCCCTAAAATCCGGGTGTGACACTTTGCTCTTAAGGTGCGATTTAGAATCAAGACTCGTAAGTTCATGCGCAATATATGCATATTGACTATTCGCTAAGAAATAGTAAAGTTTCTATTACCATTGAAATAATATATTCTGGTGACCATGTACATCATATGCTAAATAGTTGGATTAGTAGTTAATATAGTTCTCCTAACACTAAGGTTATGGAACTTCTAAATAATATTGAAACGTCTTCTATAAATTCCCTTTTAAAAAGAAAGAATAAAAATAAACACTCACCCTGTCCGGTAGAAATAATTAATTAGCTAATTAATCTAGCTTCATAGACTTTGTTTTAGCATTATACCTATGTTATTTTAAATGAATTTATATAGCATGTGTTTCCATAATTTATTTGCCATATGGTTCCACCGGTGAATTCTCGCAACAAAATTATTATATATATGTCATAACAAATGAGATGGACGTTGATGTGAGTAGGCTTATATTACATTTACAAATCAAGTTCTATTTTATACGCCTTTCTTTTATAAGTGTGTTTTGTATTGTGTATGTTTATTTATGTAATGGTGTATGCTTATGTAATGGTGTATGTTTATTTATTGGTGTATGTTTTCTTTTTGTATGGTGATGTGCGACATTATTAGAAGCTGCTTATGTGGTAGAGGATTCGAATTTGTTTGAGGACGACCCGCAGGACACGTTCGAGCAAGGCAAGTGGATTCTCCCTCTGCATATTCTATTTGTACCCAATTAATGCATATAATAATGTTTACTCTTTGGATATATTACATAATTTAATGGGATTTGCCTAATTAAGGATTTTCTAGATTTACCAACTGATTTCTTGATTACCCTGGGAAAATACTATGCTTTGCAAATTTGTACCCGATGGTTAAACAAGATTATTTCATATTAATTGGAACATGGAGTGACCACCTAGGATAATAGTGCAACCATGAGTGCTATCATGGCTCTGGCTTTGGTAATTAGATTTATATGCTTAGTACCTAGCAACCTTACCTGAAATATGGGCAAGAGGGGGAGTGGTAGTGGTGGCAGCTCACGTTAACATGGGGACGTATTCTTGGCTAAGGTACCTCGCCCAGAGGGCCTCCACACCGACTTGGAAACTTTAGCAAGTTGCTTTGTATTAAGTGTATTTTGTGAAAGCCTCATAATGGAACCCTAGCCATTCACCTCGGCAGTGTTTACGGGTCCGATCAACCCAGGCTAGATGGGATACATGGCTTGTGGGTAAAGTTGTACCACCTCTGCAGAGTGTAAAACTGATATGTCAGCCGTGCTCACGGTTAAGAGCAACCTGGACCCTCACATGATAATTGAACATAAAGATGGACAATAAATCGAGATCTGGTGATCTGCCAATGGTTTGCTTAAGTGGTTTCACTTAAGTGTTTTTTATATACTCTTATACCTTTGTTTAAATGGGATACTTGGGATACACACTTATTAGTAAGACAGGTGTTGGTAATAAAATATTGACCAACTAAAATGCTTACTGCTCAACCTTAGCCTTACCTTGTTAAACTTGCATTAATTTTTCCCCCACTTGCTGAGCCCCGACCATAAGTGAGCTCACCCTTGCTAATATTTTGATCAGAGGATGATGAAGAAGACATTGACGGAGATTTCGATGATTATTGAGTCAAACGATGCGTCGGTCATCTTCCTGTGGGAGATTACCCATGTTATTTCCGCTTTACTTTGATGATACATTTTAAGATACTATTATCTGTATGTTGTAATAAAGACTATTCTACTATCTTTATGCCTTTATTGCATTGTCTTTTGATATATTACACTTGTGACGTCCACATATGTGTGGAAAATGGATCTTGGCACACATATGCTATGCATTCGGTTTTGCCCCTAGAACCGGGTGTGATAGAAGTGGTATCAAAGCTATGCTGACCCTAGGTCGTTAGACTAGTTAGAAATGGAAAGCCTAGTTTGTTCAAAACTTACTAATTTCATTCTTATAAAATTATTTTAATAGCCTTACCTCTTTAAAAATTCAACTGAGTTGACATTTTCTCTTGTAGATGGTCTGTACGCTTCAAACCACTCATGTCAACACCAACTACGCCCCTCCGCCTCAGCAAATTCCTGTCTACCTAGTGGTAGTTGAGGAAGTTCTGGTGGATCTCCCTCGCATTCGAGTGGAGCATGGAGTCATCTTGGAGTACAGCTCGGAGGAACTTCTGCCGATGCCCACCCCGTTAGCAGAGTCACTGGCCTTTGCAGCTAGGTCATCGACCTCAGCACCGCCTGCACCAGCAGTTCAAGCTCCTGCACCCAGAGGCGACGAGCCAGACGACTCTGGGGACAATGATGAGGATGACGATGAGGATGACGAGGAAAACGTCAACGAGGAGGCCAACGATGCTCAGCAGGATTACTTCATGGGGTTTGGGCCTGTCACCGAACATTACACATCAATGTTCGAGATGGGGCACTTCCCCAACGTGCTGCACGTGTTGGGAACCTACGTCCGACCCTTGTACGAGACAAGACGAGTGTGCGAGCCTCCCTGGGCTTGCTACTACATCACTTGCATCCACGTCAGGGTGATGGATACAGGGGATAGAGGGTTCAGGACTCTATCAGCTCATGAGTCCCTGACACCGCTATCCACCTACGCTGCATTGGTCAGCGATGCTGCTAGACGGACTTTGTGATCTCTTAGCCACACCTACCGCAGTAGCTGCATGACACGAGGTTCAGGCATCTTCCTCTACGTCTGAGTGGAGGAAGCCAAACCAGCATCGTTCCAGGTGGAGCTGGTGAGGATCGCCTCAACACCCTAGCTGGTGTAGTGGCCGATCTTAACACCGACCTAGACAGTGCCACCCTGGATCTCTCTAGGGTGCACTTGGAGCTGGAGGATGCCCACTCCAGGATTGCAGCCCTAGAGGCCCTATTTCAAGGACAGGATCCCCCTAAGGCCCAGGTCCCGCCATGGTGTTGTCCCCTCCCCGCAATATGATTCGCTATGGGGAGCCCGGACCCATCACCAGGTTGCTTTGAAGTTTTAAGTTATAAGTTGTAATAAGATAGTTTTCGCGTCAGATGATGAATACTCTTTTATAAGTTATCTTTATAATAATAACAACCATGTGATGGTGTTGGTTGCAATGTTAGAGTTGGATTTTTGTTTGAGTGCAATGGTCTTATGAAATGATGGTCATAAGAGCATATAAAAAAATAAACTTAAGCTATTCCCTCTAGAATCTTTATTACTCCTCACTCCTCTAAGAATTTCACTTTCTAACCAACCAGATAGTGAACGCTCGCTCAGGTCCCAACAACAACAGGAACCAACGTGGTCAGCAGATACCACCACCACCGAACTCTAACATGGAGCAGTTTATCGCAGCTCAGATGCAGCTTCTGCAGGGACTCACTGCGTCTGTACAATAGATTCAGCAAAACCAGCAGAATCAACAGAACCAGCAGCAACAGCAGAATGTACCCCCCGGCTAGAGATAAGCATCGAGATTTTATGAGCCATCACCTGCCAACTTTCTCTCATGCGGTTGATCCTTTGGATGCCGACGACTGGCTCAAGGTCATTGGGAAGAAATTGGATATCACCCAATGTAATGACCGGGAGAAGGTCCTATATGCTTCCAGAAGACTCGAAGGCTCCGCGTCTAACTGGTGGGATGCCTTCACAGCGGCACACGCCAATGCGGACACTATAACCTGGCAGGAGTTCCAAGTGAACTTCCGTGCTCATCATATTCCCTCGGGAATTATGAAACTAAAGAAGAAGGAGTTTCTTTCCCTCACTCACGGGAATATGACCGTCAGTGAGTACCGTGATCGCTTCACCCAGCTTTCACGCTATGCACCAAAAGAAGTGGATACTGATGAGAAGCGCCAAGAGCGTTTCTTAGAAGGATTGATTGGACCACTGAACTATCAACTACAGAATCATACCTTCCCCAACTTCCAGACTCTGTTGAACAAGGCAATTGGCCTTGAAAGGAAAAGAAGGGAATTGTCTGACCACAAAAGGAAGTTCTAAGGTCAGTCTAGTAGGAACACACGTCCGAACAACTCACAGGGTTCTCAGTTTCACTCTAGAAATCAGGGTAGAAACAATTATCAGATGCAACGCTCTGGACAACAAGGCCAAAGGAGCAATCAAAGTCGGAACCAGCAGAGGAACAACTCTCAGACCAACCAAAGGTGTGGGAATTCACAAACTTGTCAAGGTGGCGCCGTGAACACACAAGCCAAAAGCAACAACACACCAGTCCAACCCAATGGTTGTTTCAAGTGTGGTGAGCTTGGCCATTATGCTAACAACTGCCCAAGGCGCAACCAACAGACACCTTAGAAGAAGAACAGTCAGAGAACGGACCAAAACACCCCCGCTCGTGGATCTGCGTAGAACAAAACGCCGCAGAACTAGAATAGAGGAAGGGTTAATCATGTCACAGCGGAATCAGTGCCTGAGGATGCCGACGTGGTGTATGGTATGTTTCTTATCAACTCCATACTCGCTTAGTTTTATTTGACTCTAGAGCATCGCATTCATTTATAACTAAGTCATTCGTGGAAATACATAACTTACCAAAGCACCCTCTTAAGAAGATGTTACATATTAGTTCACTGGGAGGTGACATGAAGGCCACACATTCATGCCTCCATGTCAATCTCAAGATTTAAGGAATAGATTTTCTAGTCAACCTAGTGGTCTTAGGATCCAATGGTATTGATGTGATTCTTGGATGTGACTGGTTGAAAAGTTGTGATGGAGTGATACAATTTGCCAAAGGAACAATTATGTTGACAAGTCCATAAGGTGAAAAAAATCCAAGTTAGCACAGACAAGCCAACAAATGCAAAAGGAGAGACAATGGTAAATCACTTGGAAGAAAAGCCCCTAGAAAATATCAAGGTATTGTGTGAATAGCCAGACGTATTTCCGGAGGAATTACCAGGTATGCCAACTGACCATGATATAGAGTTTTCTATTGAATTATTATCCGGAACTGCACCTATCTCAAAAAGACCTTATAGAATGGATGTCAAAGATTCAGTTGAACTGAAGAAACATATAGAAGAATTACTAGAAAAAGGTTTCATTCGCCCAAGTTCATCCCCTTGGGGAGCCCCAGTTCTATTTGTGAGCAAGAAAGATGGTTCGAGAAGAATGTGTGTTGATTATAGAAGTTTGAATGAAGTAACAATTAAGAATAAACACCCATTACCTCGGATTGAAGATTTATTTGATCAGATGAAGGGAGCTAAGATATTCTCGAAGATAGATCTAAAGTTGGGATATCATCAATTAAAGATTCGAGTAGAAGATGTACCCAAGACAGCCTTCATTATGAGATATGGATTATATGAGTTTTTGGTCATGTCGTTTGGACTGACTGATGCACTAGCATACTTTATAAACTTGATGAATAAAGTATTCATGGAATATCTGATCAGTTTGTGGTCATATTCATTGACGACATACTGATATACTCTCCGAATGAAGAAACACATGAAGATCATCTAAGACTAGTTCTACAAAAGCTTCATGACAACCAATTATATGCAAAGTTCTCGAAGTGTGATTTTTGGCTGAAGGAAGTTGCTTTCTTAGGACATATTGTTACTGATGGTGGAATTAAAGTAGACCCAGGAAAGATAAGCGAAATACTAAATTGGAAGCAACAAAAGGATGCGTCCAAGATCAGAAGTTTCCTTGGGTTGGCAGGATACTACAGAAGATTTATTGAAGGTTTTTCCATGTTAGTGTAACCTCTTACCTCACTACTGGAGAAAGGTAAAGGGTTTAAGTGGGATGAAGCATTCCAGAAATGTTTTCAAGAACTCAAGAAAAGGTTAACTATTGTACCAATATTGGTAATGCCAGACATTCACAAGGGATTTGATGTGTATTGCAACACATCACACCTTGGACTTGGATGTGTGCTAATGCAAGAAGGAAAAGTAATAGCTTATGCCTCAAGGTAGTTGAGGAAGCATGAGAAGAATTATCCTATGCATGATTTGGAGCTAGCTGCCGTAGTGCATGCTTTGAAGATTTGGAGACACTATATGATTGGAAACAAGTGCAAAATCTTCACGGATCACAAAAGCTTGAAATATATATTCACTCAGAAAGAACTCAACCTAAGACAGAGAAGATGGCTTGAGTTGATCAAATATTATGATTTAGAAATACAATATCACCCAGGAAAAGCAAATGTAGTGGCTGATGCTTTGAGCCATAAAGGTCAAGTGAACAACATCACTACTCGTTTGATGTCACATGAATTGTGTTGGGAAATGGAACAACTCAACCTTGGTATGCTCAATAATATAGAAGCAACGGTTATGGAAGTTTAGTTTACATTGGAACAAGAGATTCGTAAAGGACAGGAATCTGATGAGAAAATTAAGGAAATTAAAACTTTGACTGGTTTGGGTAAAGCCCCAAATTTCACGGAAGATGAACAAGGCACATTATGGTTTAAAAAGAGAATCTGTGTACCCAAAATTGAACACCTTCGCCAACTTATTTTGAGAGAAGCTCATGATTCGGCTTACTCTATTCACCTAGGAAGCACAAAGATGTACCAGGATCTAAAGGAAAAGTATTGGTGGTACGGTTTGAAAAGAGATGTTGCTACTCATGTTGCATTCTATGACGTGTGTCAGCGAGTTAAAGCCGAACACCAAAGACCAGCAGGATTACTACAACCTCTCAAGGTACCAGAATGGAAATGGGAAGAAATCTGTATGGATTTCATAGTTGGACTACCCCGTACTCGGGATGGCTTTGATTCAATATGGGTCATACTCGGGAGCCCATTTAGCAGAGTTTTACATGTCGAGGATTATTTGTCTACATGGAGTACCGAAGAAGATCGAATCGGACCGAGGAACTCAATTTACCTCGCGCTTTTGGAAAAGACTACATGAGTCCATGGATACCAAGCTAAACTTTAGTTCAGCTTATCATCCGCAAACGGATGGGCAAATGGAAAGAACAAACCAAGTGTTGGAAGATATGCTAAGAGCTTGCGCTCTAAAGCATGGTAGAAGCTGGGATAAAAGTTTGCCTTATGCAAAATTCTCATACAACAATAGTTACCAGGCAAGTCTAAAAATGGCACCATTTGAAGCACTTTACAGACGAAAGTGTAGAACACCGCTTTATTGGAATCAGATCGGGGAAAGTCAAGTATTTGGTCCAGAAATTCTCCAAGAAGCAGAAAAGCAAGTGCAGATTATCAGAGAGAATCTGAAGACAACACAGTCAAGACAGAAAAGCTATGTTGATAATAGAAGAGAGTTGATATTCAAAGTAGGAGACTTCGTATACCTTAAAATTTCACCGATGAGAGGAATGAAAAGATTTAAGGTTAAGGGAAAATTATCTCCTCGTTATATTGGCCCATTCAAGGTTTTGGAGAGAAAAGGTGAAGTAGCATACCCGTTAGAGCTACCCGATAGTTTGTCGGATGTGCATGACGTATTTCATGTGTCACAACTCAAGAAGTGCTTGAGAGTACCGGAGGAACAGTTACCCATGGAAGAACTGGATGTTAATAAGAATTTGACTTATTCGGAATACCCTGTCAGAATCTAGAAACATCTCGCAGAATTACATGAAGTAAAGTCATTAACATGTGCAAAGTTCAGTGGAGTCATCATTCAGAAGATGAGGCCACTTGGGAAAGAGAAGATGAACTCAGAGCAGAATTTCCCTAGTTATTCTCAGAAGTTCCTTAATCTCGAGGACGAGATTCTTTTAAGAGGGGTAGGTTTGTAACATCATAAAAACCATCAACTAAAATAATACATTTAAGATTATTAATGATAATTAGGGTAATTACTTTTCTTCTTAATGTTTGATTTTTATTTTGCATAGAGAACAATTTTGTTTGATTTTGGATATTTAGTAAAATTTCCTTCTTAATGAAAATCTAACTAAATAAAATAATAATTATTAGTCCAAAAATAAATAATTTAGTTATAAATAATCTTGGCATAATTATTATGAATTCTAGGGTTATATAAAAATATATTTTGAAATAGAAAAGAAATAGAAAAATACCCTAACCCTAACTGCGGCCAGGTCGACCCATTAGGCCCAGCCGCCATGCCCCTCCCTTCCTAGCCGCCGCCAGGCGGGCCCCATCCGCGCCCTCCTCTCCTTTCTCCCTTCTCTCCCGTGCTGCGCTGCCGCCAAGAAACGCACCGCGCCTGTGCGCGCGCGCCGCCGCGCGCCACACCGACGCTCGCGCCTGAGGCGAGCACCGAGCCGCCTCGCGCCCCAAGCCACCGTCTCCTCTCCCCCACGCTGGAAACTATCACCTCAGCTCCTCCTCTCCTCCCCGTTCCCCTCTCTCCGGGCCATAACGGCCAGCGTTATGGCAACACCATTGTTGGAACTTGCTCTCAGTGGCAAGGGGATCCAACGGGAGGTTTAGTGATGTAAACAGGGTTCTCGCACAAGATGGCAATAGCTCTGTCTTTTTTCTGGCCTCTCAAGGGCACTGTGCGGGGGTATTTATAGGTATCTGAGTGCCCAGCGTCTTGTGTTAATGACGCATGTGCCCTCAGACACCTAGGTTATCCCCAGAATATTCACATAAAGCGGGGTTACAGACTGTAATTACAGAGATGCCTTTACAAATTAGGCCCGTAACACGCAGCGGCCACGCAGGGCCTATTACAATGGGCCGGATCATAGGTGGGCCTCTATGCTGGACGAGGCCGTACGGTGGGATGACCTCGTCACAGGTCTTCGTCCGATGTCGTATGGGGCGAAGGGTGCCCCTGCCTGATGTCTTGTCTCCGCTGGACCAATGACCACGGCGAAGGCCTCGAGCGAAGGGTGGCGTCTTCGCCTTCGCCCCAACATTTGCCCTCCGAGGGACCAGTTCGACTAAGTCATCTGGTGCCGAAGACGTCGCTAGATGGCGATGACGCTGCCCTCGCTCGAAGTGGTTCCGCGGGGGTTTTTGACATGACCGTTGATTGACGCCGTACTGTTGGACTGTGGGTTTCCCGAAGCGCCGTGTTCTGTGTATAAAAGGGGGCGGGGGGCGGCGCGTTTTGAACTTCATCTTTCCGCGCTTCGTGAAAACCCTAGCCGCCTTTTCCACCGTCTCGCTGCTCGTCTGCCCTCCTTGCTCTTGTTCGCCGGAGATCTGGCTCGAGTGAAGCAGACCGCCCGCCGCCGCCGACGGTACGTTGCAATGCCGACCTCTTCCTCTTCTGCTGCTGCTACGCTGCCGGCCGACGCGTCGTCTGAGGAAACGCTGAGTACTGCGGCGGCGGAGGAGTTGCGCGCCGGCGATACGGTGTATTTTGGTGTGTCGCGGATGTCGTCGGTCCGTGTGCAAGATATGTAGCGGCTGGGCTACTTTGGCGGCGGAGTCGCTCGTGTTCCGGGGACGGAGGAAGTCCCCGAGCCAGAGGGCGAGTTGGTTGTGTTCGAGGCGTTCTTCGCCGCTGGTCTCCGCCTGCCTGCGCACTGATTTGTTGGAGAAGTCCTGCGCAGATTTAACGTTCAGATCCATCAGCTGACTCCGAATGTCGTGGTGGCTCTGTCGAAGTATGTCTGGGCGATGACTTCGTACGGCGGACAGCCATCAGTCGAAGTCTTCGCGAAGTACTATTGTCTGCACTGGCAGAAGAGGATGATTGGAGATGAAGTGGCCTAGTTTGGGTCCTGTACATTTACACCGAAGACCGGCAAGACCACCATAGAAGTAGTTGAGTTGGTTCCTTGCGCCCGTAACAAGTGGGGCAATTGGCATGAGTTTTGGTTCTACGTCGCGGAGGGTGCAGCTGAAGACCATCCAGGGCTCCCCGTGTCCGAGATGTGCTCGCATTTTTACTCAGCATACCCGCCTTTTGAAGTGGCGGAGGAGGATGCGGACGAAGGGGCCCTTCGGTGCGCCGCCGACCTGAGCAGCGGGCACGATCTGGTTGAAGAGTTTGTGGCGTACGGGGTATGGCCTTTGGCGCATGGCTGGGCGTTGGGCGAAGTGTGCCCTCGCCAGATGCCTTCCCATGGCGGGAAGCTGGTGCGAAGTCCTGCCTTCGCACTGGATCTGCGTAGACGCGATCCGGCCGCCTTTGTGCGTGAGGCGGAGGATGGGGCGGTGCGGATCGTTGGTCGGTACGTGCCGAGGACAGAGGGCCAGCGTAGCTGGGATATTCGCGGGTCGAATGACCGCTTGAACAGGGTTTTTTGAGTTGAATCACCTGCCGTATGGCGATTATCCCGGCCAAGACGATGCGGATCGTCGCAGGAAGAAAACTGTGGTAGGGTCTGGAGACGACCCCGCGCCGGCGGCCGCCCCGTCCACTAAGAGGACGAAACTAGGTACTACTATGGGAAGACTTGGGGTTTCCGATGTTTTTGCTAGAGAATTGATGGGGACATGCGCGGCCCCGGGGGGAAGGATGTCTTCGCCCGAGATCCGGGAGTCTTCGGCGCGGATGCTGAGGGTTACCGGGGGTTGGTGGCCTAAGAACATTCCTATCCCCCGCGCGGCCGGCGAAGACCTTTTTACATCTTGCATGGCTCATGAGTGGAAAGTGTTTCCTTACGGGCGGAATATTGCTGCTGTTGTGTCGGCAGTGATGGACAAGGATCGCCAGGGAGCCGCACAGAAGCGCCAGGCGGTCGTCAGGCTTCATGAAGCCAGGCCAAAGAGGCAGCGGGGGGCTGCGAAGGCTACTGCCCTCGGCGGGGGCAAGCCGCCGCTGGCGGCGAAGTCGGCCGTCCCTGCATCCAGCGGGGCGCTGGAGGCTGCGGCTGCCGCCGGTGGTTCCAAGTCTGCGAAGGCAGCACCGGCGTCCAGCAGGGTGCCGGAGGCCACGAAGGCGGCCCGAGAGTGGCCGCCGCTGGGCAAGCACGACGTCGACTTCGCCACCGACATTAGTGTGGACGATTATCTTGTTGGTAGGTCGTTGGTTCGTTTTTTTTTTAAATTTGTTGATACGTTGCAGGGTCGGACGAAGGCCTACTTGTTGTTGGTCCACCTGCCGTAGCGACCACGGCGGCTGCCGTGGTGCCAAGGGCGAAGGGCGGTGCACTTAGTGCCGGCGGCGAGATGCCGGCACTCGCTGCCGTCAGGGACGAGGCGGGTGCTGTATCCCGCCGGCTGAAGGAAATGAAGGAGGCACTGAGTCAGGTGCATTGAGCTAGACTTGGGTTTTTTTTTACTTCGTCGGGGCTGAGGTCTTATGTATGTCTTGCAGGCGGCTGACTTCGCAGACCGCGCGGTGTCGGGGGCCCTGACGGCAGTCGTGTCTGCCGAAGTCGAGAGACTTCGGACGCAACATGCTGACGCCGTCCGGGAGAAGTCGGCCGCCGACAGTAAGTGCCGCAAGCTGGCGGACAGGGTGGCCGTGCTGGAGGGGGAGAAGACTGACCTCCGGCGCCAACTGGCTGAGGAGAGGGAGGAGACCAACCAGGCTCTCGCCAAGGCGCAGGCTGCGCAGGCGGAGGCCAACTTGGCGCGGGTGGAGGGCCGTCTTGCCAGGGAGCGCGCCGAGCAGCTGGAGGAGCGTCTCAGCGCGCTGCAGAGCCGCGTGGAGAGGGGCTAAGGCCGCTTCGCGCACGGAGGCTGAGCGGACACGCAAACAGCTTATGGATTCATACCATGAGCTGGGCGCGCGGACCGCTGACTTCAAAGTGCCGGACCGAGAGCCCGGACTTCGCTGCCTAGAGTGGGTACGGGAGGAGTTGCAGGCACTCCCCACCATCGTGGAGGGGTTTATGTCTTATGCCTCCCTGGTCACCTGCGAGGGGGTGATGAACGCGCTCTCTCGCGAAGGGTGCCAGCACTATGAGGTCTTCGACCAAGCTGATGAAGATTTCGAGCGTGATATCTACAAGGTTGAAGACCCTATAGTGAAGGAATCCGCCGGAGCTCTCTACGATCGGATGTGGGGCCCCTATGGTCGAGAGGTGGTCAGGGAGCGGGCTGAGGCGGCGAGGGGTCAGGTAATGTTTGGCTTTTGTTTGGTGTTTGCTGAATGCGGGCTGTGCATGGGTTTGCTGAATTTGTGTGCTGTCTTAGGCGACACGTGGCGAGAGGGTGGATGACTTCGGGGCTTTGAACAGCGTGCTGCCTGAGCCGGAGCCGAACCCGACGAAGGCTGCGCCCGAGGCCGCCCCGCAGCCGCCGCTGGAAACCACCGAAGGCGCTCCTGATGCCCCCGCAGCCACCGCAGCCGGCGGGGGCCCGTCGCCAACCGCCGCGCCGAGGGCTGAGGATCCTGTGGTGACGGCGGAGTCGACAGTGGAGGAGCCTGCGACGGCTGGGTCTTCACAGGTGGCGTAGTGGGTGTGGGTAGTTAGGGAATTTTGGATATGTTGCTAAATCTTGGTTGCTGCGCAGGTTCAAGATTTTGGGCCTGCGCACGCAACTGCTACTACTAATTTTTTGCCGGCTTCGACCGTGGATGATGGTAATAAATCGGATGGGTCTGCATCTAAGTTTTCTGATTTTGGTGACTCCGGGAGCTCGGTTGAGTGGACTGAGGAGTCGTCGGATGAGGACTTGGACTACTTTGCGACCTTGGATGTGGTAGCGGCTGAGGCTTCGTCGCACGCTGCGGATGCTGAAGTTGTGCTTGGTCCGAGTATTGGGCGTAGGCGGCGAAGGGCGGTTGCGAAGCGTAGAGTGAGTGGGGCGGACGGCGGTCGACTTCTTGTGAGTAGGGCTGGCCGGTAGGAACTGTTGTCCTTGCCGGCCGCCGTGAGTGCATGTGAGGAGGAATTGCGAAGTCTTTTTGCGGGTGAGGAGCTTAGGATAATGTTATTTAACTATAGGGAGATGGGAATTATTCCGAAGGTTGAGCCGATATAGAGTGTGATGCCCTTGCTTGTACATGTGTAATGGCTTGTATGATGATGTTGTGTGCCTTCGCACCCTCATCTGTGCTTGCGAGGTGTTGCGTGCTTGGTCAGGTGTATTTGGTGTGCTGGACTGGTGTGCGTGTGGTCGGTCTTTGCGCGGACAGTTTGGTGTAGTCGTTTTCGCTTTGTTTGGCTGCGCCTTTGGGCGGCTGTTGCGCGGACAATTTTCGCGGAGGACTTCGATTTTTCGCACTTGTTGCGCTAGTCCGGCTGCACCCTTAGGCGACTTCTGCACGGATAGTCTTCGCGGTAGACTTCGGTTTTTCGCACTTGTGCTAGTCCGACTGCACCCTTAGGTGACTTCTGCGCAGACAGTCTTCGCGGTAGACTTCGGTTTTTCGCACTTGTTGTGCTAGTCCGGCTGCACCCTTAGGCGACTTCTGCACAGATAGTCTTCACGGTAGACTTCGGTTTTTTGCACTTGTTGTGCTAGTCCGGCTGCACCCTTAGGCGACTTCTGCACGGATAGTCTTCGCGGTAGACTTCGGTTTTTCGCACTTGTTGTGCTAGTCCGGCTGCACCCTTAGGCGACTTCTGCACGGATAGTCTTCACGGTAGACTTCGGTTTTTCGCACTTGTTGTGCTAGTCTGGCTGCACCCTTAGGCGACTTCTGCACGGATTTGTCGCACGCGAGGGTGGCTAGCGCTGAGCCTCGCGGTGACTTTGTATTGGTCGAATGTCGAAGACCGTCGTCGCGGTCTTTTTTCGACGCGTGTTTTTGCGGGGGATTTTTCACTTGTATGTTACATGGCTCCGCCTCGTTAAAAACCTCACCCCCGGGAGGAAAAGAGTGCGGGCCAGAATAAAATTGTTTTGCAAATTACAAGGGCGAATCGGCCCTGATGAGTCAGACAAAAAATTTGCGGAGATTGTCGATGTTCCAGGAGTGCTCCAGGTCTTTGCCGTTTGGCGTTGCGAGCCTGTAAGCGCTGGGGGAAGCTTTCATCTTGACAATGAAGGGACCTCCCACTTGGGCTCCAGCTTACCCCTGGACGCTGTCTAGGCTATTTGGACGAGTACGAGGTCCCCTTCGCTGAATTCCCTTGGGATGGCTGCGTGGTCGCGCCATGCTTTTGTCTGGGCTTGGTATTTATTTAAAGCCTGTAGGGCGAAGACTCGGTCTCCGTCGATGAGATCCTTCGAAGTGGGCTCGTCTACGTCGGGGACGGCTGACGGAACTGTTCGCGGGGACCCATGTTTTATTTCTTGTGGGGTCATAGCCTCCGATCCATATAGAAGGCGGAAAGGAGTGAACCCGGTCGCCCTGCACTCGGTCGTGTTTAGCGCCCAGACTGCCTCGGGTAACAAATCGGCCCACCTGCCCTTTTCTTCGTCGAGGAGCATCTTTTTGACAGCTGTGAATATTTTTCCATTGGCGCGTTCCACAACTCCGTTGGACTGCGGGTGATAGACTGAGGCGAAGGCAAGCTTGGTGCCGATGGAGTAGCAAAAATCCTTGAAGTCTTGGCTGTCAAACTGCTTACCGTTGTCAACTGTTAGTTCGGACGGTACTCCGAAGCAGCAAACAATGTTTTGCCAAAAGAATTTTTGGGCAGTCTTTGATGTTATTGTGGAGACAGCTCTTGCCTCGATCCATTTGGTGAAGTATTCGACAGCGACGAAGGCGAACTTAAGGTTCCCCTGAGCCGTGGGCATGGGCCCGACGATGTCCAGGCCCCAGCGCTGGAGAGGCCATGTGTGGGCTATCAACTTTGTAAATTGCGAGGGGCTGCCTGATCGAGGAGAAAACTTCTGAGAGGCCTCGCAGGACCTTGCGACCCGATTTGCGGCGCAGATCATTGCGGGCCAGTAGAAACCTTGGCGGATCACCTTAGCAGCTAGGGCCCTTGGCCCTGCGTGAGAGCCGCAGGTACCACTGTGGACTTCGCGTAGGATCTGGACACCTTCGGTTTCGGTGACGCATTTAAGCATTGGCTGACTGACCCCCTTCTTGTAGAGTTGGCCCTCGATCAGTGCGAAGTCCCGGCTTCGATGTTTGAGGCGCTTGGCCTCGTTGATGTCGAGTGGGTGATAGTACCCCTGTAGGAACAGAGTTATTGGTGCCCGCCAGTCTTCGGTCATGATAAGATTGACTATGCGGTGGCCCTCGCTGTCATTGGTTATTTGGAGCCCTTCGGGGCTCCGGACGACTGGCGTGCCGATGACATGGAAGAACACGTCGGAGGGCAGGGACTCGCCTCTGGCGGCGGCCTTGGCCAATGCGTCGGCCTCTTCATTCTTGGCCCGGTCCACATGCTGCAAGGTGAATCCCTTGAATTGTCTCTCGAGACTTCGGATGGCCGCGAGGTATTGCATAAGTGCGGGGTCCTTTGCTGCGTAGTCTTTCTCGACTTGGCCGGCAACTACCTTGGAGTCCGTTCTGATGATGCAGGTGGTGACGCCAAGGGCCCTCAGCTTGCGGAGGCCGAGGATGACTGCCTCGTATTCGGCTATGTTATTTGTGCATCTGTCAGATTCCAGAGCGAAGCTGAGGCGTGCTGCATATTTGTGCTTGACCCCGGCTGGTGAGGTGATGACTGCAGCGGCGCCTGCCCCCGCATGGCACCATGCACCGTCGCAGTGGATCGTCCAAACCTTCTCTGCGGACGGGTCCGGCTGTGTTATTGGCCCAGTCCAGTCGACGACGAAGTCTGCCAGGACTTCTGACTTGATGGCTGTCCTGGGCTCGAAATTGATGTGGTAGCCGGAGAGTTCGGCCGCCCACTTGGCAATCCTCACCGATGCTTCCGGGTTTCTGAACAATTCGCCGAGTCCCCTATCTAAGGTGACTCGGACCTTGAATGCTTCAAAATAGTGGCGCAATTTACGCGAAGACATAACAACTGCGTAGGCAATCTTCTCCAGTTCTGTCATGTTACATTTGGATGGAGTCAGCACTTCGGAAACGTAATAAACTGGGCACTGCCTGATCACGCCCTCCACTGTCTGCTCTTGCACCAGTGCCGCGCTGACCGCATGCGGCGAAGCCGCAATATAGAGCAACAGGGGTAGCGAAGAGTTGGGGCTCGTAAGGACTGCCAATTCCGACAGGTACTGTTTTAATGAGGCGAAGGCCGCTGCCTGCTCTGGTCCCCAAGCGAAGTCTTTTGCGCCATGGAGAGTTTTGAGGAAAGGAAGACTTCGCTCAGCGGATCTGGAGATGAATCTGTTGAGGGCGGCCAATCGGCCCGTCAAGCGCTGGACGTCTCTGGCGGACTGCGGAGGCATCATGTTTATGATGGCCTGAATTTTGGTTGGGATGGCTTCGATGCCGCGGCGTGATACCAGGTAGCCCAATATTTTGCCTTGGCGAACACCGAAGACGCACTTTTCCGGGTTTAGGCGGAGTCGTGCGTCTCGCATGTTCGCGAATGTCTCGGTGAGGCCAGCGAGATGGTCCTCCTTGCTCCTGCTGGCGACAACGATGTCGTCCACATATGTGAATATATTTCTGCCAACTTGCCCTTCGAGCACTGTTTTGGTAAGCCTGGAGAAGGTGGACCCGGCGTTCTTGAGTCCCTCCGGCATTCTGATGAAGCAATATGTGCCGAAGGGTGTTATAAAGCTGGTGCTAGCCTTGTCTTCCTCCTTCATGTATATCTGGTGGTAGCCGGAGAAGCAGTCGAGGAGTGACATAACCTCGCAGCCAGCCGCGCTATCGACTATTTTGTCGATCCGCGGCAACGGGAAATTGTCCTTTGGGCAGGCCTTGTTGAGACTGGTGAAGTCGATGCACATTCGCCACTTGCCGCTCTTTTTCTGCACCATCACAACGTTGGAGAGCCACGTGGGGTAAGCCACTGGCTCGATGAATTTGGCTTCCAGGAGGCGGTGCACCTCTGCCTTGGCGGCCTCTGTCTTCTCGTCGGACATTTTGCGAAGCCGCTGTTTTTTCGGTCTCACCGAAGGGTCGATTCCCAAGCTATGCTCAATTATGGATCGGCTGACCCCGACCAGGTCGAGGGCCGACCAGGCGAAGACATCTTTGTTTTTGGACAAACAGCAGAGGAGTTTCTTCTCTTCGTGCGAAGTGAGGTCTTCGCTGATAGTGACTGTCTGCTTGGGCGTGGCCTGGTCGAGGGGGACAATCTTGGTCCCGTCGTTGCTCTGCAGCTGTGCCTTTTCGTGCTCTTTGTCGGTTGGGCTGACGGGCTCAGGGACCTCGCGCTGGGCCGTGAGGCAGTGCATGTTTCTTTGACCGGGGACGAAGTCCCGCTCTATGTTGCGCGCGGTCTGTTGATTGCCGTAGACCGCAATGGCGCCTAACGGACCTGGTATCTTCATGCACAGGTACAGTCCGTGAATAGCTACCTCAAACTTGTTGATGGAGCCCCGGCCCATGATGGCGTTGTACGGATATACCATATCGACGATATCAAAGGTTATTTGCTCACTTCGGGCATTGGGTGCTACACCGAAGGAGAGAGGCAGCTCTATTTTGCCGACAGGAAAAGTGCCCTTGCCGCCGAAACCATACAATGGGTTGTCCGAGGGCTTGAGCAGGCTGTGGCTGATGCCCATGCGGTCGAAGGCATGGAGGAAAATGATGTCTGCTTGACTGCCATTGTCGACTAGGACTTTGTGCAGATCCCAGCCTGCCACGCTGCAGTTGATAACCATGGCGTCGATGTGGGGGGCGCTGCGCAGGTCGACGTCTCGTGCGTCGAAGGTTAGCGGTACGTGGGACCACTTCGTCTGCACGACTGGGCCGGTGATGGCGATGTGGTTGATGCTGCGGTAGTGGTCCCGCTTCTGCCGCTTTGTGTCGAAGTCGGCCCTGGACTTCCCGGTGATCATATGAATGACCCCACGATACGGCTGATCGGTGAAGTCTTCCTGTTTTGGGGCGTGGGGGTGGGGGATGTTCTGATGTTGCTGGTGTGGAGGTGGGGGTGGAGGAGGTACGATTTGTACTTCCTGGTGGTGTTGGTATGCGTGGTGCGGTGGATGCGGGGCGGGGGCATGGATGTAGGGTGGAGGGGGTTGCTGATAAGTGTGCGCGACAACTCGGGGGTTGTCGGCTGGCTGCGCCCATGCCATCCTGTCTTTGGTGGCCTTCGTTTCTGGGCAGTCTTTGGTTTGGTGGGCGCAGTCTTCGCCATGAAAAGACAGTAGAATCGGCGTGGCGGCTGCGCATGCCCCCGACCCCTACCGCGAGTTCCATTTCCGCGGCCCTGGGGGGGATACTCCTGGCGGCGAATGTTGGAACTTGCTCTCAGTGGCAAGGGGATCCAACGGGAGGTTTAGTGATGTAAACAGGGTTCTCGCACAAGATGGCAATAGCTCTGTCTTTTTTATGGCCTCTCAAGGGCACTGTGCGGGGGTATTTATAGGTATCTGAGTGCCCAGCGTCTTGTGTTAAGGACGCATGTGCCCTCAGACACCTAGGTTATCCCCAGAGTATTCACATAAAGCGGGGTTACAGACTGTAATTACAGAGATGCCTTTACAAATTAGGCTCGTAACACGCAGTGGCCACGCAGGGCCTGTTACAACGGGCCGGATCACACGTGGGCCTCTATGCTGGACGAGGCCGTACGGTGGGATGACCTCGTCACAGGTCTTCGTCCGATGTCGTATGGGGCGAAGGGTGCCCCTGCCTAATGTCTTGTCTTCGCTGGACCAACGACCACGGCGAAGGCCTCGAGCGAAGGGTGGCGTCTTCGCCTTCGCCCCAACAACCATTAATGGCGTTTTTTATGGCGCCGTCTACCGTTTCTTTTCCCCCCGACAACCTCTCTCTGTCCCTCTCCCTCTTTATAAAGGGACACAACCGAGCTCCTCTCCCTCCCTCCCTAACTGTGCTCCCTACCTCTCTCCCCTGCCCGCGCCTTCGCCGATTTGCCGGTGTCCGCCACCGCGTCGCTCGTCGGAGTGCCACAACCGAGCGTCGTTCCTTCGATCTCTAACACCAGTGTCCCACTTCCTCGACCGTCGGTCGGAGCTCCTACTCAACGCCGACCATTCCCCTGCCCGCCATCGTCCTGTGTGGAAGGTAGAAGAAGAAGCAAGTTTTGCGATCTACCCCACCATGCTACGTTTAATTGCGTTTAGATCCCCTGCAGCAACTTCTCTAGTTCAAAAAATGTATTTGAGCTCAAATAAAATGATGTTTGTGTCACTAGCTTTGCGATTATTTTATAAGCCAATGTTAGTTTGTAATTTTATTTATGCCTATATTTCCTATTATGCAATTCGAGTTATGCTTGATTAGGTTGAGCGTAGTTCTCCAAATAAAAGGTAGATCAAATTTTGATTTGCTAGAAATAAAATATAATTACCTTTGCTCTTAAGGTGTGATTTAGAATCAAGACTCGTAAGTTCATGCGCAATATATGCATATTGACTATTCGCTAAGAAATAGTAAAGTTTCTATTACCATTGAGATAATATATTTTGGTGACCATGTACATCATATGCTAAATAGTTGGATTAGTAGTTAATATAGTTCTCCTAACACTAAGGTTATGGAACTTCTAAATAATATTGAAACGTCTGCTATAAATTCCCTTTTAAAAAGAAAGAATAAAAATAAACACTCACCCTGTCTGGTAGAAATAATCAATTAGCTAATTAATCTAGCTTCATAGACTTTATTTTAGCATTATACCTATGTTATTTTAAATGAATTTATATAGCATGTGTTTCCATAATTTATTTGCCATATGGTTCCACGGGTGAATTGTCACAAAAAAATTATTATATATATGTCATAGCAAATGAGATGGACGTCGATGTGAGTAGGCTTATATCACATTTACAAATCAAGTTCTTTTTTAGATGCCTTTCTTTTAGAAGTGTGTTTTGTATTGTGTATGTTTATTTATATAATGGTGTATGCTTATGTAATGGTGTATGCTTATTTATTGGTGTATGTTTTCTTTTTGTATGGCGACGTGCAACGTTATTAGAAGCTGATTGTGTGGTAGAGGATTCGAATTTGTTTGAGGACGACCCACAGGACACATTCGAACAAGGCAAGTGGATTCTCCCTCTACATATTCTACTTGTGCCCAATTAATGCGTATAATAATGTTTACTTTTTGGATATATTGCATAATTTGATAGAATTTGCCTAATTAAGGATTTCCTAGATTTACCAACTGAATCCCTTGATTACCCTTGGAAAATACTATGCTTTGCAAATTTGTGCTACCGCTCAACTTGATAATTTTGATGTCACTCATTATTTGATATTAATGTTCCGAAAATGAAATTGACATTATGGTGTTAACCCGATGGTTAAACAAGATTATTTCATATTAATTAGAACATGGAGTGACCACCTAGGATAACAGTGCAACCACAAGTGCTATCATGGCTCTGGCTTTGGTAATTAGCTTTATATGCTTAGTACCTAGCAACCTTACCTGAAATATGGGCAAGAGGGGGAGCAGCAGTGGTGGCAGCTCACGTTAACATGGGGACATATTCTTGGCTAAGGTACCTCGCCCAGAGGGCCTCCACACCGACATGGAAACCTTAGCAGGTTGCTTTGTATTAAGTGTATTTTGTGAAAGCCTCATAATGGATCCCTAGCCATTCACCTCGTCAGTGTTTACGGGTCTGATCAACCCAGGCTAGATGGGATACATGGCTTGTGGGTGAAGTTGTACCACCTCTGCAGAGTGTAAAACTGATATGTCAGTCGTGCTAATGGTTTAGAGCAACCTGGACCCTCACATGATAATTGAACATAAAGATGTACAATAAATCGAGATCTGGTGATCTACCAATGGTTTGCTTAAGTGGTTTCACTTAAGTGTTTTTGATATACTCTTATACCTTTGTTTAAATGAGATACTTGGGATACACACTTATTAGTAAGACAAGTGTTGCTAATAAAATATTGACCAACTAAAATGCTTACTGCTCAACCTTAGCCTTACCTTATTAAACTTGCATTAATTTTCCCCCACTTGCTGAGCCCCGACCATAAGTGAGCTCACCCTTGCTAATATTTTGATCAGAGGGTGATGAAGAAGACATTGACGGAGATTTCGATGATTACTGAGTCTAATGATGCACCGGTCATCTTCCTGTGGGAGATTACCCATGTTATTTCCGCTTTACTTTGACGATTCATTTTAAGATACTATTATCTAGATGTTGTAATAAAGACTATTCTACTCTCTTTACGCCTTTATTGCATTGTCTTTTGATATATTACACTTGTGACGTCAACATATGTGTGGAAAATGGATCTTGGCACACATATGCTATGCATTCGATTTTGTCCCCAGAACCGTGTGTGACACTAGCTCTCGGCAAATGGAGCACCAGCGGGCCCTTTTGTCAGTTACTTTGCCGAGTGTCAAGGCCACAACACTTGGCAAAGAAACTCAACCGGTTCCCACGTGTGCCTTCTTTGCCGAGTGCTATGGCCTTGACACTCGGCAAAGTACCTCTTTACCGAGTGTAACACTTGACAAAGTTACCAGAATACCCCTTTTTATTTGTTTTTGTTGTTCCATACATCCAAACAAAAGATATATCACATAATCATCACATATCACAGAATCATCACATACATCAAACATACGACATAGCTCACAAAGATCACATGTTTCTTCACAAAGATCACATGTTCCTTCACAAAGTCAAGTACCACAAAATAGTTCACAACACTAACAAGTACTCACATAAACAAGTCTACAAACACCCAATATATGGCATAAACATGTCTCACAACTAAGTTTAGAAGAACTTCAGTAAGGTGGGCGGCTAGATTGGTTCGGCGATGGGCTGGGCGATTCATAAGGGTTGTTGGATACCGCATGTTGTCCCTCCACAATATGTTTTTATTCTTTTCTTTATTTCCACCAAATTTTTTGTAGTGTGTTCCTACATTATGTAGACCTACATGTTCAATTTTGACACAATTATCAAAGTCTTTGCTATAACTATCAGATTTAGTTCGTTTAATTGAATTTCTTCGGCTAATTCAGATTTGAACGGTAAGTCACTCGAAAAATGGAAAATGGTAAATGCAAAAATGATATGCAAGTTATTTAACACAAGTTACGACCTATTTTAGGAACAGTCTGGAATTTTCGAGCACCATGCTCACGAAACATGACCAAGAACTTGCCGTCTAGTTGTTTTAAAATTGTATAAAACACAAACAAAGTTAGAAAATCATGAAACTTGTCCACATGTCATGATACCATATGTAGAGTCTATGATAAAAATTTGAGAATGTTTCGAGAAAGTTGTCACGCACTATGTGTAGAAACCTAAGTGTCCTACACATGAAACCATAGAACTTCAAATGTAGACCACCTAGGTGCATATCTACACATAGTGCGTGATAACTTTCACGAAACATTTTCAACTTTTTAATCATATGCTTTACATATGATATCATGACATGTGGATAAGTTTCATAATTTTCTGACTTTGTTTGTGTTTTATATAATTTTAAAACAACTGGATGGCAAGTTCACAGTCTTGTTTCGTGAGCACGATGCTTGTAAAGCCCAAAATTGGTAGGAGAAAAAATAAAATAAATAAATAAATATATTTATGATAGTGTTTTGGGAATTTTCGGAAACTTTAGAGATTAATTAGTTTCCTTCCTTTTTCATATTCAATTAATGGCATCAATTATACAAGTAACCAATAAATATATAAAGAAATGTGCACCCCATGCTAATGTTTTGGTGTGGGGCATTTTATGTGAAAGGAGGAATCATAACTTAAATTTAAACATCAAATTATAAATGAAAATATAAACATAAAAGGGGAAAGGAAATGTTAATAAAAGCACTCTTCTTTCCATAATTAAATAATAGGGAGGGGAATAAATAATAATAATAAATCAATAATATTATGGCAAACAATGGAGGTACTATTCATATTGGAATTATGTTTGGAGATCTGGAGTTCCAAAACAGAATTTAAATTTAGATGAATCATTGAATTTGGAAAATATAAAAGAAAGGATAAAAGAAAAAAAACCTTACCTATCGTGGGCCGAATCTAGCGAGCCCAATCAGAAACACTGCCGCACCAGCCCACATCCCGCGCGTGCGTGAGTTGTGGTCAGCCGGTATGCCCGTTCGGTTCGGAATCTGTGCTGCAACAGAGATGGCCGAGATTTCCTCCGGCCGGATGCTGCGGCTTCGACCGATGTTCACAGCCCTAGGAATATAAATCCTGGATCATCGTTGAAGCTATAAATCCATGATGAGAGTGCCTCCTTCCCCATCTCTGCCCCTTGGATCGATCATCATCGCCGTGTGACTTCGCCGCGCTGAAGAGGGTCGACAACCGAAAGCCACGCCGCCGTGGAATTCTCATCCACGCCACCACTCAAGACCCGATTGCTCACATGTGATCTTTACCGTGCTGGTGGGGAAATTACCGAAGCCTTACCAACCGGGATTAGCCGTTGTGGCCCCGGGAATTCCTCGTCGTTGCTCATGCTCCGTCGCGGACCCACTGGACGTCGTGGCCAGCACCTTGGGCCACTTCAATACCGGTACAACCTAGCTTAATTAAATTGACCTGGGTTGTAGATTGTGTAGCACTTGTTCAAGTATGAAATAATGATCTCGGCGCTGGATCGGCTTGTGCCGGTGGGATCGCCGCCGTGATGAGTTTTGCGTCGCTGCTTGGGGTCTGCATGGTGAGGGTGAGGTGAGGGGAGAACGATAGACGTTCATCGTGGATCCAGTGGCTAGGATCCGATCGCACTTTAACACTTCGCTCGTCCGATCCTGACCGCCGAGCCCCGATCAGATGGGGTACATTAGATAAGCCCTTCATTAAATGTTAACCATTGATCCTTGATCGGATGTCCCATATAGCATACCGGTTTAGCTATGTGCTGATCTAATTTGGGGCTGCTGGCGGGAGATCGGACAGCTGGCATAGGTCAATACCCTTTCGGCTAGGGTCAATTGCAAATGAGCCCCTCAACTTTTGTAAAACCAACCCGCCATCTAATACAGGTTTAATAACATTACAATAAGGCCTCGAAATTTATATAGAGCACCCTGTAGTTCAAAGAAATAATGTCCCTAGTCCATACATCGAATAAAGGGAGGAAATTAATATAGAAAATGGGTTTTTAGTATAAAAATAATGCTAGAAACTTGTTTAACTCATATTTAATTCATTTTAACTCCAAATTGATCCATTCTAGTGGCATTAAATTCATAATAATATTCCTTATCATCTTGCAACCTTAGTTTGTTATGAAATATAGATTTAAACTATGCACTTAGCCTATTCTATATTAAACACGTAAATCATTAGAAAATCATAACTTTATAACTGTAGCTCCAAATTTAGTGGTTCTCGAACCCACGATCTCGTTACGACTCGTAGAATATTAATATGCAGTTTGTGACTATATTTGTTGTGATGTTAATTTTGCCTATACCACCTTTGTTGGTATTGCTACGTATAGGAGTGAGGTCACGAGAATCTGAAGATCATCCTAGTACCTGAAATCTCGAGTCCCAGGCAAGTTGTGCCCTTGATCACTTCCTTTTACCTAATAATGTTTGATGTTAGTCACTGTGACATGCTCAGGTTAATTTGATGGGACCCAATAAGTTTCCCTAGCATTGTTTATTCTTTACCTTGCAAACAGAAGCACTATTAGGTAGTTTTGCTATTGCTCTACTTGATTTTGGGAAACTAATGTTTCATTATGATCATGTTCCAATTATGTTGTTGTTTAATTATTGTTCATGATAAGATCATATTGTTAATTGGAACATGGAGCGACCACCCAGGAAAACAGTGCTACCACAAGGGTGGTATGGGACGCCTTTGGCTGACTAATTAGGAAAGCTAGTGGATGACTACCTTACCCGAAAGGGGCAAGGGCAGTAGGGGAGTGGTCGGTATAGAGAGGTTCTTGGGCTGATTTTGCTGCGATGGCTGTTCAGATGGGGGATTCCTATACTGTGCTTCCTAGAAACTGTATTGGGTTTTCTAAAGCGAGTGGAACTTTGTAAAGGCCTCGTAGTGGTACCCTGCTTCCTTGGTAGAGGTGTATCGGGTCTAATCAACTCCGTGGAAAATGGGTAACATGACTTATGGGTAAAGATGTGCAACCTCTATAGAGTGTAAAACTGGTATATCAGTCGTGCTCACGGTCATGAGCGGCTCGGACCCTCACATGATTAACTTATGGAATTAAACTCAATTTGTCATTTGCATTGCATTATGGGTGTTGTTATTAATTTTGATCTCTTACTTAATTGGGTTGATATCTACTTATACCTAGTAACTGCTAATAAAATTTTGACCAACTTTAAAAGCAATGCTCAGCTTTAACCATCCTCTTTGGTAAGCCTTACACTTCACATGAGCTCCCACCTTTGGTGAGTTCATACACATTATTCCCCATAACTTGTTGAGCGATGAACGTATGTGAGCTCACCCTTGTTGTACTCACATCCCCCAGGTCAAGAATAGGTACCGTAGGATGAGGCGCATGAAGGATGCTGTGATGAGTTCGTGAGTGGTCTAGGTCGTCGTCTCCCAATCAACTTTGGGTTGCTGGATCGTTGTCTTCATATTATGTAATTATTTAACTATTTTGTACAGAACTCCATTATATATTAATGTTGTGACATTCGTTTTTGTACCATGAGTCATCATATGTGTAAGACTTGTTCCCAGCACACTTGGTGATTATTTCGCGCCTAGGTTTTGGTGCCCTGAAATCTGGGTGTGACAATGCTCGAAAATTTTGGTCTGCTTCTGAAATCGGCCGTAACTTGTGCTCAATAACATGAATATCATTTTTGCATTCATGGGTTTCTATTTTTGAGTGACTTGCAGTTCAAATCTGAATTATCCCAAGAAATTCAATTAAACGAACAAAATATAATAGTTATAGCAAACACATTTATAATTGTGCCAAAATTGAACATGTAGGTCTACATAATGTAGGAACAAATCACAAAAAGTTTGGTTGGAAAAAGAAAAAAAATGAAAATATACTTTGCCGAGTGTCAAGGAAGACACTCGGTAAAATGATGGTTTGCCAAGTGTCATCTTGCTGACACTCGGCAAAATAGCTTCTTTGCCAAGTGTCAATGTTTGACGCTCGACAAAGTTAACAGTCGTCAGCTATAGACGGTTGTTGACGACCCTTTACTGAGCGTCACCGTTCGCCGAGTGTTTGACACTCAGCAAAGAGGTCATTGCCGAGTGTCTGTCTATGCCGAGTGTCTTACGGTCGATAAACATGGTCATTGTTGAGAGTGTTATTTCGCCGAGTGTGGCACTCGGCAAAGAAGCGCTAAGCACTTGGCAAAGAGCCGGATTCTGGTAGTACATGTTACATAAACTGGTGCGACGCCTTGAAGTAAACCCGCGTCGTCGGCTTTGGAGCCGCCCCTGCGACGTTTGTTTATAGAATGTTACATATGTGTTGGTTGATTATTGTAGTTAAGTTGTGTTGAAACAATTAATTTGTATATTATAAAATATGTAGAGTGTTATATCTGACGAATATAATGGTGATTATACAATTTATTTAGGTTGTTTTAGTTCATTTAGGGGTGCTTAGATAGCTTAAATATGTATTTTCCGAGGGTAATTTAAAAACCCTCAGAAATAAGGTCATTTAGTGCAAGAAAAGCTGATTAATTATTATGGAGTCATTAAAGAAATACTCAAGTACAATTTTTTCGAGAATAAACTACTAAAAGTGGTGTTCTATGTTTGTCATTGATTTTCTTCCGATGGTGCAACACGCAACACGAGAAAACCAATATTGCATGGTGGAAGTCAAACATGATGATCGAATTAAAGGCCATGACACTATAATTCTTGTCCACTAATGCGAGCAGGTATATTAAATGTCATATCCATGTAAGAGTAAGAGTTTGGTTGATTGGTGGGTAATGTACAAAGTTAATCCTCGTGAACGACTATATGGTCCTAGTGATGCTGGTCATGTTGAAAGTCAAATTGAGCTGAAGGTGGGGGACTACTGAGATTTTCCAATACGACAAACTTCCGAGCACGTTTAACATAAAAACAGAAATGTTGGAAGAATCCTTAATAGGATATCAAAACGATGTAGAGGTTCCTCCGAAAAGAAAACGAGTGTCGAGAAAGAAGAAAGGTACTTGGAGTCTATTGAATCGACGAAAACAACCCAATCCTATTTTTGATTACGATTATGATTGATGAAAATGGAATTGTACTTTATTTACATCCTTTTTAATTTCTTTCATTATTTTATTTTTCATTCTATATTCATATTTGGATTGATGTACTAACTTGTTTTTGTTGAAATGGGATGTCAAAGAAAATGAAGTCTTTAGCTCAGAGTTTGCCTGGGACGAGGAGCAGGAGCAGCTCAAGGAGTGAGGACTAAGTGTTTCAAGGCACTGGTTCTTCCATGAGTAGACACAGAGTGATGTAACATCATTTGCCTCCAGACGATCAACACGATGTAAGTTACTTGTTACATTACATTCTTTTTATATAGGACAACTATATTGTTTAATCTCATTCTTATTTTTAATAGGATGATGAAATCGAGCTGCAGTCGATACAAGATCCACCGAGAGGAGAGGCAACAGTGGGTGCAGAGGCAACATGACCCATGAGGCGATGCAGGAGACGATGCAAGAGACAAGGCTGGGGATGATGAAGAAGACAAGGTTAGTTGAGATTCCGCAGGTGTGGATCGTGGATGCTAGTAGAGATTCTACATGTGGGACTGGATCATCTCGAGTTAGGAGAACAAGGAAGCTGCTTTTTGTTAGCCCACCTCTGGAGCTTCCACCCGAGTCCTGAATTTTCATAAAGCCAAATGGAAAGTGAGTGACAGTCTTTTGTTTCATTGTTATAGCAAGTTATGAATTTATTTCTAAATTGTTTTGTCCTTGCAAAACTTGGACCGATGACTTGCTCATAGGCACAGGACACTACAGACATGTGAACATGGTTCTAGGTAATCTTATTCGTCTCCACTATCTTGGTCTTTTGACTTTGCCTAGTTGTTAGTCTGTTCCCGCCACCACTTGGGAGCACTACCGCTATGGTGTGCAAAACGTTTGGCAACCTACAGACACTAGTTTGGGATGCATTGTGGTATGATTTTTCTTTATTAATTTGTTTATCTCAATTTTGTTTTTAATGCTAGCTTCTATGATATAACACTCTTTTTTGCAGAAACAGTACAAGTTGCCTAAAGATGGGTCAGATGTCAACGTTTGTTACATGTTTGAGTATAATGTGAACGATGTCATTGCAGATGCAATGTACTATGCTCGTCTTCAGGCTATAAAAGCATGGTACAAGGCAAGTAGTGATGATAGCCTATGCTAAAGACCAAGGCAGAGTGGTCATCAATTTACCTTACGGAGGACCAATACCTTTAGGTAACAAGTTGTTGAGTCTTTTATCTTTTTGGCTGGTTCTTTTTTTTGGGTATATGTAAGAGCATCAGTTTACCTAATCGAGAAGCATTTCATGTAGGTGTTTGTTCCTTGGATGGCCACTCGATCAGATGGTTATCGAGCCTTGTGATAGTGGTGGGCTTTCCCTGAGTTCCACACCATTTCTGAAAGGAACATGGGAAACCGTGGTACCGAGGCATTCCACAACTATAGCGGCGATGGACATGTGCTCTTGGCTAAGAGAATGGTACATTATAGTAAGTTCTAACTTCAAAGTAAATAAAAGTATGTCATTCTAACTTGTATGTGCAGGACGTCAAATCTGGTACTAGGCCCACAGATGTGGAGGTGTTTATGCAAGGGCATAGGTGTTATGATCCTAAGAATCCTAATGTGTTGTGCACTCAGACAACCACCGGCCGCTTGGTGAGATTTTTGTACTCTAGTGTTGGTTTGTGCATTACCTTGATGATGCATTGATATTTGGTGTGTTTGCTTCCACGCATCATATGAGGAGGAGATGGTTGAGCGCCATGGGCAGGACTATGACTGGAAGACCTAACCAATCGACCCATAGGCAACATATACTAGCGCAGGAGGACAAGCCAATGGACAGTGAGAGTATTTAATTTCTATTTCTGAGTTATGTTAATATGCTTGCGATTGTATTGAGTCCATGGTTCACTCATGTAGGTTGGGTATATTTGATTTTGTTATTGACTCTAGGGAGCTGAGACATCGATGATGAAGGTCTATATCATTGTCCTTATAGGCATCTCGATCTCTCTCCCCCACCCAAGACATTGAGATTGCCAGGATGCAGGAAGTTATAATGCAATAAGCGGAGTATCAGATGGAGCAGGTGGAGTATCATAGGTAGTAGGTGAACCTCTGGGCCTAGCAGGATGCTTTCCTCTTGGTAAGTCGAAGTAATGTGTTATTCATAACATGTAAAACTTGTTTGGTTTTGTGCTGCTCAAAAGTTACTTGCATCTGTAGTAAGTGGCACAACGAACAAGTGTCGAGATGCCAAGCTTTGGGATGTCGCCTCCACCGCTCCCGTCTCCACCTCCGCCATTTTTACCTTTGGTTCATCCAGATCAGGTATTCATTGGTTCATATATACATATATGTGTGTGATAGAAATTAATGAAGAACTTATTGTTTGATATCTAGGCTTATGTGTTACAGGCCTTCTAGACACCTCCTGCTTCGGTTGCAGCACCTAGAGAGGCATCTGGCCAAGATGACATCGCGACTTCTTGGGTGAACAACCTTTTCACCACCTAAAATCTAGAAGTGGCCACAACTCTAACAAACCAGGTGACGACTAGTAGGCCTAGTTAGTTAGGATTCAATTCCAATGCACTTTTGGAGTTTAGTAGTTTTATTGGGACATTTGAATGAATTTGGAAGTATATGAATGTGGATCGACTAAGTTCGATGTGTGGACCTTTGTGATATGTGAATGAGGATGTGGGATATGTGCTTGTGGTTGTGAATGTCGTTTTGTCAACAAAATGTGTGTTATGAATGTGAAAATGTATGTATATGTGTTTGTGGTTGTGGATGCATGTGTTTGTGATATGTGAATATGTATTGGCTATGAAATATGGATATTTCTGCTTGCGATAATGTATATTGTGGGAATGAACAAAAAACATGGAGAATTTTGACATCCCTAGAATTCATTATGTTGGAGGGCCTACGACAGGTCGTCGGACATTAGTAAATAGTGTCCGATGGTTTATTTGTAGCCGTCAGACATAAAACAAATCAATATCTGACAACCTACATGCAAGTCGTCGACGATAAGTATGTTATGTCCGACGGCTTGCATGCAAATCGTTGGACATAATATGTGTGGGGTTCACTAGATGCTATCATTGTTAACCGAAGCATACTGCCGATGGAGACTGTGGCCCGTCAGACATATAATATCTCTGATGATAGCCATCGAAGATAAGGTTATTTTCGATCTTTTAGAACTGACAGACACTTAACGTCAGACATAGATTATTACAGTATAAAGGAATCACAATCTAAGTATCGTATCCCAATTCTGAAAAACCAACTTGAGTTACCCCAAATCAAGTTTTCTTAAGCGTAACGAATTTTGAGTAAAGAAGTACTAATATATATAAACCTAGAGAAGTATTATAAAAATATATTCATGCTCTATTTAATATGATAATTTATGTGATAATTACTAGTTTTTCTACTAAATTTATTGACCTGTTTAAAAATTATTCAGAACAACTTTATGTATGGTGTTAATTTACTAAGTAAAATGCGTCGGTGGTCCCTAAACTTATTGAGGTGTGTCAAGCCAGTCTCTAAACTCTTAGAATAGTCGATTAGGTGCCTAAACTCTATTTTAATATCCTTTTAGTCCAATCAGATGTGAACTGACGTGGCCTTACCACCGTGTTCTTCACGTGGCACGACCTTGCCAAATGGCCGCCTCCTCGTCCTCCTCGTGTCCTGCTCCGACGATGTCGTGCCACGAGGATGACACGGTGGCAAGGCCACGTCAACTAAGAAAGTCTTGTGCATAGTCGATTGGACTAAAATGACACTGGAACAAAGTTTAGAGACCTAAGGCATGTTTGGTTCTACACCTATGATGCCAAAATTGCCACAGGTTGTATGCCATATTTATCTAAGGTTAGACACTCAAATTTTACGTCATATTTTGCCACGCCTAACAACTGTGGACACAAACCAAACATAGGCCTAATTTGATCAAACTTGCCTAACTTTAGTCGTGACAAACTGTAGGCCTAAATTGATCAAACTTGCCTAATTTTAATCGTGACAAATTGTGTGACAAGTGAGGCAGCGAACCAAACAAGCCTAATTGGATGTTCTAAGAGTTTAGAGATTGGTTTGACACATACGAATAAGTTTAGGTACCGCAACATACTTTACTTTAATTTATTTATTCAAAACCGAGGTTGTATACCGTGTTAACGAAGAAAAGAATGACGAGGGAGAGACGATGCGGGTGGAGCATGGGAGGATCAGTAGAGTGCACGCGTGTGTCGGTGTGCGTACAGGTGGCTGCACGGAATTCCGCGAAATAATTGGGCACACGCGGCGATCGAGCAGTGTGACGACGACTGTTAGGATTGGGATCGAGGCATTAGGGCATGTACAGTGGTGTTTAATGTGGAGTCTCTTAAGGTGTTTAAGGGTGTTTGAACCATAAAAGAGCCGGCGGACGGTCCGGCCCTGAGGCCGGACGGTCCGCGGTCCGGACAGTCCGCGCCCATGGGCCGGACGGTCCGCGCGTGCGCAGAACAGATTAGGGTTTCGAGTTTTGTGCTACGGTTGTTAGCTAGATTCGTGGGATTAGCTCGGAATCAGTTGTGTAAAGGGTCCAGCCCCCCTCCTCTATAAATAGAGAGGTCTACGGCCGATTTGTAATCATCAATCGAATCAATACAACTTCTATTTCGCATTTTATTCTAGGAGTAGTTCTAGTCTAGTTTAGGTTTAGCTATCCAATCCCCAAATTCTTCGTCTCTCTTCGGCTCTACGTCGATTAGAGGAGTCTAGGTCGGCCAGCCCGAGCCTAGACACCACCTAGGATCTCTACTCCCCGACGGGGTCCCTCCCGGGAGCGAGATCCAGGCGTCGTCGGCGATCTTCCGCCGTCCCTACGTACGCGCGGACTGTCCGGCCCCAGGGCGCGGACTGTCCGGCCGTCAGGCAGGAGCCCTAGCCGCGCACCAGGCCGCGGACCGTCCGGCCCCAGGCCGCGGACCGTCCGCCCTTGCGCAGAGAGTACCACCGCGCCTCGCACCAGGCCGCGGACCGTCCGGCCCCTGCGCGCGGACCGTCCGCCCTTGTGCAGAGGGCACCGCCACGGTTCTTGTTGAGTGTTTGGCGCTCCGAAAAGGCGTCAACATACTTTTTGGTGACTCCGCTGGGGACAAAACATCTAGGCTCATCAAATAGGCCCTCAATGGCCGGTTCAAAGGATAGCTCTGATATTTCTCTAAGCAACATCATAGAGCCGACTTGGGAGACCTTGCCGGCTGACGAGCAGCTCCAGTTTGAGGAGCACAAGGAGCGGATGATCCAGGAGGCGAAAGCAAAGTTCTTGGCCAACTTCAAAGTGGACAGGAACAACAAGGTCGTCCGACATCGGGCGACGGATCCGGCTTCGCTCCAACCCACGCCTGATATCCCCAATGTAAGTAATACCAACGATCTGCAATCTCTTAGAAATTATGTAGAAGATCAGCGTGAACAAATGCAGAACATCATTGGGGGTATGCAAAAGGATCTTAAGAGACTAGTACGTGCATTCGATAAATCTAGTACCGCAAATTTTCCTTCGCACGAGGTTGAGTTAGGAGATAACGCGCGTAACACATCGGCTACAGGTTGTCACGACCAGTCACAACCCCTTTATGGGATGCCGATGGACACATACCCTAAGCAACCGCAAATCGGCAGCAAACCAGCCGATCTGCACATGCCCGGACCGTCCGCACGTGAGCGCGGACCGTCCGGGCCAACAGCAGTCGGGCCTATTTTTAATGAGTTACCTAGATATGCGCCCGAGCTACCACATATGACACAGAACCCAAATTACCCAGTCGGACGGTCCGCATACAATGACGGACGGTCCGCATATGACCACGGACGGTCCGGGTACATATCCGGACAGTCCGCGCATGAGTCTTTTGAGGAGGATTATTACCTGAATCCTCGCCCGTCCCAGCAACACTTCCCATCACATTATGCAATGCACCAGCCCATTAATTCAGGATCCAGAGCCTAGGAAAGCTTTCCGGCCCCACCTAAAAGGCCGGAAAGAAACGATCAAACCTATGAGCCATATAGGGCAAATGGAAATGCACCACGTAGTTCAAACCAATGGGGGGAACGACAACATACTAATATGCAACCAACCCCACCTATGTTTGACCAGAGAGCCGGTGGTCTTGCACCGGCTGCCATTGATATAGTGAGGGAAGAAATAGCCGGGGCGTTCCGAGATAAGCTCGGAGTAAGCATGGTCCCTGGGGGGCAATCATATCGGAAACCTTATGATAGCCGATTTGATCACCACCCGTACCCACAGGGAACTAGAATACCCGAATTCGCAAAATTTTCGGGTGATCAAGGGAAAAACACGCGCGAACATATAGGCCAGTTCTTAGCACAATTGGGAGAATTAGCAGACACAGAGGCATTTCGCGTGCGTTTATTTTCATTATCACTAACAGGAACCGCGTTTGCATGGTATGCCACTTTACCTCCTAATTCCATTTCATCATGGGGGGATCTGGAACAAAAATTTCATGATCATTTTTTCTCCGGTGATTATGAATTGGATTTGGTAGATTTAGTGTTATTGCGACAGACAAAAGACGAATCGGTTAATGATTACATCCGGAGATTCCGCGATACAAGAAACCGATGCTTTCAAATTCATTTAGCAGAAAAACAGCTAGTAGGATTAGCCTTTAATGGTCTACGATATTATTTAAAAGAGAGATTAGAAGGCATCCAATTTTTTACACTAGAACAGTTACACCAGAGGGCTTTGGCTTGCGAAAGCCGGAGCAAAGAAACTGCTAAAACAATGCGTCACAACGTACATATAGTAGAATGCGACCAAAGTAGCTCAGATGACGAATCAGCAGAAGTATATGCTGCTGAAATGATTTGGCCAAAACAGGCCAAATCTTCGGCTTGTTCCTCCTTGCAGCCGGTTCAAAAGAAACCGCAAGAGGAGGTTAAGTTTACGTTTAATGTTGGTAAATGTGATAAAATATTTGACGAATTACTCAAAAATGGCAATATTAAAATAAATCACACTGTTCCATCCGCCGACGAGCTAAAACGTCGTGCATACTGCAAGTGGCATAACTCATTTTCTCATGCCACTAATGATTGTAATGTATTCCGACGACAGATTTAATCGGCCATTAATGAGGGACGATTGAAATTTCAGGAAATGCAGGTGGATACAGAGCCCTTTCCAATGAACGTGATCGACTTTGAGGGCAAGAAAGTCCTGGTTCGGCCAAACACGGCCGATAAAGGCAAAGGCAAAGAGGCAATCATCGGCAATTCTAAAAAGGCCGATGAGGATCATAAAGTTTCTTGCAGGAAAGTGGTAGCCGAGAAGACTCCCGATGGAGGGGAGACCCTAAAGGTGACCATCACAGCCTCCAGTACTGGGGGGCAAGCGCAGACAGGGAGACAGATGTAGGAACCCGTGCTGCTTATCCCGGACGGTCCGGCATGTAGGCGCGGACGGTCTGGGACCCCACCGGACGGTCCGGAGAGCTCCGGCGGACGGTCCGGCCGTACTCAGGACTTACAACGGCCACGTACTTTCAAACCACGACGACCAGAGATAGGTACGTGGAAAACAAATACATTCAAGGCAGCTGGTCGGTTGGTTAAAGCCGGCCCAACTTTTGATCAATTATTGTCTAAATACGTAAAAAAGAAGGCCGGCCCCAGTGACCGGCCAGCAAAGCGACCCCGCTCACCCATTCATGAGCAGCGCCAGGTCAGGCCGATTGGACCACCCCACCAATCGGAAGAAATGAAAGGTCATACTATACAAGTGAGACCTAACTTACCTGCATGGACACCTCCACCTCCATATCCACCTATGCCATATCCATACACATATTTACCTCCGCCATATGTCCCAAATCAAATGTGGGGCATGCCACCATATCCATTTGGGATGCCACAGTAACCCGTCTGGGGGGCACCCCAAACATCTGTTTTTGACAGGTTGACGCCACCAGTACAAGACCGATTGAGCACTGCTCAATCCGGTCACCTGGCACAAACCCAACAGGATTGCCGGACTACTCGGCCTTCAAGGCCGACCAATCCGGCAGGGGGGCATATGCCTGCAGCAACTCAAAAAACAACAAAAAGGGACATCATCAAAATAGGCACCACAGATGTTGTCATACAGGGAGACAATAAAGGGCCGATGATTTTCGGCGAATTGGCCAACACAACCGAAAAGGATACGGCTACCATCAAAATAGCCGATCCAAAATACTCCATGCCTCGATGGTGCCCAGCGGGATTGACACGATCCCAAAAGAGAAAATTACAGCGCCTAAGAGCAAAGGAGAGCCAGGAGAAGGAGGCGGAAAAGACATTTAATGACACACATCCACTATACCCGCCACCGCAAAAGAAATGGAGACCGAAGGCCGTTGAGAAAAAACAAACGACCACAGAAATAGAAAGTCAATCTGCACCAGGCGCGGACCGTCCGCCGTTTACCAGGAAGTCTCTGGACAACCTGCACCAGGCGTGGACCGTCCGGCCCTCGCACGCAGACCGTCCGCCGTTCACCAGGAAGCATCCAACGACACGACAACATCAATGGAAGAGGACGACTTGCTGGGAGAAGACCTAGTCGACTACGAGGCTTCTCCAGAGCGCCCAGGTATGGATGTAAATATTATTACATTTTCTGCCGATTGTACTATCATCAGCAACGATGAACCTGTTGTTGCCCAGTTTGATTTTGGTCCTAAAGAAGCCGCCTTTACTAAACCAAAGGAATCGGTAAATCATCTAAAGCCGCTCTTCGTGCGCGGTCACATTGATGGAATACCGATTGCTAAGATGTTGGTAGATGGAGGGGCGGCTGTAAATCTAATGCCTTATTCACTATACAGAAAATTAGGTAAATAAGATGACGAACTTGTCAAAACCAACATGACCCTCAGCGGTGTTGGGGATAGTTCGATAAAAGCCAGGGGAGTCACGTCCGTTGAATTAACCATCGGGACTAAGACCCTTGCTGCTGCATTCTTCGTCGCTGATATAGAAGGGAATTACAGTTTAATTCTAGGCAGAGATTGGATTCATGCCAACCAATGTATACCTTCTACATTACATCAAATGCTAATACAATGGGTAGGCGATGAGGTAGAACAAGTACATGCTGATGTATCGGCCTGCATCGCTGTGGCCGATGCCCCTGTACTCTGGACTTATGAGACTGCTACATGTCTCACAGGAGTAGATTTTTCTGATTATCAGTTCATAAGTATAGATAAGAAAGGTTTCATTCCTGTAATGCTAGAGTCGATGGAGAATCGGCTAAATCCTAAATAGAGTTTAAATGATGAATACACACAAAGTTCATGAGTCTTTGATCACGGACAATTCGGCTCTCAAAGCCGGATGGTCTGGTCTTTCACAGAACAGTTCGGACTTTAAGACCGAACATCTACCACAGCGAAAAGATAGTATTACGGATGATCCAGTCCCCGAGACCGGAAAGTCCGCCATCACACAAAGATCATCTGATTCCTCTGTGGGGGACATGATAGAGGAATTTAGAGATCTTGATAAACTAGGACAGGGGTTTACATCGGCTGATCCTTTGGAGGAGATTGACATAGGAAATGGTAAAACTCCAAGGCCGACTTTTGTAAACAAGACCCTGGAGACCGATTCTAGAAATGAGATGATCGGTCTATTGAAGGAATATTCAGATTGTTTTGCTTGGAATTACACTGAAATGCCTGGACTAAGCCGAGAGATTGTCGAACATCGGCTGCCTATTAAGTCTGGTTTCAGACCTTTCAAGCAGAAAGCTAGAACATTTCGTCCAGATCTTCTCCCACGAATCAAGGACGAAATCCACCGGCTGCTAGAAGCTAATTTTATTAGACCTTGCAGATACGCAGAGTGGGTCTCCAATATTGTGCCGGTGGAGAAGAAGGAGTCAGGTAAGCTTAGAGTATGCATTGATTTTCGTAATTTAAATAAAGCAACTCCTAAAGATGAATATCCCATGCCCATAGCCGACACATTAATCAATAATGCATTAGGAAATAGAATTATTAGCTTCCTTGATGGTAATGCCGGATATAATCAGATTTTCATGGCCGAAGAAGATGCGTCTAAAACGGCCTTTATATGTCCAGGCTTCATTGGTTTATTTGAATGGGTTGTCATGACATTCGGTCTTAAAAATGCTGGTGCTACTTATCAGAGGGCTATGAATCTGATCTTCCATGAGTTGTTAGGAAATACTGTGGAAGTCTACATTGATGATATTGTAGTCAAATCGGCTGAGTTTAGTTCTCATATAGCTGATTTGCGCAAAGCCTTTGATAAAATGCGTTGGTATGGTTTGAAAATGAACCCACGTAAATGTGCTTTTGGAGTGTCGGCTGGTAAGTTTTTAGGATTTGTCATCCATGAACATGGTATAGAAATAGACCCTGACCGAATCAAGTCTATTCGGAATGTGGGGCCTCCGACTTGTAAGGTCGAAGTGCAGAGGTTTCTCGGCAAGGTGAATTATTTACGAAGGTTTATTTCTAACCTAGCCGGGAAGATTGATGCCTTCACCCCTATCCTTCGGCTTAAGAATGATGCTGAATTTGCTTGGGGGGCAGAGCAACAGGAAGCATTTGATCTCATTAAAAAATACTTGTCTTCGGCTCCCGTGTTAAAAGCACCACAAGTAGGAGCACCATTCAGATTATACATTGCAGCTGAAGACAAGGTTATTGGGGCTGTTCTGACACAAGAAACTGAGGGGAAGGAGCATGTGGTGACATATCTAAGCCGAAGGTTGGTGGATGCTGAAACAAGGAAGCAGTATTGCCTGTGGAAATAAGTTTGAACGCTGTCAGGTTCGCCAGACAAAATGATCTAACTGTCACTGATTATTATAATTCAATGATGGATAATATTGATGAGGTGACCGACAAGAGGGTGATAGCTTTGGGAGCAATAGAAAAGGACAAGATTATGGTAGCAAGGGCCTACAACAAGAAGGTCAAAGCAAAGTCATTTCAAGTAGGAGATCTGGTGTGGAAGACCATCTTGCCTCTAAGGAATAAAGACCGGAAGTTTGGGAAATGGTCGCCAAGCTGGGAGGGTCCTTATAAAGTAAAACAAGTGATGTCTGGTAACGCCTATTTGCTACAAACATTACAAGGCAAGGATTTACCGAAGGCTTTGAATGGGCGTTTCCTGAAACAGTACCATCCTAGTATGTGGCAAGATGCTTAAGAGAACCGATGTGATCACATCGAGTTAGTTGCTTTTGGTTCGCCCAGCTCCACCAAAAGGCAGGGAGGCATATGTTTGAACCATAAAAGAGCCGGCGGATGGTCCGGCCCTGAGGCCGGACGGTCCGCGGTCCGGACAGTCCGCGCCCATGGGCCGGACGGTCCGCGCGTGCGCAGAACAGATTAGGGTTCCGAGTTTTGTGCTACGGTTGTTAGCTAGATTCGCGGGATTAGCTCGGAATCAGTTGTGTAAAGGGTCCAGCCCCCCTCCTCTATAAATAGAGAGGTCTACGACCGATTTGTAATAATCAATCGAATCAATACAACTTCTATTTCGCATTTTATTCTAGGAGTAGTTCTAGTCTAGTTTAGGTTTAGCTATCCAATCCCCAAATTCTTCGTCTCTCTTCGGCTCTACGTCGATTAGAGGAGTCTAGGTCGGCCAGCCCGAGCCTAGACACCACCTAGGATCTCTACTCCCCGACAGGGTCCCTCCCGAGAGTGAGATCCAGGAGCCGTCGGCGATCTTCCGCCGTCCCTGCGTACGCGCGGACTGTCCGGCCCTAGGGCGCGGACCGTCCGACCGTCAGGCAGGAGCCCTAGCCGCGCACCAGGCCGCGGACCGTCCGGCCCTAGGCCGCGGACCGTCTGCCCTTGCGCAGAGAGCACCACCGCGCCTCGCACCAGGCCGCGGACCGTCCGACCCCTGCGTGCGGACCGTCCGCCCCTGTGCAGAGGGCACCGCCACGGTTCTTGTTGAGTGTTTGGCGCTCCGAAAAGGCGTCAACAAAGGGGGTTATTTGCAAAAAAATCTTAGAGTCGTCTCTCCGTGAAGAGACGCCTCTGGCTCGTAAACCAAGTAGCAACAGACGCCTCACTTCCCACTATACGAATTTATCGTCTGTTCTATCGATCTGATGCTATACAAATACATTTAATTCTGTATTTATTAATAGACTACGTTTATAGACACTCCATTGTACAATATGTGGCTGATCCTCCCAAATAATAGGACCCACATGCACCTGTCCTTGTCTCAAAGACATCAAACAGCTATGCATGTGTGCCCGATAACTTAACAGGATCTGTCCGAGTATCCCAGGGGACCTCGGATAAACCACTACCACCAAGATCGCAAGATTAAGTAAACACGAATCACACACATCAATATTTTTGCAGCGGAAATTTTATTACCAAATTTTACAAGTTACAAAATTTTACATTACTTTCATCGAAGTGATTATAAAAGTATAAGTTTGAAATATATGCTAGCTCAAGAGACCATCCTCAATAAGAAGTATAGAAGGGTTACTTAGACTTATAAGAAGGCCGAGCCCACCGGCACTTAACATCACCATCGGCAGCACAAACTATAGCCTGAAAAACAACAGGGAATAAAACCCTGAGTATGGAATTACTCAACAAGACTTACCCGACTAAAGAAAAGACTCTCAAGGGTATGCTGGCTTGTTGGGAATCAAGGTAAGGCTAAGCAATAATCAAGGACTCATTTTGCAGAAATGCTTACTAATGGTGAATCCTTAAGCCATCTTTTAGTTATCAAGTTAATTTCTTACCTGATTCTTGATTTTCCTGATCTAGAGCATTCACTTGTCCTATCTAGCTTTCTTTTAGCCAATTCATGTTTCACTTATTATCTACGATGAGTGGTCAGTGAGTTGAGTCTCCATAACCGAGGAGCAACGACAATTCGAACCGATTATACCCAGCTGGAGATTCCTAACCATACGACAAATGTAGCACTTAACCCTTGCATATGTCAACCGTTCCCACAGATCCTTTACAACGTGAACCGGTCCGCGCTACCCGGGAGCACAGTACTCCTCTGTCCAGCCTCTAGCCAGGAGGGTACATGCTACTCCCACCATCTCCCACGCCCAGTGCGCGGTTGTCTTTTCACGTATGGAATAGCCGGGTTCAGGCTTACCAGAGCATGTGGCTAGTTGCAAAGTCTCACCTCATCAGGCCTACATCGAACGGTCCTTAATCGACACAGGCGGAGCACTACACCGACTCATTTCACGATGCAAGCCACCCGCCCGGTCTCATATTAATTATCTAACTCAAGTTCATTCACACAAAACAATAACCAGTAATCAAATAAATTTCAAAATCTTATCATTTTAAGCAGGGCTAAGCGGCACTAGTTTTTCATAAAATAGGTATCAAGGAATGATTATTCAAATTCTCAAGGATGGTAATGCATCAATTATTTGATCACGCAACTCCTATCACCTAATGCATCAAACGAGGTGATAAAGATTTTAAAACACAAGGAGGTGGCGAATGCACCGGGGCTTGCCTTTGTTGCAGAGAAGAGCCGAAGACTAAGGAAATAAAATTTGACAAGTCTTCAGGGTGACGACCAGTCTCCAGAAAATTGTTTCACCTTAATTGATCCACAGATAACGTGATCTACACGTAAAGTAAAGATGCATGCCATGATCATGATGTGATGATGAAATGGACACATCTACATAATAAAGAATCTAAAATGATAACACTTGAACTCAGGTCCCATACACGCTCAATTCCATTTCGATTATTTAATCAAACTCTATCTATTTTGCTAACGGGTGAAGACAGACTCGAGTTAAAACACACGATAAGGATCAATTATAGAATTTTGGTCCTTGGGCGTCACACAATCCTAAAAATCAGTGCAACAAATTAACTAATTTATTACTTTTATTAAGTTATTTATTCCACGGTTAGATAATTCTAATTAAGTGTATTATTGACAACTGATGAAAAATGTATTTCTAATTACGTAGATAATCGACGACTAACGGAATATGTTCCAATCAAATCAAAATGTACTCCAAGAAAATCTAACCCTACGCAATACCAAAGCTGAGTGGAGATTCACCAAAATGGTGGTGAACCTAACTCAGGCATCTTTTTGAATATCTAGCGAGCGACGTATATAAATTCACTTTTGTTCACCATCTAATTCCTTCCGACTACTAATCGCCCTACTGCGATTCACCCACATCGTCACCAGTACAATTTTTTATACCTAAGTATATATAAATTACCATGACAATTATCACGACAGCTTGGCGACGAGATGAGCGATACGTCGTGACGTGTGGAGTGAGCTCAGGTCGACGTTGAGAGCACCACACGGCAACGCAACAGGATGACGACTTGCCGAAACTTCGGAAAGCAAGGATGCGGAACGGCGAGGCGAGGCAAAACTCGACGGTGCAGCGAGATGACCAGTGAGTCGACAGTGAGGCAGGTGCTGAAGTAGACGGCGTGGTGATGAACAGGAACGGAGCACAGCTGGCGCTAGGACGGGACGTCGCTGCCAGGAGCTAGGATGTGAGGACAGGGAAGCGCGACGCTGTGGAAGCTGCTGGGTGTTGCCGGAAGCCGAGAACTTGGGAGAGGAGACGATGGACTCTGGAAGGATGAGCAGAAATCCTAGAAGCCGGCGTGGTGGGGGAGATGCTCGGTGGGCTGGAGCTGAGGAAGGAGAGCAGAGCGCATGCACCACATGACGGATGAAGATATTTAAAGGAAGGAGAGAGCTTGATGTCGGCAGCTTGAGATAATTACAGGGAGAGATGGGCATTCAGGAGCTGACGCATACAAAGGATAAGAAAGAACCAGCTTGAGATATTTAGATATTTAAAGGAGGAGACGACTGGGAATTTCCAGAGAAAAAATAATCATGCTCAATACAAAGTCATGCATACGGCTGGAAATTTCTAGAGCTAATCGTGGAGTAGTACGTGGAGGGAATAGGCTACGGATGATGGATAAGGGAGGAGAGATGACGTGATTAGGATGAGAGGGAGGTAGGAAAAATTGGGTTTTTCCCATTTTCCATTTTAATTTTCACTACCAATGACATTGCAAATGGAATAAACATTCTCAGGTTCGATCTCCAGATTATGGCACATCTAGACTAAAATTCATACTACAACAATTTAAATAATTATTATTTGACTCAATTTCGGATTTAAATTTTTTTTCAACAGATACATGTTGATCCGAACTAGTGCGACACAAACCGTAAGACCTAATTTTGATTCCTAAAATTATTATTACCCCATGTTGGTAATTATTTAGTGACTAGCCCCTTGCTACTCGCCCAAATGACCTATCTGGTAACAAAATAAACTTTTTTACCAAGAAATAAAAATAAAGCTTTCTCCAGTTTTATTTTACGTGAGAACATAAAATAAATTTTTGATTCTTAAATACAGCTTTTAACAAAGCGACACACATTTTCATCACAAACCATGCATAAGCATTACAAGTTATATTATTTTTAAGTGAATGCAACACATGATTAACCTTTTCAGAATAATCACATGGGATGCTAATGCTCCGGATGATGTCATGCTTAAATTTTAGTGACGCTTAACACCTAGGGTGTTACAGCTCAACCCCCTAAAAAGAAATCTCGTCCCGAGATTTAAGAATAACTAAAGGCTTAGGTTAAGACGAGAAAGACAAGGTAGCACTCAACCACTTCGAACTTATTTACACATCAACCGGCTGATGTACCAAGTTGCACTTGCTGGCTAGCGATTACATTACAATACTCTAAGTTTTTTTTAAACTGAAGCAAGAAAATCTGGAAAATTCTCCACAAGAAAGTCTTCAGATTCCCAAGTAGCTTCGTCTTCGGAATGTTTGTTCCATTGCACCTTATAAAACTTGATGGTTCTCCTTCGAGTGATGCGATCCTTCTGATCTAATACTCGTATTGGATATTCTGAATAAGTCAGATCTGGCTCCAAATTGACCTCTGAGACATCCATAACTTGCTCGGGCACTCGAAGACATTTCTTCAGTTGTGATACATGAAACACGTTATGAATAGCGGACATATGCTCTGGCAACTGAAGGCGGTAAGCTACTGGTCCACACTGTTGTATAATTCGGAAGGGACCAATATAGCGAGGTGCGAGTTTTCCTTTGACGCCAAAGCGATTAACACCTTTCATTGGTGATACCTTTAGATAGACATAATCACCAACCTTGAACACCAAGGGCCGACGCTTTCTATCAGCATAACTCTTCTGACGAGACTGTGCTATCTTCAGGTTGCGTTGGATAAGTTGAACCTTTTCCTCGGCTTCATTTACTAGGTCAGGTCCAAAGAAATATCTTTCTCCCGGTTCAGACCAATTTAAAGGAGTCCTGCATCTTCTACCATACAGAGCTTCAAAGGGTGCCATCTTGATACTCTCTTGATGACTGTTATTATAAGAAAATTTAGCAAGAGGGAGACATTCATCCCATTTTTCTGAAAAGGCCAAAACACATGCCCTCAACATGTCTTCCAGTATCTGATTGACTCTTTCTGTTTGCCCACTCGTTTGAGGATGATAGGCGGAACTACGAATCAGTTTAGTGCCCAAGGACTTATGCAACTCCTCCCAAAACTTGGAGACAAACTGTGGACCTCTATCTGACACAATTGTCTTAGGTACTCCATGCAAACTTAGGACACGGGTGATGTACAGTTGAGCATAAGTGAGAATAGGATAATTGCTTTTGGCAGGGATGAAATGGGCTGACTTGGTAAGACAATCCACGATGACCCAAATAGAATCATACCCTCTTGATGTCTTGGGCAAATCGACAATGAAGTCCATACTGATGTCTTCCCACTTCCAAACTGGGATAGGCAATGGTTGTAGTGGTCCGGCAGATTTTAAGTGCACAGCCTTCACCCTTTGACAAATATCGCACTTGGCGACATAGCGAGCAATTTCAATCTTCATTTTGGTCCACCAAAATCTTTGTTTCAGATCCTGATACATCTTGTTACTCCCCGGGTGAATGGAGTATCGGGACAAGTGAGCTTCATCAAGTATCTGTTGACGTAACTCAGGAACTTTTGGGACTACCAAACGGTTTTGGAACCAAAGGACACCATTTTCGTCAATTCTAAAACATGTAGCCCTTCCTGCTACAACTCGCTCCTTGATATGAGTTATTCCCTTGTTCACCTTTTGAGCATCAACAATTTGACTTTGGAGAGTTGATTCAAGAATGAGATTAGCTATGGTTCCTTGATGAACTATTTCCAAATTCAACCTTTCCATTTCCTGACACAAGGTAACAGTTAAAGGTTTTGCCGAAAGACAATTACACTGAGATTTACGGCTAAGAGCATCTGCCACAACATTAGCCTTGCCAGGATGATAATGAACTTCAAGGTCATAATCTTTAATCAACTCTAGCCACCTTCTCTGTCTCATGTTCAATTCAGACTGGGCAAAATGTACTTCAGACTCTTATGGTCAGTGTAAATGTGACATGTATTACCTAGCAGATAATGGCGCCAAATCTTGAGCGCATGAACAACAGCAGCCAACTCAAGATCATGGGTTGGATAATTCTCTTCATGACGCTTGAGTTGCCGAGAAGCATAGGCAATCACATGGCCTTCTTGCATCAATACACATCCAATGCCAATGCCAGAAGCATCACAATAGACATCAAATGGTTTCGCGATATCTGGTTGAGCTAGCACTGGTGCTGTAGTCAATAGCTTCTTTAGCTTCTCAAAAGCTTTGTCACACTCAAGTGACCAAACAAACTTGATATGGTTTTTGAGCAGTTCGGTGATAGGCTTGGCTATTCTAGAGAAATCTGGAATAAAGCGACGATACACTACACGACGGTTGATTTTTAGCGACCCTTATTAGGTACCAACTGTTGGTTGCTAAAGGTTAGGGGCCGACGGTCAGTCGCTAAATCCGTTTGTAGTCACGGTCGGTTGGTCGCTAAAAGTTTAGAAATTTAACAACTTATGGTTGGTCGCTATAGATGTCGTCGGGGACTAGCGGTGGGTCGCTATAGAGCAAGGATCACTATCAAATCTTATAGCCTGAACGTACCTATGGATGTTAGTTACTAAAAATTAATTAAAACAAGTAAACATTGATCGCTAAATTGCGTGGTGATTTATTTCTTTTTAATATTGTTTGTATATTTATTTCATGGTTTGTTTATGTATGGACATGGCTATAGTATGCAACTGTGTTCTTTGTGCTTATATGATATTAGATTCAAGTTGAAAGTCGTTTCAAATGTTTATTATTTATTTGCATTCGTAATAATTTATTCAAATGGTTATCGATGCAAGAGCTAAATCTGGCATAGAAAATTAGTCCTAGCCAAATAACTATAACTAATTTGATTCCCTATTTGTAACTACGAAATAGTAATACGCTTAGTCCCTATATCGCTTTAGTCCAAACCATATATATTTCGCCCAAACCAATTCGAGTTTATATATGTATTTGCATTTATATTTTTGAGAATGAATTAAAAAATAGGTGAGAAAAATCCTATTTCTCCTTATCCTCTCCACCGCCTAAATTCCAGTCGTCCTCATCCTCTATTGTTGCAGTGGACGCCCAGCCCCTTCCTGTCTGCAATCCCCAGCCGTCCTCCCCATCTTCCTCCCCCAGCCGAGATCCTTCCCTGCTTGCTCGAGATCGCCCTCAGCTTCTGACCATGGAGCTTGCCCCTGCTCGACGCCCCTGATTTTCCCCCAACTCCGGTGTTCGTCACGCCCCCTGTGCCGCAACCTCGCCGAATCGTGCCCCTGCTCCTCTCCGTCCATGGCTGCGCTCGCCCTCCACCTCAAGCCGCGCCCTGGGATTTGCCCAGAACCTCCATCCCCTCGACACCGGTCCTCAGCTCCTCCGCCTCCCTATGTTTGGTCGCCTCTCTGTTTTTCCCCATCCGGTCGTCGTTCTTCAGCCTAGGCCATCGTGGCGCCCTCAGTCCGACGCGTCGTTGTCCACTGCAAGCTCGCCGGCTCGCCCTTCTTTACGGCCGTCGCCAGCAGTCGATGCTCCTCCTCTCTTCACCCTACTGCGCTCTGGTGGCCTCCAGTTCCCAGCTCCTACTCAACCGGCGTCAGGCTTGGACTACCTTGTCGCGCTGCTTTTTGTTGTGGCCATCCAGTCGTTGATGCTCGGTCTCCCCTGTAAGCATCATCAACCGTTCCTGGACCATATCATCGTCCTCCGACCTCTTTGTCAATTTTAGGCACTCTTTTCCTCTCTTCTCATATTACCAATACGTGTTGTGTTTTGCTCTAGTGATCCTACTCATCTTGCATGTTTTGTCCATGTGTGTATTGTGCTGTAGGGTGAGGATGAAAAGGGGGTTAGTGATGATTGGAGACCTTGGTTTAGCGACTATCCTGGATAATGCACGTTCAGCTCATAGTATCATTGGTAAGCAATTCATTTGATTATTGTTCCATTAGAAATTTATAGCTTTTCGTGTATGTAACCTCTGTTTCTTCTTTGGTAGTACACCGGAATTCATGGCACCGGAACTCTATGACAAGGAATATAATGAGCTTGTAGACATCTATGCTTTTGGGATGTGTTTACTGGAGCTTGTTACATTTGAGTACCCATATTGTGAATGTTCAAATGCAGCACAGATATATAGAAAAGTATCTGATGTTAGTTTACTTGTCCATCCAATTACTTTTAGCTATTTCTTTCAGAGTGAAAATTCCATATGGATCTTGGCTAAACATGAAGCCATAAATATGCATTTTAGTTAGGGCGATCTTCATTATTTTCTGACATGGCTATAAATGAGCAAACAGACTTGTTCAACTGTGAGTACTGTACTGGAAGCATGGCTGTGTCTAGAAATTACATAAGTAGCCGCTAGCATGATTCATTTTAAGTGTCATAATGTGTTGAACATTGATGAATAAGGCCTAAGCCATAGGCAGTGTCACATGTATCTGTATGGTTGTCTTGTCTTAAACTATATGCCTGTGCTTTAGTATTTTTGTTCATAGAAATTACATAAGAACCACTGTCATTTGTCTTATACTATATGTCTTGTCTTATACTTGTATTATTCATGCTCTGCATGTCCTAGGAAATGTATTCTTCCTTGAATCGATGTTCTTAGTTCAATGAAGTCATATTTTTTAGTTTCATAATCTCTTTATTTGTGGTATATATGGCAGGGTGAAAAGCCAGGTTCACTGGCTAAGATTGGTGATCCTGAAGTAAAATTATTTATAGAGAAATGCATTGCTAAAGTCACTGAAAGACTTTCGGCAAATGAACTCTTAATGGATCCTTTTCTCCTAGATGTTAGTGATGAAAAAATATTCTATCCAGTGCATCCGAATATTAATACAACAGGTGCGTGACTGAATTGTTGATATCTCATGTTATAGATGTAGTTGCAGTAAACTTTCTCGTTCCCACATAACTTTACTTTAGAATAAACATGGCAGATACTGGTTGTCCAAAACCAAGCTCTAGTTTCAGATATGACGGAGTAGCATCATCTGCCGGTCGCCATGATCGCTCAGGTATAGTCGTGAATAGGTGTAACGAACATGGTACCGATTTAATGTTCACTGGTACGCGGCTTCTCTCCTTTTGATATGTCAACCTTATTGTGAAATGCAGGTAGCATGTCAGATTCACATCCTTCTGATAACTATGTACGAGACACTGTGGATCCACATGCTGCAATTGGTCGAAGTATCACAGTCTGACACTTATTCTCTATCCATTTCTTTGTACCAATGCACAGGTCATGCCCAAACATCCACTTCCCCTTTGATATTGAAGCGGACACTTTAATCAGTGTTGCAACGGCGATGGTTGTGCAGCTCGATCTCACAGATCAAGATGTAACGACGATTGCAGAAATGATAGATGCTGAAATACGTTCGCATATTCCTGATTGGGCAGCAGAGGAGTCAATTGACAACCAAGGGGATGAAGCTGCTTACTCTGAGACCCATAGTTCAGAAGGTGATGAGGGAACTTCTGAACTGCGTGATGAGATCAGTTGCCGCTACACCCACATCGGCGACATGCACTGAATCTTCGCCCGCCATCAGCGCTCGTGATCAGCGTTCGTCGTTCAGTCACCATTTTGGAAACACCGGGTGGAGGGGAATATGGAATACAGGGAGATCCACAGTGTAACTTAATTTTTCAAAACATTATCTTAGCCTGTCAGGTTCTAGAATACAACCTATTCAGTAGTAACTTATTGTGTTTTCTTAATATGCTGCAGCCTTCTCAGTAGAATACAACCTACTGAGAAGCAACTTCCATTTTGCTCTGATACCAAATTCTCTACTGGGAAATGAATGTTTTCTTTGATTGCATTTGTGTCATCCGGCATCCCACAATTATAATTGTTCAATATATGTATGCATTATACTTCTCAGTTCTGTCAACTTATTGAACTTTGTGGCTGAAGTATTTTTCCTTCATGTATTACAGTGCAGAAAACAAAAGGATCTTTACCTTTGGATGGTGAAGTCTCATGGAGAGTCAATGGCAACCAAATTGAAACTGCTGCAAGGCCATATGCTTTTATCAAGTTTGGTATGGTTCCTGAGTTCACTTGACAGCATTGCTTCGTTTATCATTTCAAATTCTACCACTTTAAAACTTATGCCTCTTTCTGTTCTAGATACATTCATCCATAAGACTAAGAAACTATATTTGGATACAAGAACTCAGAGAAACCTCGCAAAATTGAACGATGAACTCTATGAGGTGCATCAAATTATGGCTCGCAATGTTCAAGAGGTTCTTGGTGTTTAGATTTATATGAGCCATCAACTTAATGATGATTAACCTTGATTTGCAAATGTAGCAACAATATACTAATTTGGTGTACTTTTTTCTAGGGTGTTCTCGACAAAGAAAGCTTGTACCTTAAAACAGGAGGATACAAGAAGCTGGAGTGATTGTCTGAAGGCTTTTGAACTGCTTGAAGCATTAGTGTAGCTTTGGTGTTTTTGTGACTGATCAACTCTGGAGCAGCTAGAGTGATGTAGTTGTGGGCTTTTGAACAATAGCTGGAGTGATATGAAACATTAGTGATGTAGTTGTGGGCTTTTGAACTGCTTCAAGCTGGAGTGATGTCAATGTGGTGCTTTTGTGATTGATCACCTCTGGAGTTTTTGTGAATGATCTAGCTAGCTATCTGTAAATGATCTAGTTGTGAATGATATTATAATTGTGATGCTTTTGTGAATATATAATTGTGGTGCTTTTGTGTTTATGTGAAGGATCTATGACTGTGGTATACTGATTAACTGTGTGTCTTTATGATTTGTGTATAAAAATATGTGATTTGTGGTGCTTAATTAAATGTATATTATTACTAATAACAACTGTAAAAGGGCGACTTTCTGTTGGTTGCTAAATGTATAGTATGACGACTTACGGTTGGTTGCTAAATCTATAGTACAGCAACCCACGGTTGGTCGCTAAATATACAATATTAGCAATGGACGGTCGGTCGCTAAAAAGATGTCGGTCGCTAAAGCCTTTAGCGACGGCACTTACAGCGACCATCCTTATGGGTCGCTAAAAGTTTTTAGCGACCAACCGTAGGTCGCTGAAGGCCGTTTTAGCAACCAACCGTAGGTCGCAGTAAGTGAACCGTCGTGTAGTGATAATAGCCCGCCATTCCAAGAAAACTTCTGACCTGATGTACAGTAGTGGGAGGTTTCCAATCGAGGATATCCTTGACCTTGCTCGGGTCGATAGCAACACCCTCGGCAGATAAGACATGGCCAAGAAACTGAACTTTATCCAACCAAAACTCACATTTGCTAAATTTAGCATATAATTGGTGTTCCCTAAGCTGCGTCAGAACAATACGTAAGTGGTCTGCATGTTCCTCCTTGCTCTTGGAGTATATCAGGATATCGTCAATGAACACAACCACAAACTTGTCGAGCTCCGGCATGAACATAGAGTTCATTAAATACATGAAGTGAGCTGGAGCATTAGTCAGACCAAAGGACATCACCAAATATTCGTAAAGACCATATCGAGTAGTGAAAGCAGTCTTGGGAACATCTTCAGGACGGATTCTTATCTGGTGATAACCTGACCTAAGGTCAACCTTGGAGAACACTTTTGCTCCTGTAAGCTGGTCAAACAGCAGATCAATGCGAGGGAGAGGATATTTGTTTTTGATAGTCACCTCATTGAGCGGTCGGTAATCAACACATAACCTGAGTGTTTGATCTTTCTTCTTCACAAATAGGGCAGGACAACCCCAAGGTGATGAACTTGGCCGAATGAAACCTTTGTCAAGCAAGTCTTGCAACTGAGTCTTCAGCTCTGCTAACTCCTTAGGTGGCATTCTGTATGACCTTCTAGATATGGGTGCGGTACCTGGCTGCAATTCAATTACAAATTCCACATCTCTTTCTGGAGGTAAACCAGGCAAATCTTCGGGAAACACGTCCGGAAACTCTCTGACTACCGATATATCCTTTATCTCTTTAATGGTGACAGCACATACTCTTTCTACTGCTCTCTTAGGAGTCGGTAACCGGATTAGCAATTTAGAGCTGTCATTGGGTGAATCCAACTGAACTGTCCGTTGCAACGTATCAATAATAGCTCCATGTTGACGTAACCAGTTCATGCCAAGGATCACATCTATGTCCTGCTTCTGGAGGACAAGCAAGTTGGTAGGGAAAATGTGACCCTCCAGATTTATGGGCACCTTCTCCACCATTTCCTTAGTATAGATACGTCCTCCAGGGGATTGTATACAAAAAGTATCTTTCCCTTCTTCTATTGGTAATTGATACTTCACAACAAAAGCTCTATTGATGAAGGTATGAGATGCGCCCGAATCAAACAGAGTCACTACAGGATGGATGGCGACATAAAACACACTCATCATAACAGGGGCACCTTCAGAAATTCCATGAGTATGAGTGAGATTGACCTGCCCCATCCTAGGAACAGTCCTGTTTTTCTTTCTAGTATTCTGTCGAATACTCTGAGATGGAGCCGTTAGCGACTGTTGCTCAGCCACTGGTTTAGGCAAACGACAATCTTGGGTAGTGTTTCCTGACTTCCTGCAGTTATCACATGGGATTCTGTTGACCAAATGGTTTTTGGAACAAATTCCTGGGGCATCTGACTGATGTGGGAGAAAAGGAACAACGGCCTGTCAGACACATAACTGTGAACTGGGTAACTGGGATGGAGGATCAAGAGAACAAATGATAGGTTGATAAACAATCCTCTGACGTCGAATACTGCTACTTGAGGATTCTTCAGCAAATTTCTTTCTCTTAGACTCTTGATGAAGGCGAATCTTATCATCACCCAGAATGGCCTGACTGACTACATCATTATAACTTTCAGCCACATTGGGTGCCATCAAGCGTTGGAGCTTCATATTAAGGCCACGCATGAAAAAGAACTTCTTTGTGGCTTCAGTATTGACATAATCTGCAGCATACTGAGATAACTGATTAAACCTCTCTAAATACTCCATAACACTCTCCCCTTCACCTTGCATTAGGTTAAAAAACTCATCAACTTTTATACTCATGATACCCTTCGGAATATAATGTGCCCGAAATGCCTCACAGAACTCAACCCAAGGAACTTGATATCCCTCTGGCTGGGTTGCACAATAATTTGCCCACCAGGCTCCAGCTTGACCCTGGAGTTGTTGAGCGGCAAACCGGGCTTTCTGAACGCCATCACAATGGATGAGTCCAAACTTCTGCTCAATAGTTCGAAGCCAATCCTCGGCTTCAAGAGGATCTTCAGCTCTAGTGAAAACTGGTGGTTGCGTGTCCAAAAATTCCTTGTAAGTACTGGCAGCATTTGGATCCCGCTGACCACGCTGAACCAACTCATGGAGAAGGTGAGTATGATCAATGCCTACACTAATGAGTTGTGCAACTGCATTCTCAAGTGCGGATGTTGACTGTGGATTAGATGTGTTAGCCATATTCTGGGAAGTGCCCTCACCATGAACCAATCCAGAACGAGTCCTCATTCTGTCAATAAAAGAGAACTTAGCTCCCAATCTTACGGATTTGAAAAGACAAGACAGAAAAGCAAGGACGGGTAGCATGAATAGGGTGGATGAGACACTCTCAAATAGCTACATGGGGGTTGAATTTAAGGTTATATGTCATGATGCATGCTCGTCCTAAACATTTCCCACGTTGTGGGTTAGTAATTTGTTCTATGATAGTCCTTAATTTTAGGGCTTAATAGAGGATGTCGCTAGCATTATAGTTTTTTTTTAAACCAAACAATATGTTTGGATGAAAATAGACTTTTTAAAATCAAAACTTTATTTTAGAAGTAAGTATGTGATCATATTATACTTAATCCTGCTCCGATACCAGCTGTGGCTGATCCTCCCAAATTATAGGACCCACATGCACCTGTCCTTGTCTCAAAGACATCAAACAGCTATGCATGTGTGCCCGATAACTTAACAGGATCTGTCCGAGTATCCCAGGGGACCTCGGATAAACCACTACCACCAAGATCGCAAGATTAAGTAAACACGAATCACACACATCAATATTTTTGCAGCGGAAATTTTATTACCAAATTTTACAAGTTACAAAATTTTACATTACTTTCATCGAAGTGATTATAAAAGTATAAGTTTGAAATATATGCTAGCTCAAGAGACCATCCTCAATAAGAAGTATAGAAGCGTTACTTAGACTTATAAGAAGGCCGAGCCCACCGGCACTTAACATCACCATCGGCAGCACAAACTATAGCCTGAAAAACAACAGGGAATAAAATCCTGAGTATGGAATTACTCAACAAGACTTACCCGACTAAAGAAAAGACTCTCAAGGGTATGCTGGCTTGTTGGGAATCAAGGTAAGGCTAAGCAATAATCAAGGACTCATTTTGCAGAAATGCTTACTAATGGTGAATCCTTAAGCCATCTTTTAGTTATCAAGTTAATTTCTTACCTGATTCTAGATTTTCCTGATCTAGAGCATTCACTTGTCCTATCTAGCTTTCTTTTAGCCAATTCATGTTTCACTTATTATCTACGATGAGTGGTCAGTGAGTTGAGTCTCCATAACCGAGGAGCAACGACAATTCGAACCGATTATACCCAGCTGGGGATTCCTAACCACACGACATATGTAGCACTTAACCCTTGCATATGTCAACCGTTCCCACAGATCCTCCACAACGTGAACCGGTCCGCGCTACCCGGGAGCACAGTACTCCTCTGTCCAGCCTCTAGCCAGGAGGGTACACGCTACTCCCACCATCTCCCACGCCCAGTGCGCGGTTGTCTTTTCACGTATGGAATAGCCGGGTTCAGGCTTACCAGAGCATGTGGCTAGTTGCAAAGTCTCACCTCATCAGGCCTACATCGAATGGTCCTTAATCGACACAGGCGGAGCACTACACCGACTCATTTCACGATGCAAGCCACCCGCCCGGTCTCATATTAATTATCTAACTCAAGTTCATTCACACAAAACAATAACCAGTAATCAAAATAAATTTCAAAATCTTATCATTTTAAGCAGGGCTAAGCGGCACTAGTTTTTCATAAAATAGGTATCAAGGAATGATTATTCAAATTCTCAAGGATGTTAATGCATCAATTATTTGATCACGCAACTCCTATCACCTAATGCATAAACGAGGTGATAAAGATTTTAAAACACAAGGAGGTGGCGAATGCACCGGGGCTTGCCTTTGTTGCAGAGAAGAGCCGAAGACTAAGGAAATAAAATTTGACAAGTCTTCAGGGTGACGACCAGTCTCCAGAAAATTGTTTCACCATAATTGATCCACAGATAACGTGATCTACACGTAAAGTAAAGATGCATGCCATGATCATGATGTGATGATGAAATGGACACATCTACATAATAAAGAATCTAAAATGATAACACTTGAACTCAGGTCCCATACACGCTCAATTCCATTTCGATTATTTAATCAAACTCTATCTATTTTGCTAACGGGTGAAGACAGACTCGAGTTAAAACACACGATAAGGATCAATTATAGAATTTTGGTCCTTGGGCGTCACACAATCCTAAAAATCAGTGCAACAAATTAACTAATTTATTACTTTTATTAAGTTATTTATTCCACGGTTAGATAATTCTAATTAAGTGTATTATTGACAACTGATGAAAAATGTATTTCTAATTACGTAGATAATCGACGACTAACGGAATATGTTCCAATCAAATCAAAATGTACTCCAAGAAAATCTAACCCTACGCAATACCAAAGCCGAGTGGAGATTCACCAAAATGGTGGTGAACCTAACTCAGGCATCTTTTTGAATATCTAGCGAGCGACGTATATAAATTCACTTTTGTTCACCATCTAATTCCTTCCGACTACTAATCGCCCTACTGCGATTCACCCACATCGTCACCAGTACAATTTTTTATACCTAAGTATATATAAATTACCATGACAATTATCACGATAGCTTGGCGACGAGATGAGCGATACGTCGTGACGTGTGGAGTGAGCTCAGGTCGACGTTGAGAGCACCACACGGCAACGCAACAGGATGACGACTTGCCGAAACTTCGGAAAGCAAGGATGCGGAACGGCGAGGCGAGGCAAAACTCGACGGTGCAGCGAGATGACCAGTGAGTCGACAGTGAGGCAGGTGCTGAAGTAGACGGCGTGGTGATGAACAGGAACGGAGCACAGCTGGCGCTAGGACGGGACGTCGCTGCCAGGAGCTGGGATGTGAGGACAGGGAAGCGCGACGCTGTGGAAGCTGCTGGGTGTTGCCGGAAGCCGAGAACTTGGGAGAGGAGACGATGGACTCTGGAAGGATGAGCAGAAATCCTAGAAGCCGGCGTGGTGGGGGAGATGCTCGGTGGGCTGGAGCTGAGGAAGGAGAGCAGAGCGCATGCACCAAATGACGGATGAAGATATTTAAAGGAAGGAGAGAGCTTGATGTCGGCAGCTTGAGATAATTACAGGGAGAGATGAGCATTCAGGAGCTGACGCATACAAAGGATAAGAAAGAACCAGCTTGAGATATTTAGATATTTAAAGGAGGAGACGACTGGGAATTTCCAGAGAAAAAATAATCATGCTCAATACAAAGTCATGCATACGGCTGGAAATTTCTAGAGCTAATCGTGGAGTAGTACGTGGAGGGAATAGGCTATGGATGATGGATAAGGGAGGAGAGATGACGTGATTAGGATGAGAGGGAGGTAGGAAAAATTGGGTTTTTCCCATTTTCCATTTTAATTTTCACTACCAATGACATTGCAAATGGAATAAACATTCTCAGGTTCGATCTCCAGATTATGGCACATCTAGACTAAAATTCATACTACAACAATTTAAATAATTATTATTTGACTCAATTTCGGATTCAAATTTTTTTTCAACAGATACATGTTGATCCGAACTAGTGCGACACAAACCGTAAGACCTAATTTTGATTCCTAAAATTATTATTACCCCATGTTGGTAATTATTTAGTGACTAGCCCCTTGCTACTCGCCCAAATGACCTATCTGGTAACAAAATAAACTTTTTCTACCAAGAAATAAAAATAAAGCTTTCTCCAGTTTTATTTTACGTGAGAACATAAAATAAATTTTTGATTCTTAAATACAGCTTTTAACAAAGCGACACACATTTTCATCACAAACCATGCATAAGCATTACAAGTTATATTATTTTTAAGTGAATGCAACACATGATTAACCTTTTCAGAATAATCACATGGGATGCTAATGCTCCGGATGATGTCATGCTTAAATTTTAGTGGCGCTTAACACCTAGGGTGTTACAGCTCAACCCCCTAAAAAGAAATCTCGTCCCGAGATTTAAGAATAACTAAAGGCTTAGGTTAAGACGAGAAAGACAAGGTAGCACTCAACCACTTCGAACTTATTTACACATCAACCGGCTGATGTACCAAGTTGCACTTGCTGGCTAGCGATTACATTACAATACTCTAAGTTTTTTTTAAACTGAAGCAAGAAAATCTGGAAAATTCTCCACAAGAACCTAAGGCATGTTTTTAAGTCTTGTGTATAGCCGATTGGACTAAATGACACCGGAACAAAGTTTAGGGACCTAAGGCATGTTTTGTTCTACACCTATGATGCCAAAATTGCCACACGTTGTATGCTATATTTATCTAAGGTTAGACGCTCAAATTATGCGTCATAGTTTGCCACGCCTAACAACTGTGGCCACAAACCAAACATAGGTCTAACTTGATCAGACTTGCCTAATCTTAGTCGTGACAAACTATAGGCCTAAATTGATCAAACTTGCCTAATCTTAATCGTGACAAACTGTGTGATAAGTGAGGCAGCGAACCAAACAAGCTTAATTGGATGTTCTAAGAGTTTAGAGATCGGTTTGACACATACGAATAAGTTTAGGTACCGCAACATACTTTACTTTAATTTATTTATTCAAAACCGAGGTTGTATACTGTGTTAACGAAGAAAAGAATGACGAGGGAGAGACGATGCGGGTGGAGCACGGGAGGATCAGTAGAGTGCACGCGTGTGTCGGTGTCGGTGTGCGTAGAGGTGGCTGCGTGGAATTCCGCGAAATAATTGGGCACACGCGGCGATCGAGCAGTGTGACGACGACTGTTAGGATTGGGATCGAGTCATTAGGAACAGCGACGGAGATTGCGAGATCTTGCCGACTTGATGGCCACCCCGCCCGATCGTCGACACGTCTACTCTCGTCCATCACTGCAGACTAGTCCCAACCTAGATTCCTCGACCGTGCACACGCAGACACATGACCTAATTGCGAATCGATCTGCAGGTAGTAGTAGCAGTAACCAGTAACGTACACGTAGAGTACAGGCATGCATGCACATGCACGCCTTTCCCTGTTTCCTCGCTCCCCTCGACGCAGGCAGCAGTACGTCTGGAGTACTTACGTGCAGACGTGCAGTGGCCGGGCCGGCCTGGACACTCTCACAGTCACAGTCTCACTAGCTCACAGACCGACTGTGAGTGAGAGGCAGCGACGACCGACGAGGCAGCGACAATGGCCGGCCAGTGCCCATGTCATCTTCTTCACTCCTTGACCCTGGTAGTGCTGCAGAAAAGAAAAGAAAAGGATTCCTGCCGAAAACTCCGGGACCTCACGGTCACGGGCTGACGTACATACGGTTCATGGAAGCTCCATCCAGCATCCATCTCATCAGGATCGGAGCTCCCTCTAGCTTTGGAACAACAGCAGAGCAAGTTGAACCAAGTTTGTTACCTTCTTGTTGGCCGGAGAGCTCAGTAGGGCCTAACTTTCACCATGTTTCATATATCTTGTCCATATGCACAACACGAATACGATTCTTCACTAGTACAATTTGGCTCTATAAAAGCGGTAGGCTTTTTACATCACAGGCGGTTCGGTTAGAAAACCGCCTGTGATGTCACAGGCGGTTCGGTACGCCTGTGATGTAATAGTATCACAAGCGGTTTTTGTTTAGAACCGCCTGTGGTGCTCTATCCTTTTCACAAACGGTCCGTAAGGAAAAACCGCCTGTGATTGTAAATTACAATTTAAATAAATTAATATTTAATTTTTAACAGAAATATGCAAATACAATTTAAATGAATTAATATTTAATTTTTAACAAAAATATGCAAATTCAATTTAAATGAATTATAATAGCACACATAGATAACTAGAGAGATTTTAAATTAATTGACAACCACAATTCATAGTCGATCATACATGATAACAAATACAATTTGATTCATACAATTTTTCATGAACTACCATTTTTCCGCATGTATGGCTTTAAGTTCTTATCAATTTTCTTTTCCACACGCTTGATTCTCTCTGGACCGTTAAAGACGAACATCTCTTCATACTTATTGTATTCCTCATCTTTGTCTCCCACATTCTCAACTCCAACAATTTTTTGCTTTCCAGAAATAACTACATGCATCTTCTCATCTGCTGGATCGAGTACATAGAACACTTGTGCAACACATTCGGCGAAAACCCACGGGTCATCTTTATATCCTATTTTCTTTAAGTCTACCAGTGTGAGTCCGTAGTTATCCACTATCACCCCCATGGGATGTTGTACCCATTGGCACTTAAATAAGGGTATTTTCATGCTTGGGCCATAATCAAGTTCCCATATTTCCTCTATGAATCCAAAATATGTGGTCTTCTGTCTATGTAGGTCAAAAGCATCGATACGAACACCGCTATTTTGTGCAACACTTTTCATGTCTTTTGATTTAGTATAAAATGTGTACCCATTGATGTCATATGCTTGCCATGATGTCACAAAACACGATGGCCCAGAAGCCAAATTCTTCATTGTTTTCTCTTCCAAAGAGTCTCCGAATGGGATGTTTTTGTCCATTAACCATTCGCTGAAACAATGTTTGTGCTCCCTTATGATCCAGTCCTCTGTGCAGTTCTGATTTTCTTTACGAAGCTCATCCAGGTGTTCCTCTATGTAAGGCTCGGCTATCGTGAGATGTTGTAGTACACTACCATGAGCACAATGTACTAGCTTGTAATCCTCAACGCGAAAAGTTTTCTTGCCCATTCTCCCTCTCCCACATAGTTTACCCTCATGTTTAGGTACAGGCACACCTATCATTGTTCCGTCACTGATGTAATCTATACAACTCTCAATCACTTCTTCTATAGTGTATCCCTCCATGATTGAACCCTCTGGGTGAGCGCGATTTCGCACATAACCTTTTAATACTCCCAGGTATCGCTCCAACTGAAACATATGATGTAAATATAGTGGCCCTAATATTTTTATCTGATCCACGAGATGTATGATTAGGTGTACTTGCATATCAGAAAATGATGGAGGAAAACACATTTCAAGCTTGCACATAGTCTCGATGATGTATGCCTTTAGTTAGTCCAAGTCTTCTAAAGCTATTACTTTTTGTGAAACTGCATTGAAAAAGTAACACAAGCTTGTGATGACAACTTTGACATGCTCTGTTTCGAGGGCTCTTACCGCAATTGGGAGGAACACCGTCATCATCACATGGCAGTCATGAGAGTTGTAGCCAAATAGAGACAAGTCCTTCATCCTGACTAGTATGCTGATATTGGATGAGAAACCTGTGGGCACTTTGACCCCACGCAAACATTTGCAAATCTTTGTTCTCTCCTCAACTGACAAGTTGTAGCTAGCTGGGGGGAGGTAAGGCTTCCCTTTGCCACTATCCACTGGATGAAGTTTCGGTCTGATTTGAAGATCTACTAGATCATTGCGTGATTTGAATCCGTCTTTTGTCTTACTCGGCATGCCCAGCAAGGTTCCAATGATGCTGTCAAAAACATTTTTTGTTACATGCATCAAATCAATGTTGTGACAAATTTCCATATCCTTCCAGTATGGGAGGTACTTGAAAAAAATTGATTGCTTCTTGAAAGTTGTGTAAGTTGAAGGGTCAGCTCTCTTTCTCTTTTCTCCTTTGTTTTTTCCCTTTCCGAATACAACATGAATGTTCTTTACAATTTCAAAAACAAGTTTCCCACTATAAGGCTTTGGTGCACCTTCACTTTCCAGTTGATTGTTAAATTCCTCTTTCATCTTTCGGTACTTATGCTGCTTCATCAAGAACCGTCTGTGTCCCATGAACACCAACTTCTTGGATGATTTAAGGTACATGGAAGCAGTTCCATCGACGCACACTACACAACCATTCTTTCCTTTAGTCTTTTGCCCTGATAGTGTGGCGCCACCGGGAGAATCATGGATGGTAACAAATATAATTGCTCTTAAGTTGAAATACTCATGGCAATACTCATCCCATATTCTAACTCCTTCATTCCAGAGCTTTGTCATATCTTCCATAAGAGGTTCTAAGAACACATCAATATCAACACCAGCTGATTTCGGACCTTGAATAAGAATAGTCAACATAATGTACTTTCTTTTGTGACACAGCCATGATGGAAGGTTGTACATCGTTAAATTCACGGGCCAGGTGCTATGTACACTTCTTTTTTCACCAAATGGATTCATTCCGTCTGTACCCAAAGCAAATCTTACATTTCTGGTTTCTTTGGCAAACTCAGGTACATAAGATCGAAATTTTTCCATTGTGATGCATCAGCAGGGTGTCGAATCTGTTTGTTATTTTGCTTGCGATTTTCAGCATGCCAACGCATAAGCTCAGCCTCCCTAGGATTTGAGAACAAACGTTTTAAGCGATCAATTACTGGAAGATACCACATCACCAAAGCTGGGATCTTTGACTTCTTTTTCCCATCCATGTCATCAAAAGTGTCATCATCACTTTCAGGTCCAATAGTGGATTTCTTGTTTTTATTTTTCCTCGGGAATTTTTTTACACAGTCTTGATTGTAGCTCTTCTTGTATCGACTGACATTGCAAACTGGGCATCTTGATGCGTTCTCAAAATCGCCACGATACAGAATACAATGGTTCGGACATGCATGAATTTTTTGCACACCCAGAGCTATGGGAGATATAAGCTTCTTCGCTTTATAAGTGCTTGTTGGTAGTTTGTTGGGTTTTGGTAGTAATTGGGACAGAAAATTCAAAAGATCTGTGAAGCTAGTATCAGACCATCCGGCGCTAGCCTTCAACTTCAGAAGTTCTAGAACTGTACGCAGTGTAGTAAACTCTTTGTCACAACCCTTTGATTCATCATATAAAGGTTCTTTTGAGGCACTTTCCAGTCCCTCCATTTTAGATAGCCCTTTCTGCGATCCCACAGAATTCAACATTTCTAGTTCCATATGGCGCAACATCTCTTCGCAATCAAATTCTTCAAAATCTTGATTAGCATCCACATTATCCACTTTACCATCAACTTTAAGATCTAAAATTCCGACAACTCTCTCATCATTACCAGGCACTTCACACGGATCCAACTCACCATGTTCTGACCATATCGTGTAATTGTTTTTAAACCCTCTTTTTAGAAGATGTGATTGGATTACTCCTGTATCTCTCCAAGCTATCTTATTATCACAATCGATGCACGGACATAATATCTCCTTACTCTTTCGCAAATTCGCGTGCTTGTTGGCCGCTTCAATAAAGCTTCTCAAATTTCGAATGTACGACGGATGTGGTCTTGGCACATTATACATCCAACCTCGGTCCATTACCTATCCCTATATTGATTAACGTCAATATCAAGATGTAACATGAAAAAATAAATGTACATGAAAGTAAAACAAGATCATATCGAGATGTACCTAGCACATGATACAAAAAAATTTAAAATATCCCTAATTAATTGAATTGAATCCCTAAATCATGAACGAATTAATGTGCATGAAAATGAACCAAGATTGCAGCAATATAAGTACCTTGAGGTGAGACAACTCTTTATAAAAAATCTTTAAATTAAATCAACTACAAGTCCAAATCTTGGAATTCTTGAGTTTTTCTTCAATTCTGGTCTATATTACAAAATTGAGGCAAAAAATTGTATCAAAATGAGAAAGAAAACAAACGGAGATCATATATATGCATAAACTCTTGAAATCAATCAATAAAATCAAAAACAAAACCTTCTCCCCGTAGATCAAAAAAATCTGCCGCCGCTACAGTGCGCAGCTTGGCGGCGTTTCGGGCTCCGGGAGTTAGGGTTCCTGCGTTGGAACCACCGAGCCTTTTATACTACATACACATCACAGGCGGACTTTTAGAAAAACCGCTTGTGATGTGTAACATCACAAGCGTTCTTGACGACGGTGCAACTTTCTAAGTTGTTGACTCCGGAGATTAGAATGCATGAGTGGTACATGGTGGCTAGCAACAAATACAAACTCGAGGACTTCACATTTGTTGCGCTAGAAGATGCATTTTGGAGCAATGATCATATAGATCCTGTGCGGCATTTATTCTTTGACGATCTCTGGTCGTTGTACCACCGACAAAGGATGGAATCCAACTACTTAACCCTCTTTTGCTTGTAAGTACCTCTAAACTTTCATATTTGTTAGTTTTGTACACGCACACATAAACGAGAGTCTAACGATTAACACTTTTACACGTAGGATGCAATACATGGATGATAAGAAGAAACAACTTAAGACAGGGTTTCTTGACCCGTTGATGATATCCCAAGCTCGCTACAAAGAAGTTGCTCGGAGACATGGAGAAGGATACAAAGACTTGGACGATGCTGAATTTGAGAAAATCGTCAAACAGAATCAGAGAAAGAAAATGAAGGTAATGGCGGCATACATTGGACGAGCCATGTATAATCATGTACAACATGGCAAGGACTTAATAATAGCTCCGCACCACTTTAAGTAAGTTATCGACATGGTTTTGAACTATAAATTATGGCAATCGTGATCTTAACATGTGTTTTCGTCTATGTGTATATAATGACCACTACATTTGTATCATGATCTTTCCAAAGGATGGTAAAGTCGTGGTCTTCGACTCACTGAGAATGGAAAAGGCTACGTATAATGACTTCTTGAAGATTTTAGATAAGTATGATTATTATTGCACACTTGTACTTATTACAACTTAACAAATGTATTCTTAATCTCACAATGCTATTCTTATATGCTGTGCATACCGTTTTTATTGGAAAGATCTTGGCGGCGAACATCCAGAGGACAAGCCTAATTTGTCAATATCATTATTTCCATATGGTGACAAACAACCTCCGGGTACTGTCCTGTGCGGTTATTATGTATGCGAATGGTGTCGAGTCACCTTCCATTACATGGTCAATCGTGAGGATGTAAGTTCGCTATCATTGTCTATGTTGCAATTTTTATGTTATATTGTTGCTCATCATATTACTCTCTTAGCAATGCTTGTTTTTGCTTTCATTGCAGGTTTCTAAATCCAAGATCAATGCTGAATGGTTAGAAAGAGATATGGTTTCCGTCGGCGTGCCTAAGGTTGTAAGAGACTTGCTTTACTTTATGCGCCGTGAAGTTCTTCATCAACAAGGGCTATTCTACAATACAAATGGAAATTTGCAACAATTCCCAGAACTAAGTTTGTACACAATATCACACAGTGTTTAGGTCTTTAGTTAGGAACTTTAGATGTTTAGTTGTCTATGGAACTTGAGATGTTGAATATGGAACTTGATATGTGTATAAATCTGTGTATGGAACTTGATATGTGTATGAATCTGTGTATGGAACTTGTTATGCAACATATCTGTGAATGAATCTCTGTTTGAATCTGTGTTTGAATCTGTTATTAAATCTGTATATGAATCTGGAATCTGAATATGAATCTGGAATCTGTATATTGAAATACAGTCGGACCTATATTTAAAACTGCCTGTGATGTGTGGCTAACACAAGCGGCTAGAATTAGAAACCGCCTGTGATGTGTGTCTATCACAGGCAATTCCTTTAAACGGGACCGCCTGTGATGTGTATCTATCACAAGCGATTTTTGATTGACCGCCTGTGATGTTGTTTTACATCACAGGCGGTGCACCACAAGCGGTTCCTGGAACCGCCTGTGTACAGGCTAACTAGACCGCCTGCATAGAGGTTTACTGTAGTAGTTCTTGAGGTTTCCAGATATATATATATATATATATATATATATATATATATGAAACATGCATGCAGCAGGTTCCTCTCTCCGATGGAAAAAAAAATTCTACAATAGAGATGGTATTTTTAATTTTTCCATTTTCCTTTCATTTGTGAAATTTCATTTCAATTTATAGTCAGATTTATTTGGTAATTTAAGATTTTTTTGGAATGCTTATTATAATAAATAAAGCTATAGAAGTGCTATTCTTGAAATTTAAAATTTGCTAAATTTATATGAGGTAGTGGAGCTAGAGCAAAAAAAAGCAAACATGCAAATAAAAAATGACATCAAATATGTCAGCGTCTAGGGAATAACATATCTTTGGTACTGATAATACGTTTTCCGAATATGCCACTTAGAAGAAACTAGTAGTATTGGCTGATAATTGTTACAGAAATAGATATTTTCAGTTTTAATTTAATCCAGAAAATTATAGTGATGTATGTGATGACAAGTATGTTGAAAGAGAAATGGTCTCAACCATCTCTTATAATCGATTTTGGTGTTTGACAATCATCACAAATCTTATGGGCTAGCTAGTTTGCCTAGTTGATCTTTTCTTAGGTGCTAAAGTTCATATACATTTGTAAGGAAAATGGACCCTTAGCCAATTCTATAAATATAGAGCGAATCAGACTTGTACCAGCCTGCGGTGCACTGTACTGTCCGGTGTGCACCAGACAGTGTCCGGCGCACCCAACGAACAGGCTGCTCTCGGGAAAACTCAGCGCTCCGTGACTAAAATTCACCGGACGGTCCGGTGTGCACCAGACTGTCTGGTGAGCCCAAGGCCAACGGTCATCTTCGCCAACGGTCGACTGCCACGCGACTGCCACCGAGTCAGAAACGTCAGAAGTCATAAACGGTCAGGTCGCACCAGACTGTCCGGTGCGCCACAGGGGCAGGCGGATCCAACGGTCGACTGCTACAAACCCCAAAGGTCGGCTGACGTGGCAGGCACCGAACAATGAACAATGCCATGTCCGGTGCGCACTGGACTGTCCGATGCGTCCGTCGATAGAAAGCTGCTGCTCTCGGTCCAACGGCTATAATTGTGGTGGAGGCTATAAATACACCCCCAACCACCACCATTCAGCGCACCCAAGCATTCAATACATCTACATTCAATACAAGAGTAAGGAATTCATTCCAAGACACATTCAAAGCTTCCAATCCTTTCAAGTGCCACAATTAATTTAAGTAATTAGTGATTTGAGAGAGAGTGATTCGTGTTTCATTTGTTGCTCTTGTTGCTTGGCTTTTTAATCGTGCTTTCTTCATCTCCTTCTAAACTCTCTAAGTGACTTGTAAAGCTAGCAAGAGACACCTAAGCATATGGTGATCATTGCGGGGTCTTTGTGATCCTTGAGATTAAGAAGAAGCATTCAATCGGTCTAGGTGATCGATTGAGAGGGAAAGGGATAAAAAAGACTCGGCCTTCGTTGCCTCCTCAACGGGGAGTAGGTTTATTGGAACCGAACCTCGGAAAACAAATCATTGTGTTCATTTGTGTTGATCATTAACTTGTGATTTAATTCTCCCTCACCCCTCTCTCTAAAAGTTATCTTGCTCATAATCCTTTGAGTTAGCTCCCAAAGTTATCTGCATTGATTGAGCAACTCATAGCAAGAAGAACTCTCTTCCGCACTCCATATTCATTATTATTTGTTTCTAATCCTAACCCCAGGATAAGTTTGTGTTCAAAGTTTATAATTTATAGGTTTCGCCTATTCACCCCCTCTATGTGGCTTTCAATTGGTATCAGAGCTCGGTACTTCATTAAAGTCTAACAACTTGAAGTGATATCGGGAGAACACGCCAAAAGGAAGATGATCACCGGGGAAAAGCCCGGTGTTAAAGGCCTTCCTCTTCCGAAGGTCCTAAAAAACATGACTAACCATATGTTTTCAGAATGACATGGAAAAGCTTCGTCTTCAGGATGGTAGTCTTTCCCTCATGACGAAGGCATACGAGATGAATATATGATCTAATGATGATAAGAATAAATGCCAAAGCTATTGCCAGAGTAACAACTTTGTCTTGTCATGGTGATGAAGTTTGATGATGATGTTGACCGAAGGGGAAAAAGACTACTTAGTCCTTAAAGATTTGTATTATGATCATAAGTGAATATCAGGGACATAAATGTACTTTTACTCGAGCTGCGTCCCTTGCCTATAAATAGATGAACAGTAGCATCGTACTGTTCACGGTGAATTGTAATCACTCTCTCGTGTCTTCACCTTCGAGCAAGCCGAAGGTATCAATGTAATATGAATTCTATTGATATTCATACATGTTTTATGGAATGCAAATACGAATGAATCAATGAGTTATATTTGTTGTGTTTATCTCTTTACATTCTTGTTTATCTATAAGATGATGAAGGCATGTCCTTCATGACCTTCGTCTAATGATCTTTATGTCCATGAGGAGATAATGCTTCGGAAGACGAAGGTCTTTAACACTTAACTGTTGTGTTGCCTTGTTCTTGATTCATAGCATTTGAGAACAAGTGACCAACATTGGTGCCCACCTCTGGTGAACTCACTTCCACAACCTTCGGCAAGCGTTCGCCTTTGTCATGCTGCTGAAGAAGGCAACAGCGCTAGGGGCTGCTCTGTAGCCACTGGACACCAATCAGGAGACACTCTCACTAAGAGAAGCTTGGAGCCAGAAAAGAAATGCTACCAGCCCAACACCTCAAGAGGAGGAGTTAGACCAGGAAATCAGAGACTTAGAAGCTATACATCACCAAGTATAGAGGAAAAGGGAGAAGTTGCTTCGGCTAGCCGAACTTTAGAGGAAGAACGACGAAGCCGCTGAAGAAATTCGCCACATCGTGTAGGATGATCGAGGACGAGGGCCTCAACACAGAGAGCTTCGTCAAGAAACTCCAGTCGACGATGATGGATGATATGATGACCTGTACCATGGTAACTTTGCTTTTGATGATGCTTCTCCCCTGGCAGCAGAGTTACAGGCTACCCCATGGCCACCTTCGTACAAGCCGCCACAACGACTCCCCATGTATGACAGGCATTTCGACTCGAAGCAATTCCTCATGAGCTACGAAGCAACCATATCATCATATGGTGGCAACACTGCTATCATAGCAAAGTCCTTGTCATGGCAGTCAGGAGTGTGGCTCAAACTTGGTACTCTTCTCTTCGACCGGGAACAATCACATCATGGCAGAAGCTGAAGGATATGCTAGTCACAAGCTTCTAGGGCTTCCAAACGAAGCCAGTGACTGCTCAAGCTCTATTCTAGTGCTCGCAAGACCATGAGGAGTACTTGTAGGCATACGTCCGAAGGTTCTTGCAAATTAGAGCCTAGGCGCCACGGTGCCTAATGAGATCATCATCGAAGCAATGATCAAGGGGCTCTGACCAAGACCGACAACACAATATTTTGCAAGGAAGCCACCACAAACCTTGGAGAAGCTTCTCCATAAGATGGATGAGTACATCTGAGCTGACAACGATTTCCGCTAGAGAAGGGAGGAAGCTTTCAGGTGTTCTGAGATGACTAGGGGCTTCAGAGGAAGACTTCACCCCAAGCACGTCAGAGCGATCCACAATCCCAACACAAATGATGACAGGGCAAATCACACCCAGAGCAGCCAGCAAAGCTCACAATCTTCGTGAATGTAGGAAACTTCCTATAGGCCACTAGCCCTAAGAGGCAGAGGGGGGAGAAGCTTCGGAGGAAGGTTTGGTACTCAACCTAGGAGATTGTTCTACTTATTCTGTGGGGAGGATAAGGGACACAGAACAAGGAAGTGCCAAGTCATGATCCAAAAGCAGAAGGAGATCGCTGGAGCCGAATCGCGACAAAATTAACCGAAGCAGGTCTTGCATAATGCTTCATGCTATTCCCCATATATCCCTAAATATGTGGGCAATCAGCAACCCACGACGTCGGTGCTTCGGCAAGTCATTCTCAAACTGCTTGGGTTCAGCTACCACCACCACTAGTGCCTACCTTGGTCCATAATCAGCAGCCAGAAGGGCATTGCCAAGCGTAGCAACAGCGCGATACTCGAGAGGAGTCCAAAGCTTGCACGATCAATAGCATGGTGCCCGAGTCAAGGCACGTCTACTGAAAGCAGCGCAAAGCTCTGACAAGAAAGTTTTCTAATTCAATGTATTTTTACTTTTTTGCCTTTATATTTCCTCCTCAAAAGACAATATAAGAAGGTTTAACCTTCAGCTTGATGTAATAAATCTGTGGTTACACCATCGATTGTAACAAAAGAGGGGTGAAGAAGCTCCAAAGTCGTTCCTAATGGAATGCAGAGCTAAAATACCACCTAAGTAAAGGGTGAAGAAGCTCCAATGTCGTTCCTACGGGGATGCATAGCTAAAATACCACCTAAGTAAGAGGTGAAGAAGCTCCAAAGTCATTCCTAAGGGGATGCAGAGCTTAGCTCCAAAGTCGTTCCTATGGAGATGCAGAGCTAAAATACCACCTAAGTAAAAGGCGAAGAGACTCCAAAGTCGTTCCTAAGAGGATGCAGAGTCTTATTTTTTATGTTTTGTGCACCAACATCATTTGCATCATGCCATCACATCATATTGCATCATGACATCCCATCATACATCATCTTGCATCGACAAAAGCAGTGAAAAAACAATGAGAATTCCTCATTCAGCTTCGGCAAAGACTCATGAAAGTGTATTGAAGAGGCATGGTCCATGCCTACGACAATACTATCATACGAAGTTTGCGCTTTCGACAATGCTATTCTTACGCAACATCTACAGCAAGAATCAAACATCATATAGTTGCTTCGGCAAAGAAGAGGGATTTCTTTCTGAAGCGTGAAAAGAAGTAAAGGTGTTTTTTGCCACCGACTCAAAACGGTATGTACGAAAGTTCCACGCTTTACAAAGAAATATATTACATTAATATACATGCAAATTGTTTATAAGTGTTTCTTACAAAACCAGAAGTTATACATAAAGACATTAAACTATCGAAAACACAAAGCTTCAGTCCTCCTTTAAGACTTTGTCGGTGGCTTCATTCAGTAGCTTGTCGACAGCTTCGTCAATAGCATCATTAGCCATTTTAATTATATCGAGCACCTCCTTGACTTGATGGATGGGTCAGCTTTAGGGTTATATGGCTTGGGAGGCCGAGAAAGCTTAGCTGCATTGAGACACAAATATCTATCAGTGCCAAAGCTGAAAAACTTACGAAGATGAGTTATAAAGGGCATACATATAAGTCTGGCCCGCTCGACAGCTTCTTCAACTCTTTTGGCCTCTTCTAAAGCATCATGAGATTCTTTCTCATTTCTTTTAATGGCTTCATCAGCAATTTCTTGTCCACCCTTCAGCCATACTTCGGAATAAAATTTCCCACCTAAGGTAGTAGCTTCGGCTGAAGGGTTTCTAACATCATCAGTTGAGAATCGAAATCTGACTGAGCTACAGCCTTGGCATGATCACAACCAACCTTCTCCAAAATGGACGTAGCCCCATGGGCACCGGCGAAGGCACAGAAGTCCCCTCTGTCGCTAAGAATTTCCTCGAAAGCTTCGACCTCGCCGTTTATCCATTGAATAACTTCATCGGGATTTCCACGAATGAATTTCTGCTCAAAAGAAAATGCTCCAACTTTAGAAAAATTGTTCTTTAGATTTTTAGCGCATTTCATAGATATTTCTTAGCATTTTTCCTTAGCAGCCGAAGCTCATCAATATTCTTCTGTGCCCTTGATCTTCCAATTTCACATATTTCGTGTTTTACCACTTCAACATTATAGTTCTCAGTTGCTTCGGCAAATTTCTTCTTTAGCTCTTGCATCTCGGCTTCATGAGTTTCAGCTTGAGCAGATAGCCTGGTTTCGCTAGATTTTAATCTTTCCACTAAAGAGTGTAGGATCTTATCTTTCTCGAGAGCTTCGTTTCTCAATGTTATGACCTCCGAACGAAGGTTTCCAAGCGCTATTCGACAATTCTCATCCTCTGCATCTTTTTGGGCCTTCAGAGCCTTGCTTAGAATCAAGCCCTGGCAAACAAAGAATGAACACATAACAACGATAAGAAATACCACAAAAATAGTTCACCATAACACAAATTACAAAATGACAAGCCAAAGTATACAAACCTTCAGGCTATTGTAGGCAAGGCTATCTGCAAGCATATCCTTATTCATCGCAGACAAACTAAGTTCAAGCTTCGGATACCCCATGTTATCCATCATTTCGCGGCCAACATTGATCTCCTTACTGTCTAGTAGACAGTAGAGGAAATCATCATCATTATCTCCTCCGTATACTAAGGACCCCTAGGGATACTTCAGCTCCTTAGCATAATGTTTAGTTTCGGCAATTTGTTCTGCCGATAGCTGTTTTCTCGAAGCATGTCGAACAACAAAATTCAAATCACTCTAGGGAGGTGCTTCGAGAGCAAATATTGTGGGTTCCTCTGGAAGGCTTTCTTCCACAAGTTTTTCTAGCACAGCTTTTGAAGGTCCCGCTTCAGCATGAGCATAAGAAGTTCTTGCAGTGACCATCTCTCTGGCATCTTCAATTTTCCCGCCAGAAGCTTTGGCAGAAGTAGGAGGTGGCGTTTTCATAGATTCTAAAATAACATCCAAAACACTAGCCATCCTCCTCTTCATTGAAGTTGCTATTGTAGTAGCTGATAGCTTTGGCAAAACTGTCACCAGCATCTTTGGCTGCTCTGCTACCTTCTCCAATTTTGGCTCTCTGGTCGGGTCTGCAATAGCTTCAATCAACATCACAGGGGCCGTCTCTATGGCTAGGGGCAATTTCTGCCCTTTCGATTAACTTTAGCACATTGGCTGTCTCAAAATGCCTCGGTCTACGTGTCAAGACCTTGATTTTCTTTGTCTTCGGTGTACCAGAAGATGTCGAAGCAGCGACTTTCTTTTTTCTCCCCTGCCTTTGGACGGGAAAGCAGTAATCTGGGTAAATGAACCCAATAGCATCGAATACCGTAATCAGCGTCTTTTCCCGCCAGCGCTGAAGGCAGCTGTCATAGCTTCGTCTTCTGCCCTCTAGTACTCTACAAGTAGTTCATCACTTGTTGCCTCTATAGCGTACAGCCAATCATCATTTGGCTCATCAAATTGGTTTGTGAACCGAAAGGTATACTGAAGATAAACCAAGCCACTCTGGTTTGCAAGAGGCCATACTTTATAAGCAATGTGCTCTTGAACTAAATCTCTCATACTAATATAGGTGCATATGGTGTTGAAAGCAATCTGGCACGCCTGCACTTCATCCCCAAGTGCGATGGATGGCCTTCTAATGCTGAAGCATGACCATATAGGACGTTGGATAACACCTCTCACATCTTCCCTCTGATTCAGGTTGTTATTCACGTAAAACCATTCCTTCATCCAAGAACCTGGTCACTTCTTCCAAAATGTGGGCACATGGTAATTTGCCTCAAAGTGAGGCATGAAGTCGTAGCATCCAAAGTTGTTATGATACTGTTCCTTTCTGGTCGCCCTCGTCTGATAAGACAGCTCATGAATATTGCAGAAGCATCTCACATCTAGCTCTAGTTCTTGACTCCTCATGGCCCATATAAAACCCCTCACTCTGATAAGAGCTTTAGGGGTAAGTTGATGAAGGTATATCTCAAATGTCTTCAAAACTTCGACCAGCATTTTATGGAGCGGAAAGCGAAGCCCGGCTTTCATGAAGCTCCTGAAGACCACCACTTGATCACCTTCTGGGAGGCGAACTATGTCTTTGCCCCCAGCACTCACTATGGACACATCATGACAATATTTGCCTTTCATAGCTTCAATTTGCCCTTGTCTGATAGTTGATTTCCGAAAAACAACGTGGCTTGGTCTCCACGACCGATCTTTGGCATCTTCATTCTCACTCTCAACATTGAAGCTTTCGCTGTCGCTTGAATCACCATATAGTCCAGCTAACATTTCATTGGTGATTTTTCTACGTTGGTCATCTCCATGGCTTTGTAGAAGCCAGCGAGAGTGGGATCCATGCTTTTCTTATCCTCAGCCATTTCGGTGATGATCACTGTAGAAAGACAAAGCTCAAAAACAATTGCGCTTACAGAATAGAAAAGCTAAAACGACAACTGCAGCACGAAAGCTAGATGGCATGAAAAATATCTACAACACAACCTCCTATATATATACTCAGAACCCTATAGTTCGGTGGGTCCCACGGTTCAGAATGATTCGCTATTCTAGCGAAGGGAATGTGTTTTTTCGGACCTTCGGCAAAAGGTCTTCGTTCATGTCACAGTCTAAATTTGTTACAAAGGAACAAATTAACACTGCCAGGGGCTACTATTGGGGGCCTTCCTCTTCCGAAGGTCCTAAAAAACATGACTAACCATATGTTTTTAGAATGACATGGATTATTACAGGGAGCTTCGTCTTCAGGATGGAAGTCTTTCCCTCATGATGAAGGCATACAAGATGAATATATGATCTAATGATGATAAGAATAAATGCCAAAGCTATTGCCAGAGTAACAACTTCGGCTTGTGATCGTGATGAAGTCTGATGATGACGCTGACCGAAGGGGAAAAAGACTACTTAGTCCTTAAAGATTTATATTACGATCATAAGTGAATATCAGGGACATAAATGTACTTTTACTCGGGCTGTGTCCCTTGTCTATAAATAGATGAACAGTAGCATCGTACTGTTCATGGTGAATTGTAATCACTCTCTCGCATCTTCACCTTCGAGCAAGCCGAAGGTATCAATGTAATATGAATTCTATTGATATTCATACATGTTTTATGGAATGCAAATACGAATGAATCAATGAGTTATATTTGTTGTGTTTATCTCTTTACATTCTTGTTTATCTATAAGATGATGAAGGCATGTCCTTCATGACCTTCGTCTAATGGTCATTATGTCCATGATGAGATAATGCTTCGGAAGACGAAGGTCTTTAATACTTAACAATTGTGTTGCCTTGTTCTTGATTCATAACATTTGAGAACAAGTGACCAACACCCGGATCTTCGGGAAAGAAGAATGAAGAAAAGACTCCATCAAAGGAGGCCGGCCACAAGCATAAGGAGGAAAACGATGAATCCACCGGCTCCATCAAGTCACAAAAGAAGAAGAAGAAGAAGATGAATAAAGGGGTCTACTACGAGACCAACTCTTCCATGCCCTCAACCTCTAGCGCCGAGTCAACATAGTAAGATCCCTCTTCACTATCCTCGCATTTCCAAACATGCTCCTTTACTTTCTGTTCCGTTAGGCAAACCACCATATTTTAATGGTGAATATTATTGTATGTGGAGTGACAAAATGAGGCACCATCTATCCTCACTCCATGAAAGTATTTGGTATATTGTTGAATTTAGAGTGCAAGCACCTCAAGAGGGCGATGAGGGTTATGACTCCGATGAGGCCGCCCAAGTGAGGCACTTCAACTCTCAAGCCACCTCCATACTCCTCACTTCCTTGTGTAGAGAGGAGTACAACAAGGTGCAAGGGTTGAAGAGTGCCAACCTCAGGAGCACCAAGTGGGATGACCATAAAATGGTCAAGATTATTCTAAGATCGCTTGTTTTTCATAACCCCACTCAAGTGCAATTAATTCTTGAGAATCCTAGGTATAAGGAAATGTCTCCCGAGGAGGTGATTGGCAAGTTTGTGAGCTTTGAACTTATGGTTAAAGAATCCAAACACATTGTCAACTTGGAGCAAGGTACCACCACCACACCTGAGGTGCAACCCGTTGCATTCAAGGCAATAGAAGAAAAGAAGGAGGAGCCTACACCAACCAATAGGCTCCCAATTGACGCCTCTAAGCTTGACAATGACGAAATGGCTCTTATTATTAAGAGCTTCTGGCAAATCTTCAAGCAAAGGAAGGGGAAGGACTACAAACCCTGCTCCAAGAGGGTTTGCTACTGGTGTGGTAAGTCTGGTCACTATATTACTAAATGTCCATAAACAAGTGGTAGTGACAGGGACGACGACAAGAAAGGGAAGAAGAAGACGGAGAAGAAGAAATACTACAACAAGAAGAAGGGTGGCGAGGCGCACATAGGATGGGAATGGGACTCCGACGAGAGCTCCACCGACTCCTCCTCCGACAAGGATGCCGCCAACATCGCCATCAACAAAGGTCTTCTCTTCCCCAACGTCGGCCACAAATGTCGCATGGCCAAGGATAGCAAAAAGAAGAAGGTATGCTCTAGAGATACCCCCAAATATACCAATTTCAATGATGAGGGTAGCTTGAGTGAAAAGAATGATGATTTGTCTTCTCTTTTTGCAAATCTTACCATGGAACAAAAAGAAAAAAATCAATGAATTGATAAAAACCATTAACGAGAAGGATGAAATCTTGGAATGCCAAGAAGACTTGCTCATTAAGGAAAACAAAAAAATTGTTAAGCTAAAAGATGCTTATGCTCTTGAAGTTGAAAAATGCAAAAACTTGACCAAAGAGCTAAATACATGCAATGATTCATTTTCTTGTCTTAGAACTAAAAATGTTAGTTTAATTGCTAAGAACTTGACTAAATGCTTGCAAAGTACCTACATCTACCATTGAGCATGTTACTATTTGCACTAGATGTAGAGATATTGATGTTAATGCTATGAATGATTACATAGCTAAGTTAAATGTTAAAATTGCCAAGCATGAGCTTGAGAATGAAAATTTTAATTTTTTTATAATGGGAAATACCCTGGCATTAAGGATGGGGTTGGCTTCCACCCTGGGAGCCAAAGCAACATCAAACTTAATGTCCATAGAAACAAGATTTCTAACTTCGTTAAGGGCAAGGCTCCCATGGTCCAAGATAGAGAAGGTTACATTTTATATCCTAAAAACTATCATGAGCATAAGATTAGAAGAGTTCATGCTAAGAAATCTCATCCTACTGCTCATCATGCTTATATTTATAGTAATGAGGCCTCTAGGTCTAGGCATACAACTCATATTAAAATGCCTTAGAAAAATATTGTTGATGCATCAAATGAACATAGCATTTGATTTAAAACCTTTGATGCATCCTTTGTTCTTACTATCAAATCCGGCAAAGTAGTTGCCAAATATGTTGGGGGCAAACACAAGAGTCCAAAGACTTGTGTTTGGGTACCCAAGGTGCTTGTTGTAATGTGAAAGGACCCAAGGCCCTTTGGGTACCTAAATACAAGGCCTAAACTTGTGTTTTAGGTTTATGCATCCGGCAGAACAAGTTAGATAATCGACAGTGGGTGCACAAACCACTTGACAGGGGAGAAAAGAATGTTCTCCCCATATGGGAAAAATGATGGTCCCCAAAGAGCAATCACATTCTAGGATGGAAATCAATGTTTGGTCAAAGGATTGAGTAAAATTGCTATATCTCCTGACCATTCCATTTCTAATGTTTTTCTTGTAGAATCTCTAGGTTACAACTTGCTTTCTGTTTCTCAATTATGCAAAATGGGCTACAACTGTTTATTTACTGATGTTGATGTTATCGTCTTTAGAAGAAATGATGATTCACAAGCTTTTAAGGGAGTGTTAGATGGTCAGCTATACTTAGTTGATTTCATTGATAACAATGATGAACTAGACACTTGCCTAATTGCTATGACTAACATAGGCTGGCTCTGGCATCGCCGACTTGCTCATGTTGGCATGAAGAATCTTCACAAACTTCTAAAGGGGAACACATTTTAGGACTAACCAATGTTCATTTTGAGAAAGACAGGATTTGTAGTGCATGTCAAGCAAAGAAGCAGGTTGGAGTTCATCATCCACACAAGAACATCATGACGACCGAGAGGCCGCTTGAACTACTCCACATGGATATATTCAGCCCGATTGCTTACATAAGCATCGGCGAGAGTAAGTATTGTCTTGTAATTGTGGATGACTATTTTCGCTTCACTTGGGTATTCTTTTTGCAAGAAAAATCACAAACCCAAGAGACGTTAAAGAAATTCTTGAGATGGGCTCAAAATGAGTTCGGATTGAGAATCAAGAAGATTAGAAGTGACAATGGAACAGAGTTCAAGAACTCTCAAATTGAAGGATTTCTTTAGGAGGAGGGCATCAAGCATGAGTTCTCTTCTCCCTACACACCTCAACAAAACAGTGTTGTGGAGAGAAAGAATAGAACTCTTTTGGATATGGCAAGGACCATGCTTGACGAATACAAGACATCTGATCGGTTTTGGGTGGAGGCAATTAACACCGCTTGTTACTCCATCAATTGAATCTACCCTCATCAAATCCTCAAGAAAACATCATATGAACTCCTCATTAATAAAAAGCCCAATGTTTCTTATTTTAGAGTTTTTGGGAGCAAGTGCTTTCTTCTTGTTAAAAGAGGTAGAAATTCAAAATTTGCTCCTAAAGCACTAGAAGGCTTTTTACTTGGTTATGACTCAAACACAAGGGCATATGGAGTCTTCAACAAGTCCACTAGATTAGTTGAAGTTTCTTATGACATTGTGTTTGATGAGACTAATGGCTCTCAAGTAGAGTAAGTTGATCTTGATGAATTAGATGATGTGAAGAGGCTCTGTGCATCGTGCTAACGAACATGTCCATTGGAGATGTGTGTCCAGAAGAACCCGAAGAGCCTTCACAAGCACAAGATCAACCATCATCTTCCATACAAGCATCTCCACCAACTCAAGATGAGGAACTAGCTCAAGAAGAAGAGGATCAATATCAAGATGATGAGCCACTTCAAGAAGAAGGCATAAATCAAGGGGGAGATAAAGTTGATCAAGAAAAGGAGGATGAACAAGAAATTCAAGATCAAAGACCACCTCACCCAAGAGTCCACCAAGCAATTCAACGAAATCACCCCATCACCACTCGATCTCAAGTTGCTCATTTTTGTGAACATTACTCTTTTGTGTCTTCTATTGAGCCATACAGGATAAAGGATGCACTTAGAGATCCAGACTGGGTGGTGGCAATGCAAGAGGAACTCAACAACTTCACGAGTAATGAGGTATGGCATTTAGTTCCATGTCCTAACCAAAATGTTGTAGGTACCAAGTGAGTATTCCGCAACAAACAAGATGAGCATGGTGTGGTGACTAGGAACAAAGCTCAACTTGTTGCAAAAGGATATTCACAAGTCGATGGTTTGGCTTTTTATGAAACATATGCACCCATATCTAGGCTTGAGTCAATTCAAATATTATTTGCCTATGCTACTTACCATGTCTTCAAGTTATATCAAATGGATGTGAAAAGTGCCTTCCTCAATGGCCCTATCAAGGAAGAGGTGTATGTTGAGCAACCTCCCGGCTTTGAAGATAGTGAGTATCCCTCATATATTTATAAGCTCTCAAAGGCGCTTTATGGGCTTAAACAAGCCCCGAGAGCATGGGATGAATGCCTAAGAGACTTTCTTATCACTAATGGTTTTAAAGTCGGAATAGCTGACCCTACTCTCTTCACTAAAACAATTGACAAAGACTTGTTTATATGCCAAATTTATGTCGATGATATTGTCTTTGGATCTACTAACAAGTCATCTTGTGAAGAGTTTAGTAGAATTAAGATACAAAAATTTGAGATGTCCATGATGGGGGAGTTGAAGTATTTTCTTGGATTCCAAATCAAGCAACTCCAAGAGGGCACCTTCATTTGCCAAACAAAGTACATTCAAGATATTCTTAAGAAGTTTGGAATGAAGAATGCCAAACCCATCAAGACTCCCATGGGAACAAATGGGCATCTCGACCACGACACAGGAGGTAAGTCTGTAGATCAAAAGGTATATTGGTCGATGATAGGAACTCTACTATATTTTTGTGCTTCACGACTGGATATTATGCTTTTAGTATGCATGTGTGCAAGGTTCCAGGCCAACCCTAAGGAAATCCACCTAAGGGCCATGAAAAGAATCATAAGAATCAAGGGATCTACCTTTGATCTAATCGGGTATTCTGATGCTGATTATGCTGGATGTAAGATTGATAGAAAGAGTACATCAGGGACTTGTTAGTTTCTAGAGAGATCCCTGGCATCTTGGGCTTCAAAGAAACAAAATTCAGTAGCTCTATCCACCGTCGAGGCCGAGTATAATGCTGCAGGACAATGTTGTGCACAATTACTCTAGATGAGGCAAACCCTTAAGGACTATGGCTACAAATTGAGCAAAGTCCCTCTCCTTTGTGACAATGAGAGTGCAATCCGCATGGCGGATAATCCTATTGAACACAGCCGCACAAAGCACATAGACATCTGGTAGCACTTCCTAAGAGATCACCAATAAAGGGGAGAAATCGAAATTGCTTATGTTAGCACCCACAACCAGTTAGCTGATATCTTCACCAAGCCTTTATATGAAAAGACTTTTATCAAGCTTAGGAATGAACTAAATGTCCTAGATTCTCGAAACTTTGATTGAAATCTTGCACATATTGCTCATTTTATAACTTTGATCATGTCATATGTCTTTCATTTGGTACAAATGAATATTTTTTATTCTTCTTGTGCCAAAGCTAAGAGTAATGTCCTTCCAAGAGTATTTCTATCCTTAGTCTTGAATAGAAAGGGAAATGAAGCTGTAGGCAAAGGCAAGGCTTCTGCTCCATATTCGTCAGTATCCTTTGCTCTACTCATGCATTTACTTTCATATATTTTTAAAGACCTCTCAATTTCTCTATTTTTGGCACTTAATGCCAAAGGGGGAGAAATTAATAGGCCAAAGCAAAAGGACCGCACCATCACCCTATTTTCTGAAAACTTTTTTAAAAAATTGCAATTGCAAAAGCCCTCTTGACACCTAAGGGGAGAACTTTTTCAGGGGAGCTTTTATTTAGCCAAAGGAAAAGCATTTGAAAAGGGGGGAGAATCTTTCAAAACTTGAAAATAACTTTAGAAATCATATTCTTATACCATTGGCTAATTGCAAAAGAATATGAAAAGACTTTTCCAAAAGATTTGCAAAAACAACCTAAGTGGTGCAAATGTGGTCCAAAATGTTAACTATATCAAAACATTCATATATACTTAGAACTGCTTTCATTTCAAAGTAACTTATGCACATTTGTCAAAACACAAACTAGCTACATTTCTCTACTTTGTATTTGCTTTGGTTTGTGTTGGCATCAATCACCAAAAGGGGGAGATTGAAAGGGAAATGGCCTCAACCATCTCCTATAATCGACTTTGGTGTTTGACGGCCATCACAAAACTTATGGACTAACTAGTTTGCCTAGTTGATCTTTTCTTAGGTGCATAAAGTTCATATATATCTCTAAGGAAAATAGACCCTTGGCTAATTCTATAAATATGGGGCGAATCAGATTTACACCAGCCTACGGTGCACCGGACTATCCGTTGTGCAACGGGCAGTGTCCGGTGCCCAGGTTGGCGCGCCCGACGAACAGGCTGCTCTCGGGAAAACTCGGCGCTCCACGACTATAATTCACCGGACTGTCCGGTGTGCATCGGACTGTCCGGTGAGCCCAAGGCCAACGGCCATCTTCACCAACAATCGACTGCCACGCGACTGTCACCGGGTCAGAAATGTTAGAAGTCAGAAATGGTCAGGTCTCACCGGACTGTCCTGTGTGCCACCGGACTGTCTAGTGTGCCACCGGACTGTCCGGTGCGCCACAGGAGCAGGTGGATCCAACAGTCGACTTCTACAAACCCCAACGGTTGGCCGACATGGCAGGCACCGGACAATGAACAGTGCCATGTCCGGTGCGCACCAGACTCTCTGGTGCTCCCATCAACAGAAAGATGCTGCTTTCTGTCCAACGACTATAATTGTAGTGGGGGCTATAAATACACCCCAACCACCACCATTCAGCACACCCAAGCATTCAATACATCCACATTCAATACAAGAGCAAGGAATTCATTCCAAAACACATTCAAAGCTTCCAATCCTCTCAAGTGCCACAATTAAGACAAGTGATTAGTGATTTGAGAGAGAGTGATTCGTGTTTCATTTGTTGCTCTTGTTGCTTGGCTTTTTAATCGTGCTTTCTTCATCTCCTTCTAACCTCTCTAAGTGACTTGTAAAGCTAGCAAGAGACCTAAGTGTGTGGTGATCCTTTCGGAGTCTTTGTGATCCTTGAGATTAAGAAGAAGCACTCAATCGGTCTAGGTGATCAAATGAGAGAGGGAAAGGGTTGAAAAAGACCCGACCTTCGTGGCCTCCTCAACGGGGAGTAGGTTCATTGGAACCGAACCTCGGGAAACAAATCATTGTATTCATTTGTGTTGATCATTAACCTGTGATTTGATTCTCCCTCATCCTCTCTCTAAAAATTCTCTTGCTCACAATCCTTTGAGTTAGCTCCCAAAGTTATGCTCATTGATTGATCATTATTATTTCTTTCTAATCCTAACCCTAGGTGAAGTTCGTGTTCAAAGTTTATAGTTTACAGGTTTCGCCTATTCACCCCCTTTAGGCGACTTTCATATGTGTATCACTACTCACATAAGCAGTAAACAACTGTAAAATATGCACAAATACTAAGAACAGAGTGTACCCTGTGGAGGGACCGATGCTCAAGGCATCCGTGGCTCCATTCACACGAGACATCTCGTGTGTATGTTCGATGTAGTCGTACGTAGTTGATGCAGATAAATGTATGCAGTGCAGTCCCTCGAACGGTGCCGACGATGGGGAATTTGATAAGCGTTGGTCGGGCAGACAAAGCGAGCAGTCGTGAGTACGCTCCCCAAAAACCTGATCGCCCGCACACCCGTGCAAGTGTACCTCTACGGATGGCGATTTCGGAGGCCTTCTCTCCCACACTCTCTGTGCTCGCAGAAGGTGGGACGGGAATGGACTATGTGCAACGCGTCTAAGACTGTTTGTGTGTGCTGTAACCAAAAGCAGCCTCACCTTCTCTGTATATGTACACGCGCAGAGGGAGGCAAACGGACAGTAACGGTAGCCATCAGATCTACCGTTACAGCTAGCCAGAAACTGATGCCATTAGTGACGTCCATTAATAGCTAACAACCATTACAACTCGTCCGTTACTAGCCATAACACAGGAAACGGCCAGTAACGGACGACAGTAATGGATGGTCATCACTCTAGGGAAAATGTGCAACCGTTAGGAAGGAATATTCGGACCAAGGTTCGATCTACCACGGCCATGGCGTCGCCCTCTACCCAGCCCGACCGGTGGCACGCACATGTGTGGCAGTCCTTCATCCTTTTCTCAGCTTCTCAATAGATGCACCAATGGTCCACCTATTTAAGTTGATTGAATTGTCCCTTGAACTTTTGGTATGGTACTAAAGTACTAGTACATCGTAGCATTAAAGTGGGCCTTTAGCATTGAATATTAATTTGGGCCAGGCCCACATTAATTCAACAATCCCCACCAAATGCTAAGTCACACTAAAATGCTCTCATCATCTCAAACGTTTGATATACTAGTGTTTCTATGGAGACTGTTAAGTTGAACATCCATCCAGAATCTAGGCTACACTTGACCACAACTGCACAATGGACTAGGCCTTGAATTGACAGTTTTACGTGGAATAAGTTTCATCTAAACTCTTTACCAGTACTAGATTGCCGAGCGCATCCCCTCTGGTTGGATCATATAAGTCAAACTCCATAGCCTTTCATGGGTATCTAGAGACCACCCAAATCTCATAAACTATGACTAGCAATTGACGCATATAGGTATGTTCATCTAAAGATGTTCTGTAGACAACATCTTTGCTTCACAAAGCCATTTGGAACATATTAAAGTGTAAACTCCAGCCTACCTTACAGTAATGAAAGATGTGCATCTGAAATGATCCCTATTAAGGGTCATTCCTCTCAGTCTACCACTAGCTTGTTTCACTATTCTAATTCACGGGTTCTCCGATCACATAGAATAGGTTACCACTATGATAAACTTTAGGTGGGTCTCAGGCCCATCTCACTCGATGAACTATCTATCACACTACGTGATAGCCCCTTAGTAAATTGATGTGCCAGATTTTTAGACATATGGACATAGTCCAACGCTATTACTCTGAAGTTTCTCAATTTCCTAACAGATTTTAAATGCCTCTTTATGTGCCTTGTCAACTTCATATTATCCTTAGAACTATTTATCTTGATTATCACAGTCTGATTATCACAGTTCATAGAAATAGCTAGGACAGGTTTTCAACAACCGATAAATCCATAAGGAGTTCACAAAGCCACTCAGCCTCAACTGAAGCGGTATCTAATGCTGTGAGTTCTGCTTCCATAGTCAACCTCGTTAAGATGGTCTGCTTGCAAGACTTCCATGAAACAACGCCACCTCCAAGTGAAAACACATATCCACTTGTGGCATATATCTCATTAGCATCAGATATCCAATTTGCATCACAATAACCCTCCAGTACTATTGGGTACCGGTATAATGGATGCCTAAACTCATAGTACCTTTTAGATAGCGCAGAACTCTCTCAAGAGCATGCTAGTGATCATCACTCGGATTTGAAACAAACCAGCTAAGTTTGCTCACAACAAACGAGATGTCAGGCCTCGTAGCGCTAGCTAAGTACATGAGTGAACCAATTATTTGAGAATATCTCAATTGATCCCTAGCTATCCTTTAATTTTTCTTTAATAGCTTACTAGTATCATAAGGTGTTGGAGCAGGTTCACATTCACTATAACCAAAGCGCCTCAAAACCTTTTCCACATAATGGGATTGCACAAGTGTGTTCCCACCATTGCCTTCTCTTAGTAGCTTAATGTCATGAATAATGTCAGCTTCTCCCAAATCTTTCATTTCAAAATTATTAGACAAAAAGTATTTTGTCAACATATAGGCATAAAATTACTCCCACGCCCCCACCATACCGATAATATACATATTTGTCTGCTTCATTCACAACAAAGCCGGTAGATGTCAAAGTTCTATCAAACTTTTCATGCCATTACTTAGGTGCTTGTTTTTGGCCATATAAAGATTTCAATAATTTACACACCATGCCTTCTTGACTGTTTGCTACAAACCCAGCTGGCTGCTCCATGTATAGTTCCTCATCTAGCTCTCCATTTAGGAATGTTGTCTTAACATCCATTTGATGGACGAGAAGACCATGAGAGGCAGCCAGAGAAAGTAGCACACGAATTGTGGTCAATCGAGCCACAGGTGAATAAGTATCAAAGAAATCCTCACATTCCTTCTGTGAATAGCCGTTAATTACAAGCCTCGCCTTGTACCTTTCAATAGTACCATCAGGCCTAAGCTTTTTCTTGAACACCCATTTACTCCCAATGGGCTTACACCCATAAGGATGCTCAATGACCTCCAAAGTTTCATTAGACATAATAGAATCCATCTCACTCCTTATTGCTTCCTTCCAAAAGTCAGCATCAGGAGAAGTATATGCCTCTTCAATGGTAGTTGATGTGTCATCCACAAGATATACAATGTAATAATCACCAAAGGACTTTGCAATCCTTGGTCTCTTACTATTTCGAGTTGATACATTGTCATCTTCCATAGGATTATGTATATGGCATTCCTCAGTGTGTTCTACCAGAATAAAATGCTCATGGGGTATCGTTGGATCATTATTAGACATATCATGTGTAGCTTTCATGTGAAATCCGCCCTCAAAAAACATAGCATCTCTGGACTCCATAATAGTACCAACCAACATGTCGGGTACTCCAGAGTTTATAATTAAGAACCTATATCCAATGTTGTGGAAAGCATACCCAAGGAAAACATAATCAACAGTTTTCGGTCCTAATTTGCGCTTCTTGTTAATTGGCACATTCAGTTTAGCCAAACAACCCCAGGTGCATAAATAGGAGATATTTAATTTCCTCTTTTCCCATTCCTCGAATGGTGTGATTTCTTTGTTCTTTGTGGGAACTTTATCTAGGACATGACACGCTGTCAAGATCGCCTCACCCCACCATTCCTTAGATAGTCCCGAAGTTCTAACATGGCATTAACCAAATCAGTTAGAGTACGGTTCTTTCTCTCAGCAACCCCATTGGATTGTGGTGAGTATGGCGGTGTCCTCTCATGAATTATACCATGTTGCACATAAAAATCAGAAAAATCACCTGAAAAATATTCTCCACCGAGATTAGACCTTAACCGTTTAATTTTCCTCTCGAATTGATTGCAACTTCAGCTTTTTAGGACTTAAAATAATGCAAAGCTTTGTCTTTTGATTTTAAGGGATACACATAACAAAATCTAGTAGAATCATCAATAAAGTAATAAAATATCGCTTGCCTCCTTTAGTCAATATTCCATTCATCTCACATAAATCAGAATGTATTAAGTCTAGTGGTGCCAAGTTCCTCGCCTCCGTAGCCGTATGAGGCTTGCGAGGTTGCTTAGGTTGCACGCACATCTAGCACTTAGAACCTTTGACTAAATCAAATTTTGGGATTAAATTTAAATTTGCTAACCACGACACACAACCAAAATTGATGTGATAAAGTCGCGAATGCTAAACATACGACTCATTCGAAATCACATTGTTCACAGACTTATTACACACATCATGCAAAGATAAGCAGAACAAGCCTCCACTGTCATAGCCTTTTTCAACAAATGTCCCATACTTTGACAGTATACATTTATTGGACTCGAACACAAGTTTATAGCCATCTCGACATAGCAATGAGCCACTAACAAGATTCTTTTTGATGGAGGGTATATGCTGTATGTTATTCAATAGCACCGTCTTTTCCAAAGTAAACTTCAGAATGACTGTACCAACACCAATAACATGCACATGTGATCCGTTCTCCATCAGCAAAGCCCCAGCCCCTTTGCATTGATAAGAAGAAAACAAAGAAATATCAGCACACACATGAATGTTAGCACCAGTGTCAGCCCACCACTCAAGGGATTGACACACTGAAAGAATAGTAGGTAAAAGATTACCAAACCCCAATGTTCCTTCTGCGGTCTCGCTAACTACCATGTTTACTGATTTCTTCTCTTGAGCTAGTTTTTTCTCTTGCTTAAATTTGTGGTCTGGACAAGTGCTTGCCTAGTGATTAGTGCTCCCGCAAACAAAGCAACCAACTCCTTTGTTCTTCTTTTTGAACGAGGCTGCCTGCGTGGGCTTCATGGCATTCTATTGCTTGTTCTTCTTTTTATTATTATGTGACACACTAGAAATCTCATCTCCTTTTCCACTAGTGTCTTTTGCTCTCGCCCTCTCCTCAACATCAAGAGACCCAATAAGCTCAGCCACGCTAAACTCTTATCTCTTATGTTTTAGTGGTAGAAAAATCCGTCCAAGAAGGTGGCAACTTAGCGATAATACCTCCAGCCACGAACTTGTCAGGCAAGACACATGGGAACTGTTTGAGTTCCTTAGCCAGTTCCTGTATTTCATGAGCCTCTTCGACTATAGGATGGTTTTCCACCATCTTATAGTCAAACAACTGCTCCATGATGTACAACTCGTTACCAGCATCAGAAACACCGAACTCATCTAATGCATCCCATAACTCTTTTGTAGATGTGCATGTTAGATAAGAATCAACATACTAGTTGGCAAGAGCGCCAATCACGACGCCTCGAAATAGGTTATCGGCAACGTCGAACATTCTCTCCTCTCCAGGAGTGAACTGTTCGGGTTTCCCCTATGCGGCGTGATATCAGTTTATTGCAGTTAACCACAGCATCATCTTACTATGCCATCTTTTGTAAAATGTCCCATCAAAAGGTTGACTTGGTTTTAACGCAGCAGCAAAACCACTAACAGAATAATGTCTAATATCGGGTTTTTGGATTGTTAGAGAAATATGCATTTTTAGTTTTAATTTAATCCAGAAAATCACAGTGATGTATGTGACGACATGTATATGCATATGTGTATCACTACTCACATAAGCAGTAAACAATAGTAAAATATGCATAAATACTAAGAACAGAGTGTACCCTGTGGAGGGACCGATGCTCAAGGCATCAGTGGCTCCATTCACACAAGACATCTCGTGTGTATGTTCAATATAGTCATACGCAGTCGATGTAGACAGATGTACACAGTGCAGTCCCTCGAACGGCAGCGACGACGAGGACTTTGATCAGCGTTGGTCGGGCGGACGGAGCGAGCAGTCGTGAGTAGGCTTCCCAAAAACCTGATCTCCCGCACACCCGTGCAAGTGTACCTCTGTGGACGGTGATTTCGGGGACCTGCTCTCCCACACTCTTTGTGCTCACAGAAGGTGGGTGTCACACACGGTTTTAGAAGGATAAAAAATCTGAACCATGTACATGTCAGGATCAGCAATTCACGTACATAGCAATTTACATAACCGGACATCATTACACAGTGCTCAAATAATAACATAAAAGAGGTAATAGTCTGATTACATCATGATGCCCGAGACATCCACATAGTCATTAACATAGATCAAAGTGCGAAAACGAAACGTAGCTAAACATGGCCTTCACAGGCAGCCGACTAGGGGTTTGCCGCTAACCAACGCCTAGAACTCATCATAGTCTTGGAACTCCTAGAAATCCTCTACCACGACTTCATCTTCTCTTGAGTAGTGGTTGAAATGTGGACAACCTAGGGGGTTTGGTGTGTAAAGAAAGGGTGAGTATACATCAACATACTCAGCAATTGTCCTGTTTGGCTGTAGTGGACTAGCTTTATGTGGGGTTAAGATCAAGCAGTTGCTTTTAGTTGGTCATGTAATTATTACTAGTAGAGAGCCAGGTTTTAGCATTGAACCCAAGTTGTTAGCCCAAAAGTACTCCTTCCAAACGGAAAGAATACCAAAAACCATAATCATAATCGTAATAATCAAAACCATAATTATCCTCATCATCATCTATAACCATAGTATCTCTAGCTCCCAAGGCCGCTCATAATCGCGAGCACGGCTGATATATCAGTTTCATAATACTCTGCAGAGGTTGCACACTTTACCCACAAGTCGTGATTCCTTTTTGTCTTGGGCCGATCAAACCCTTAAACACTACCAAGGTGAATAGGCGAGGTCTCACTACGTATCCTTTACAAAGATTCACTGAGGCTGTAGCCGCCTGTTAGGTTTCCTAAATGTACCGCACTCCTCCCCAAGGGGCAAACCACCCTCAATAGAGTAAACCGCATACACCGAGCCCCATTGATGGCACGATAGCGAAGCAAACTACACCCCAGATCCTCTAATTATTTAGCTAAGGGCGTCCCATACAACCCTCATGGGGGCATTGTTTTCTCGGGTGGTCATCCAACGAACCAGTCCTTACGGAGAGGCACTCGAGAAACCGCTCGAGCCCCCATAGATGTCACAAAGCCATCATCATACTCAAAAGTAAACTTTGTATCATAAATAATCTCATCATGTTCATTGATTAAAGTAAAGCGCTAGCATAGAGCTAAACTAAAATGATCCAACCCAAATACGTGAACAAGGACAAGATAAACAGAATGCTATTCAATCTTTAGGTATAAATTATGTATATGCGGGAGATGAATTATAGAATGATTACGACATAAATAGGTCAGAGGACACTTGCCTTCACCAACTAGCTGTTGCTCATGGTCTTTGCCTGCAACTGCTTCGGACTCCACCAATGGATCGTTATCTATACGAATTCAAACATACATTCCACAATCTTAACATAGAAAGAAATAATACACCACACAATCAAATATAATGAATAAACAGACGCGTGCGCAGGGCTCACATCTATGACTATGCGAGAGAGAAATTACAACGGTCGAGGCTACGGTCGAAAGATAATTACGTTAAGCAGCTATAGATTAAAATACTTATCTAAATGTAATCATATTAATTTAACAATCGCATAATGTATAAATAAAATCAGCACTAAATCCTAATTAATTCGGTATTTTATTAATCATCGTTACACTACGCACTTTAATTATTAAACGCGATCCTAGGTAAATTTAAAAGGATCGTCGCGCGACGCAACACACTACTCGAATGGAATTAAAAAGGATTATGGTGTGGCGAAGCGCGCGACACAACATGTAATTTCAATGGAATTAAAACGGATGGTCGCACGACAAAGCGCGCGACGCGATCTAAACTGAAATTAAAATGGATTGTCGAGCGACGAAGCGCGCGACATCATACATGAATTAAACTGAAATTAAAACAAATCATCGCGCGACAAAGCGCGTGAAACTACACATGAACTAAACTGAATTTAAAATGAATCGTCGCATGACAAAGCGTGCAAACTGAATTTAAAACTAAATTTAAACTGAATTTAAATGTTACTCCATGCAAAGGCTGTGCATCGAGGCTGCGCCGAGCCATGGCTGGCCACGCCATGGCTGCGGCCGCGCCCTAGCCGCGCCTACGCCGGGCCACGCCATGGCCGGCTACGCCCTAGCCGCGCCGGGGGCTGCATGGGGAGGGGCTGCACGTGCACACGGGGAATGGGATCGGCTAGGGGATGGAGAGAGAGGGGAGGGAGAAGAGGGGAGCTCATCATGGGCTCGACTAGAGACAGCCAAACGGGTCGCCCAGCCCGTTCCAGCCCGCCAGGCACGGTTAGAAAACTGGGCTGAGCCATTTAAACCCACAAGCTCATTTCCCTGTCCGAGCTCGGCTCGCAATGGGCCTAAACGGGTCGGGCGGGCCCTGTAAGCACGGAAAAAGGGGGCGAAAAATGGGCTAAGCGGGCCGGTAAGCACGGTTTAGTGCAAAAAAGCGGGCTTGACGAGCTTAGAGGAAAACGGGTCGTGTCGAGCTAGCCTACTGTGCTTAGATTCTTATCTGGGCCCGGCCCACTTATTCGTGTCAGGCCAGCCCGGGCTTGCATAAAACCGAGACGTGCTAGGCTCGAATCGGGCCCAAACAGCGGGCTTTGTGCCGGGCTCACGGGCCTCGTGCTGATTGGCCATCTATAGGCTCGACAGATGGCAGCAACCGCTCACAGAGATCTAACCTAGGGCAAGCAAAGAGATGGAGAGAGATGGAAGAGAGGGAGAGGGAGATTGTTGCGCGGGAAAGAGAGAATGAGGGGGGCGTGCGCGCATAGGGAGGTGGGTGCCTAGGCGCACGCCTAGGGCCGGGTTGGGTCACGCCATGGGTCGTGCTGACTACCCTCTACTCGATCTTGCCTGCTTCTAATCAACATTGATCCACGAAACAAAAACCAAAACTAGACGAACACACGCCTAGGCACAACATCAGACAAAATAAATATGCTCTGGCATGATGCAACAACAATATCAACTTAGGTTTTGTTTACACGTGATACAGACACCAGTCTCTATATTGCTGTGAAAATAGGATGAAGGAGCAAAATAGGAAAAGAAAAAGAGAGTAACGCCTGAATTTGGTGAATATTGGAGACAAAAATTTATACCCCAAATTCAGGGCGTTACAAAGAATCTTGCCCTCGAGATTCAAGGTTGGCCAACAAAGAGCTTAGGATACTTGGCCATTAGATCATCTTCACGCTCCCAAGTTGCTTCCTCCTTAGAGTGGTGACCCCATCTGACTTTGCACATCCTGATAGTGTTCCTCTAGGTGACCCTGTCTGTAATCTCTAGAATCTGTGTTAGCTTTTAGATGTAGGTGAAGTCTTGTTGGACTTCCAGACCTTCCACTGGCAACTGCTCCTCGAGCACACGCAGACACTTCTTGAACTAAGACACAAGAAAGACATCATGCACCGCTGACAAATCTTCTGGTAAACTGAGCTGATAGGCCACTTCTCCGAACCTTCTGACTCCCCTGACAGGCGATACCTTCAGATAAACAAAATCTCTCACTCCAGAACTCATCTCTCTTCTTCTTGTGTCTACATAACTTCGCTGCCTTGACTGCGCTATCTTTAGATTCTCCCAAACTATCTTGATGTTCTCTTCGACTTCGAGCAAAATGTCGGTCCCAAACACTTGCTTTTCTCCAGGTTGATCCCAATGTAATGGAGTTCTACAACTCCTTCCATAAAGTGCCTAAAATAGTGACATCTTCAAACTGGCCTGGTAACTGTTGTTGTAGGAGAATTCTGCATAAGGTAGTCTCTTGTCCCATACAGACTTACCTTGCAACGCACAGGCTCTCAACATATCTTCGAGGATTTGATTAGTTCTTTGAGTCTGACCGTTTGTCTGCGGGTGATAAGCTAAACTGAAATTCAAATGTGTACCCAACGCTTCATGCAACTACTGTCAGAAATGAGAGGTGAACTGTGTTCCTCGGTCTAACACTATCTTCTTTGGCACACCATGAAGACAAACGATCTGGGACATGTACAACTATGCCAATATTGCACTGCTGTAGCTAGTCTTGATAGGTATGAAGTGGACTGACTTGGTCAAGCGGTCCACTACTACCCAAATGGAATGATAGCCGACTCGAGTGCGAGGCAACTCGACTATGAAGTCCATTACGATCTCATCCCATTTGCACTAAGGAATTTGCAATGGCTGCAACAGACCGGCTGGCCTCTAATGCTCTGCCTTGATCCTCTGACAACTGTCACATATAGCCACAAGCTCTGCAATCTCCCTTTTCATTCCATACCACCAGAATTTCTTCTTCAGATCCTGATACATCTTCTCACTTCCAGGTTGTATGGAATAGGATGTCTGATGAGCTTCCTTGAGGATCAACTCTCGAATGGATTGGACATTGGGAACACACTGGTGGTCCTTGAACCATACCGCACCTTCTACATTTTCTCGAAAATCTTTGCCTCTTCCTTCTAGAATCAGCTGCCGATTTCATTGATCTTTTCACTATTCTTCTGCTCTTCTTTGATTTCCTGCTCTAAGGTGGGTTCTAACTCAACTATTACTCCTCGCGTGTTGTTCAAAAATCTGAGGCTCAATCTGTCAAATTCTTTGGCCAACTCATACGACATCGGGTGAGCGACCATCATTGACTTGACTTTTTTTGCTTAAAGCATCCGCCACCATGTTCTCTTTGCCTGGATGGTAGCGAATCTCCAATTCATAATCTTTGATGAACTCTAACCATCTTTGCTCTGACTGGATGAATATGTACTTCATACTCTTGTGGTCTGTATAAACATCAAACTTCTTCCCATACAGATAATGCATCCACGTTTTCAATGCATGAATCACTTCTGCTAACTCCAAATCATGGATTGGGTAATTCTTCTCATGAACCTTCACCTGTCAGGATGAGTATGCCACAACTCTTCCCTCTTGCATCAATACACATCCCAAGCTAGTGTAGAAAGCATCGCAATACACAAAGAAGGGTTTTTGCACATCAGGAAGAATTAAGATAGGTGTTGTAGTCAACTTCTCTTTTAGCACTTCAAAGGCCTCTTGGCACTTCTGGGTCCACTTGAACTCAACTTTATTTGCTAGCAAAGCTGTTATTGGTTTCGCAATCTTCGAAAACCCTTGAATGAATCGCCGATAATATCTGGTCATTCCAATGAAGCTCTTGATTCCTCAAACATCTATTGCGCTTTCTAGTTCAGAATGTCTGCCACTTTGTTCGGATCCACAACCAATCCATCTTTGTTTATAACGTGACCCAAGAAAAGGACTTCATCAATCCAGAATTCACACTTGCTCAACTTTGCATACAGCTGGTGCTCTCGCAACCTCTGCAATACCATTTCAGATGATCCACATGCTCTTCCTCACTTTGAGAATATATAAGATTGTCATCAATGAATACCACCACAAACTTGTCCAGATAATCCATGAACACACTATTCATCAGATTCATGAAGAAGGCTGGCGCATTCATTAGGCCAAAAGACATAATTGTGTACTCATATAGCCCATACTTGGTAATAAATGTTGTCTTTGGGATGTCCGAAGGTTGGATCCTGAGCTGATGATAACATGACCTCAGATATATCTTTGAGAACACGCTGGCTCCTCTCAGCTGGTCGAACAGATCTTCTATTCTGAGCAGGGGTACTTGTTCTTGATTGTGACTTTGTTCAAAGCTTTGTAATCGATGCACATCCTCCTGGTACCGTCTTTCTTCTCCACGAACAGGACAAGAGCAGCCCAAGGTGAGGTAGTTGGCCTGATGTAACCTTTCTCTGATAGGTCATCTATCTGCTTCTTGATCTCCACCAATTCTGGTCTAGATACCCTGTAGGCTCTTTTATAAATAGGGGATGTGCCAGGAATAAGCTCCATGGCAAACTCAACTTTCTGCTCATGTGGCACACCTAGTAGATCTTTGGGGAACACATGCAGAATTTCTGACACAACCTTGATAGCCTCGAGTGGATTGGCCTCTTTGCTATCAATAGCCATTTGGTGACAACCTCCTTTCTTTGGCTCAGGTGAGACTAGCTCAGTCACCACTTCCTCTCCTAGTGGGGACACCAACTTCATTGTCCTCTTATCACAGCTGATAACTACTTGGTACATATCTAGCCAATTTATCCCTAGGATAACACATATTCCCTGAGTACCTATCACTATGAGGTTAGCGGGAAACTCTATCCCCCTTATTTCCACACTTACATTCAAGCATACACTATCGGCTTGGACTTTTCCATCGACTGAGTCAATTTGAATTGGTGTTGTCATGGTGGTTATTGGGAGATTATGCGCTTCTACCCATGATGCAGTAATAAATGAATGTGTTGCTCCAGTATCAAACCACTTCTGCAAGATGGGATTCGACTGGGAATGTACCTACTATCATACCTAGTGTTTCTTGGACTGCTTTGGCCTTCAGATTGTTTAGACTACCATGGTTGTAGTGCGTCTGAACACAATTGCCTACTTCTTGCTGGGGTACATTCTGCCTTGCTGGGGCATTGGGGCCTAGATGCTGCTGAGCTACCTTCTTTGGGCAATGCATCACCCAATAGCCCTGCTCTGCACAACGAAAACATCCTCTGCCTCCTCCTTGCACTGGGGCTATGTTGGAACTTGCTCTCAACTGCAAGGGGATCCAACAAGGGTGAACAGTGATGACAACAGGGCACTCGCGCTAGATGGCAAAAGCTCTGTTAATCTGGCCTCTCACGGGCACTGTACAGGGGTATTTATAGGTACCTGAGCGCGCAGCACCTCGAGCTAAGGACGCATGTGCCCTCAGGTACCTAGGTTATCCCAAGAATATTCCCATAAAGCGGGGTTACAGACCGTAATTACAGGAATGCTTTTACAACATAGGCCCGTAACTCAGGGCGGCCAAGCGGGGCCCATTACGACGGGCCGGATTGCTCGTGGGCCTCCGAGCTAGGCGAGGCCGCGCCGTGGGATGCCCTTCGTCGACAGTCTTCGCCTGGAACGGAAGAAGCGAAGGGTGTCCCCGCCTGTTTTGTTTCTGTCAGTTCAGCTGCTGCTGCGAAGGCTTCGAGCGAAGGGTGGCGCCTTTGCCTTCGCCCCAACATTTGCCCTCCGAGGGACCAGTTCGACAAAGTCACCTGGTGCCGAAGACGTCGTTAGATGGCGGAGACGCTGCCCTCGCTCGAAGTGGTTCCGCGGGGGTTTTTGATGTGACCGTTGATTGACGGCGTACTGTTGGATTGCGGGTTTCCCGAAGCGCCGCGCCCTGTCTATAAAAGGGGGCGGGGGTCGACGCTTTTTGAACTTCACCTTCCGCGCTCCGCGAAAACCCTAGCCGCCCTTTCCGCCGACTTGCTGCTCGTCTGCCTGCCGCGGTCTTGTTCGCCGGAGATCTGGCTCGAGTGAAGCAGACCGCCCGCCGCCGCCGACGGTACGTTGCGATGCCGTCCTCGTCTTCTTCCGCTGCCGCTACGCCGCCGGCCGTTCCCTCGTCGCCGGCTGCCGCCTCGTCTGAGGAAACGCTGAGTAGCTTAATGGTGGAGGAGTTGCACGCCGGCGACTCTGTTGATTTCGGTGTATCGCGGATCTCGTCGGCCCGCGTGCAAGATATGCAGCGGTTGGGTTACTTCGGCGGCGGAGTTGGTCGAGTCCCGGGGGCGGAGGAAGTCCCTGAGCCAGAGGGCGAGTTGGTCGTTTTCGAGGCGTTCTTCGCCACCGGGCTCCGCTTGCCTGCGCACCGGTTTGTTGGCGAAGTCCTGCGCAGGTTCAACGTTCAAATACACCAGCTGACACCGAATGCCATAGTGGCACTGTCGAAGTATGTCTGGGCGACGACTTCGTACGGTGGACAGCCATTGGTGGAAGTTTTTGCGAAGTATTATTGTTTGCATTGGCAGAAGAGGATGATTGGAGGCGAAGTCGCTCAGTTTGGATCCTGCACATTCACGCCGAAGACCGGCAAAACCACGATGCAGGTGGTCGAGTTGGTTCCTTGCGCCCGCAACAAGTGGGGCAACTGGAATGAATTTTGGTTTTACGTCGCTGAGGGTACCGTCGAAGGCCATGAGGGACTCCCCGTGTCCGCGATGTGTTCTCATTTTTACTCAGCGTATCCGCCCTTTGAAGTGGCGGAGGAGGATGAGGACGAAGGGGCTCTTCGGTGCGCCGCCGGCCTGAGCAGTGGGCGCGACTTGGTTGAAGAGTTTGTGGCGTACGGGGTGTGGCCATTGGCGCGTGGCTGGGCGTTGGGCGAAAGTATGCCCTCGCCAGATGCCTTTTCATGGTGGAAAGGTGGTGCGGAGTCCCGCCTTCGCCCTGAACCTGCAAAGTCGCGATCCGGCCGCCGTTGTGCGTGAGGCGGAGGATGGGGCGGTGCGGCTTGTTGGACGCTACGTGCCGAGGACAGAGGGCCAGCGCAGCTGGGATATCCCTGGGTCGAATGACCGCTTGAACAGGGTTTTTGAATTAAATCAATTGCCGTATGACGGCTACCCTGGTCAAGACGATGTGGACCGCCGTGGGAAGAGACCGGCGGTGGAGACCGGAGACGACCCTGCGCCGGCGGCCGCCCCATCCTCTAAAAAGAGAAAATTAGGTACTGCTATGGGAGGACTTGGGGTTTCTGATCGTTTTGCTAGAGAGTTGACGAAGACGTGCGCGGCCCCGGGGGAAAGGATGTCTTCGCCCGAGCTCCGGGAGTCTTCGGCTCGGATGCTGAGGGTTACCGGGGGTTGTTGGCCTAGGAATGTTCCTGTCCCCAGCGCGGCTGGCGAGGACTTTTTTACATCTCGCATGGTTCGTGAATGGAGGGTTTTTCCTTACGGGCGGAATATTGCTACTGTTGTGTCAGTAGTGATGGACAAGGATCGCCAGGGAGCTGCACAAAAGCGCCAGGCGGCTATCAGGCTCGTTGAAGCCAGGCCGAAAAGGCAGCGGGGGACAGCGAAGGCTGTGGCCTCCGGCGGAGGCCGGCCGCCGCTGGCGGCGAAGTCGAGCGTCCCTGCATCTAGCAAGGGGCCGGAGGCAACGGCAGGCGCCGAAGGCTCGAAGTCGGCGAAGGCGGTGCCGCCGTCCAGCGGAGTGGTGGAGGTCGCGAGGGCGGCCCGAGCGTTGCCGTTGGCGGGCAAACGCGTCGCCGACTTCGTCACCGATATTAGTGTGGACGACTATCTCGGTGGTAGGTCGTTGGCTTTTTTTTTTAATCGGTTCATTGGTACGCTGCAGGGTTGGGCGAAGGCCAACTTGCTGTGGTTGCGCCTGGCGCGGCGACCACGACGGCTGCCGCAGCGCCGAAGGCGAAGGGCGGGGCTCTTAGCGCCGGTGGCGAGGCGTCGGCCCTCGCGGTTGTCATGGATGAGGCGGGCGCTGTGTCCCGCCGGCTGGCGGAGGCGACGGAGGCGCTGCGTCAGGTCCGCTGAGTTGGACCTCGTCCCCCCCCCCTTTTTTTTAAGACCGCAGTCTTACGATTGTTCTGCAGGTGGCTGACTTCGCTCGCCGCACTGCGTCGGGGGCCCTTACGGCAGCCGTGGCTGCCGAATTCGAAAGGCTTCGGACGCAACACGCTGACGCCGTCCGCGAAAAATCGGCCGCCGACAGCAAGTGCCGCAAGCTAGCGGAGAAGGTGGCCACACTGGAGGACGAGAAGGCCGCCCTCCGTCGACAGCTGGCGGGGGAAAGGAGGGAGACCAACGAATCCCTTGTCAAGGCGCAGGCTGCGCAGGCGGAGGCCAACCTGGCACGGGCGGAGGGCAATCTTGCCAGGGAGCGCGCCGAGCAGTTGCAGGAGCGGCTCACCGCCCTGGAGAGCCGCGTGAAGGGGGCCGAGGCCGCGGCACGAGCGGAGGCAGAGCGGACGCGCCAACTGCTCATAGATACATACCGTGGCCTGGGCGCGGGGACCGGTGAATTCGAAGTACCGGACCGAGAGCCCGGACTTCGGTGCCTGGAGTGGGTGCAGGAGGAGCTGCAGGCGCTCCCCACCGTCGTGGAGGGGTTTATGGCGTATGCCTCCCTGGTCACCTGCGAGGGGGCGATGAACGCGCTCTCCCGCGAAGGGTGTCGGCACTTCGAGGTCTTCGACCAAGTCGAAGAGGACTTTGAGCGAGATATCTTCAAGGTCGAGGACCCCGTAGTGAAGGATTCTGCCGGGGCTATCTTCGACCGGCTGTGGGGTCCACACGGGCGCGAGGTGGTCAGGGAGCGCGCCGAGACGACGAGGGCTCAGGTAACGTTTTCGCTTGTTTGGTATTTGTTGGACGTGGGCTGTGTGCGTGTTTGATGAATTTTGTGTGTTTTGGCTTAGGCGGTGCGTGGCGAGAGGGTCGACGACTTCGGGGCGCTGAACAGCATGTTGGCTGACCCGGAGTCGGCCCCGGCGGAGGCTGTGTCCGAGGTTGCCCTGGCGCCGACCCCGGCCGCATCCGCTGCGGCCGGCGAAGGCCTGCCCCCAGAGGTCGCCGAAGGCGCGCCTGATGCTTCTGCAGCTGCCGCGCCGAGTGCTGAGGATCCCGCAGCGGTAGCGGCGGAGATAACAGCGAAAGCAGCGGCAGAGCCAACAGCGGAGGCTCCCGCAACGTCAGGGCCATCGCAGGTGGCGTAGTAGGTGTAGAGGGTTGGGGAAGTTTGTACATGTTACTGAATTTTGGTTGCTGCGCAGGTTCAAGATTTTGGGCCTGCGCACGCAACCGCTACTACTAAATTTTTGGCGGCTACGACCGCGGAAGATGGTAATGAATGTGGTGGTTCTTCATCTGAGTTTTTTGATTGTGCTGACTCTGGGAGCTCGATTGAGTGGACGGAGTCGTCGGAGGACTTGGACTACTTCACGGCTTTGGATGTGGCTGCGACGGAGGCCTCGCCGCACGCCGCGGTTGCAGGAGAAGTGCCAGGTCCTTGCACCGGGCGACGGCGGCGAAGGGCAGTTGCGAAACGTATGGTTAGTGGGGCGGAGGGGGCTCGCGTAAGTGGGGCTGGTCGGCAGGAACTGTTGTCTTTGCCGACCGCCGAGAATATAGGTGAAGGGGAACTGCGAAGTCTTTTTGCGGGTGAGGAGCTCAGGATAATGTTATTTAATTATAGGGAGATGGGAATTATTCCTAAGGTTGAGCCGATGTAGAGTGTGGTGCCCTCGCTTGTATATGTAGAGGCTTGTATGATGAAATTGTGTGCCCTCGCGTGCATATGTGTGTGCGAAGGCGTTGTGTACTTTTTCTGGTTTGTTTTGTTGCGCTGTATTGGCGTGATTATAGTTGGTCTTGGCGTGAACGGTTTGATGTTGTCGTTTCAGTCTTTGTTGAGCTAGTCCGGCTGTACCCTTAGGTGTCTTCTGCACAGATAGTCTTCGGTTTTTTCGCACTTGTTGTGCTAACCCGGCTGCACCGTTAGGCGACTTCTGCGCGGATAGTCTTCGGTTTTTTCGCACTTGTTGTGCGCACCCTGCTGCACCGTTAGGCGACTTCTGCGCGGATAGTCTTCGCGATAGACTTAGATTTTTTCGGCACTTGTTGTGCTAAACCGGCTGCACCCTTAGGCGACTTCTGCGCGGATAGTCTTCGCGATAGACCTAGATTTTTTTTCCGCACTTGCTGTGCTAATCCGGCTGCACCCTTGGGCGAGTTCTGCGCGGATAGTCTTCGCGATAGACTTAGATTTTTTTCCCGCACTTGTTGTGCTAATCCGGCTGCACCCTTGGGCGACTTCTGCGCGGATAGTCTTCGCGATAGACTTAGATTTTTTTCGCACTTGTTGTGCTAATCCGGCTGCACCCTTAGGTGACTTCTGCGCGGATTTGTCGCACGCGAGGGTAGCTAGCGCTTAGCCTCGCGGTGACCTCGTGGTGGTCGAATGTCGAAGACCGTCATCGCGGTCTTTTTCGACGCATGTCTTTGCGGGGGATTTTTCACGCATATATTACATGGCTCCGCCTCGTTAAAAACCTCACCCCCCGGGAGGAAAAGAGTGTGGGCCGGTGCAAGATTGTTTTTTGCGAATTACAAGGGCGAACACAGCCCTGAGGAATCAAACAAAAAATTTGCGGAGGTTGTCGATGTTCCAGGAGTGCTCCAGGTCTTCGCCGTTTGGCGTTGTGAGCCTGTAAGCGTTGGGGGAAGCTTTTGTCTTGACGATGAAAGGGCCCTCCCACCTGGGCTCCAGCTTGCCCTTGGACTCCGTCCGAGCTGTACGAATGAGTACGAGGTCCCCCTCGCTGAACTCCCTCGGGGTGACTGAGTGGTCGCGCCATGCTTTGGTCTGGGCTTGATACTTGTTCAGGGCCTGTAGGGCGAAGACACGGTCTCCGTCGATGAGATCCTTTGAAGTTGGCTCGTCCACATCAGGGACGGCTGACGGAACTGTTCGCGGGGACCCGTGCTTTATTTCTTGCGGAGTCATGGCCTCCGATCCGTATAGAAGACGGAAGGGAGTAAACCCGGTCGCCCTGCACTCAGTCGTGTTTAGTGCCCAGACTGCCTCAGGTAAGAAATCGGTCCATCTGCCCTTTTTTCATCAAGGAGCATTTTTTTGATAGCTGTGAAGATTTTCCCGTTGGCGCGCTCCACGACCCCGTTGGACTGCGGATGATAGACTGAGGCGAAGGCAAGCTTGGTGCCAATGGAGAAACAAAAATCCTTGAAGTCTTGGTTATCAAACTGCTTGCCGTTGTCGACTGTTAGTTCGGACGGTACTCCGAAGCGGCAAACGATGTTCTGCCAGAAGAATTTTTGGGTAGTCTTTGATGTTATTGTAGAAACAGCCCGTGCCTCGATCCATTTGGTGAAGTACTCGACCACGACGAAGGCGAACTTAAGGTTCCCCTGAGCGGTGGGCAGGGGTCCGACAATGTCGAGACCCCAGCGCTGGAGAGGCCATGTATGGGCGATCAGCTTTGTATACTGCGAAGGGCCGCCTGACCGAGGGGAAAACTTCTAGCAGGCTTCGCAGGACCGAGTGACCCGATTTGCGGCGCAGATCAATGCGGGCCAGTAAAAGCCCTGGCGGATCACCTTAGCGGCTAGGGCCCTCGGCCCCGCGTGTGAGCCGCACGTGCCACTGTGGACTTCACGTAGAATCTGCATGCCTTCGGCCTCGGTGACGCACTTAAGCATTGGCTGACTGACCCCTTTTTTGTAGAGTTGGCCTTCAATCAGAGCGAAGTCTCGGCTTCGATGTCTGAGACGCTTGGCCTCACTGATGTCGGCTGGATGATAATACCCCTGCAGGAACAGGGTTATGGGTGCCCGCCAGTCTTCGGTCATGATGAGGTTGACTGTGCGGTGGCCCTCGCTGTCATTGGTTATTTGGAGCCCTTCGGGGCTCCGGACTGCTGGCGTGCCGATGACATGGAAGAACACGTCGGAGGGCAGAGTTTCGCCCCTGGCCGCGGCCTTGGCCAATGCGTCGGCCTCCTCATTCTTGGCCCGATCCACATGCTGCAAGGTGAACCCCTTGAACTGCCTCTCAAGACTTCGGATGGCCGCGAGGTACTGCATGAGTGCGGGGTTCTTGGCTGCATAGTCTTTCTCGACTTGGCCGGCAACTACCTTGGAGTCTGTTTTGATGATGCAGGTGGTGACTCCGAGGGCCCTTAGCTTGCGGAGGCCGAGGATGACTGCTTCGTATTCTGCTATATTATTTGTGCATCTGTCGGATTCCAGATTGAAGCTGAGTCGTGCTGCATATCTGTGCTTGACCCCGACTGGTGAGGTTATGACTGCAGCGACGCCTGCCCCCGCATGGCACCATGCGCCGTCGCAATGGATCGTCCAAGTCTTCTCTGCGGACGGATCTGGCTGTGTTGTTGGCCCAGTCCAGTCGACGACGAAGTCTGCCAGGACTTGAGACTTGATAGCTGTCCTGGGCTCGAAGCAGATGTGGTAGCCGGAGAGTTCGGCCGCCCACTTGGCAATCCTCACCGACGCCTCCGGGTTTCTGAATAATTCGCCGAGCCCCCTGTTTGAGGTGACTCGGACCTTGAATGCTTCGAAGTAATGGCGCAGTTTGCGCGACGACATGACGACTGCGTAGGCAATCTTCTCCAGCTCTGTCATGTTGCACTTGGACGGTGTCAGCACTTCAGAGACATAATACACGGGGCACTGCCGGACCACGCCCTCGACAGTCTGCTCCTGCACTAGTGCCGCGCTGACCGCATGTGGCGAAGCCGCGACGTAGAGCAGCAGGGGGAGCGAGGGGTCGGGGCTGGTAAGGACGGCCAACTCTGTCAGGTACTGCTTTAATGAGGCGAAGGCCGCCGCCTGCTCTGGTCCCCAAGCGAAGTCTTTTGCACCACGGAGTGTCTTGAGGAAGGGGAGACTTCGCTCGGCGGACCTGGATATGAATCTGTTGAGAGCGGCCAATTTGCCTGTTAGGCGCTGGACGTCCCTGACGGACTGTGGAGGCGTCATGTCCAAGATAGCCTGAATCTTGGTTGGGTTGGCCTCGATGCCGCGGTGTGATACTAGGTAGCCCAATATTTTGCCCTGGCGAACGCCGAAGACACACTTTTCCGGGTTTAGGCGGAGTTGTGCGTCCCGCATGTTCGCGAATGTTTCGGCGAGGTCGGCGAGGTGGTCCTCCTTGCTCTTGCTGGCGACGACAATGTCGTCTACATATGTGAATATATTTCTGCCAACCTGCCCCTCGAGCACTGTTTTGGTAAGCCTGGAGAAGGTGGACCCGGCGTTCTTGAGTCCCTCCGGCATTCTGATGAAGCAATATGTGCCGAAGGGTGTTATGAAGCTGGTGCTAGCCTTGTCTTCTTCCTTCATGTATATCTGGTGGTAACCGGAGAAGCAATCGAGGAGGGACATGACCTCGCATCCGGCCGCGCTATTGACTATTTTGTCGATCCGTGGCAACGGGAAATTGTCCTTTGGGCAGGCTTTATTGAGACTGGTGAAGTCGATGCACATTCGCCACTTCCCGCTCTTTTTCTGCACCATTACGACATTGGAGAGCCATGTGGGGTAAGCCACCGGCTCGATGAATTTGGCCTCCAGGAGGCGGTGCACCTCTGCCTTGGCGGCCTCCGTCTTTTCGTCGGACATCTTGCGAAGCCGCTGCTTTTTTGGCCGTACCGAAGGGTCGATTCCCAGACTATGCTCAATTATTGAACGGCTGACCCCGACCAGATCGAGGGCCGACCAGGCGAAGAAATCTTTGTTCTTGGACAGGCAGCAGAGGAGCTTTTCTTCTTCATGCGAAGTAAGGTCTTCGCTGATAATGACTGTTTGCCTGGGCGTGGCCTGGTCGAGGGGGACAGTCTTGGTCCCGTCGTGGCTCTGCAGCTGCGCCTTGTCATGTTGCTTATTGGTTGGGCTGGCAGGCGCGGGGGCTTCGCATTGGGCCGTGAGGCAGTGCACGTTTCTTTGACCGGGCACAAAGTCCCGCTCTATGTTACGCGCAGTCTGTTGATTGTCGAAGACTGTGATAACGCCTAACGGACCTGGTATCTTCATACATAGGTACAGTCCGTGAATGGCTGCTTCGAACTTATTGATGGAGCCCCGACCCATGATGGCATTGTAAGGGTATACCATATCCACAATGTCAAAGGTTATTTGCTCGCTTCGGGCATTGGGTGCTACACCGAAGGAGAGAGGCAGCTCTATTTTGCCGACGGGGAAGCTGCCTTTGCCGCCGAAGCCATACAATGGGTTGTCCGAAGGCTTAAGCAGGCTGTGGCTTATGCCCATGCGATCGAAGGCGTGGAGGAAGATGATGTCCGCCTGGCTGCCGTTGTCAACGAGGACCTTGTGCAGGTCCCAGCCTGCCACGCTGCAATTGATAACCATGGCATCGCAGTGGGGGGCGCTGCGCAAGTCGACGTCCCGTGCGTCGAAGGTTAGCGGTATGTGGGACCACTTTGTCTGCACAACTGGGCCCGTGACGGCGACATGGTTGATGCTGTGGTAGTGGTCCCGCTTCTGCCGCTTGGTGTCGAAGTCGGTGCTGGACCCCCCAGTTATCATGTGGATGACTCCGCGATATGGTTGATCGGCGAAGTCTTCCTGCTTTGGGGCATGGGGGATGTTTTGGTGTTGCTGGTGTGGTGGTGGGGGTGGAGGAGGTACGATTTGTACTTCCTGATGGTGTTGGTAAGCGTGGTGCGGTGGATGCGGGGCAGGAGCGTGGATATATGGCGGAGGGGGTTGCTGGTAATTGTGCGCGACAATTCTGGGGTTGTCGGCTGGCTGCGCCCGTGCCATTCTGTCTCTGGTAGCCTTCGTTTCGGGGCAGTCTTTGGTGTGGTGGGCGCAGTCTTCGCCATGGAAGAGGCAGTAGAATCGGCGCGGCGGCTGCGCACGCCCTCGGCCCCTACCACGAGTGTCGTTTCCACGGCCCTGGGGGGATAGTCCTGGCGACGAGGGGGGTCGGCAGCGGGGTGCTGGTTGGCGATGTTGTGCACCTGCTGCTGATTGCGACCGTCTCGACCGAAGTCTGGCTGCGGAGTCCTTGTCCACGTGCGGCTGGACTGTGGAGCATCTTTTGGCTTCCTCTGGGACTCAATCTTGCGCTGGTGGAGCTCTTCGGATCTGGCGTACTTTTCAAACAGCTGGTATAACTCTTGGAGGTTCTTAGGCGGATCTCTGATGCAGTGGCTGTAAAGGACGCCGGCGCGAAGACCACTGATAGCATAGTGGATGGCAATCTGGTCATCGACTGAGGGTAGCTGTGACTTGAGTGTCAGGAATTTGCGGTAATACTCCCTCAGGGTCTCCTTTTCTAGCTGCTTGCAGAGCGAGAGTTCGGCCAGGGCGTCGGTGTCTAGGCGGTACCCTTGGAAGTTGAGCAGGAACTTGTCCCGGAGACTTCTCCAGGAATCAATGGACAGCGGAGGCAACCTGGTGAACCAGGTGAGTGCGGGGCCCTCAAGGGCGATGATGAAAGACTTCGCCATTGTGGCGTCGTCTCCCCCGAACGATGCAACGGCGACCTGGTAACTCATTATGTATTGAGCCGGGTCGGTGCTGCCGTTGTACTTGGGATAGGTCCCTGCCCGGAAGTTAGCTGGCCACGGCGTCACTTGCAGGTGGGGCGCCAGGGGACTTCGCTCATCGAGATAGTTGACCCCTTGGAATGGCGCGGCGTGCGGGAAGGTGTGGTCGCGTTGAGGGAAACGCGGGTCCTCCGGCTGCGCGTGGTGTTGCAGGGGTGGCCCATGCTGCAGGCCGGGGTGGCCTTCGCGCGTGTCTTCGTCGTGTGCGCGCTGCTGGAGGGGTGACTCGTGCTGCAGGCCGAGGTGGCCTTCGCGCTGCATCAGCGCAATCTCCCGCTCGAGTTCCTGGGCCTTGTGCTCTTCGTCGCGTATCATTTGCCGCACTTTGGCTAGTGCGGACACGCGTTGGCGCTTGGCCTCCAGTATCTCCTTCTGCCTCTGGAGATTGCGGGTCTTGAGGCGCAGGGCGCGCAGCTGTAGCTGTTCTTCTGCCGAGACGCCGAGGACCTCACCGTCCTCGGCGAGGTCCGCGCCCTCTGGTGGTGCGAAGCCTGAGGGTGGCTGCGGTTGTCACTCAGGGTCGCAGGTGCGGAGGGTGTCGTCTTCAATGGCCTCTTGGTGGGTGGATTGGGTGAGGGCGAGGGCCTTGCCCTTTCTTGCGGCGAGCAGTGCTGCCTTCGCAGCCTCGTCAGCCTTCGGGTTAGCTCTCTTGGGTGCCATGGCGGGTGGTTTTCTTGTAGCACGAACGGTGGGCGCCAAATGTTGGAACTTGCTCTCAACTGCAAGGGGATCCAACAAGGGTGAACAGTGATGACAACAGGGCACTCGCGCTAGATGGCAAAAGCTCTGTTAATCTGGCCTCTCACGGGCACTGTACAGGGGTATTTATAGGTACCTGAGCGCGCAGCACCTCGAGCTAAGGACGCATGTGCCCTCAGGTACCTAGGTTATCCCAAGAATATTCCCATAAAGCGGGGTTACAGACCGTAATTACAGGAATGCTTTTACAACATAGGCCCGTAACTCAGGGCGGCCAAGCGGGGCCCGTTACGACGGGCCGGATTGCTCGTGGGCCTCCAAGCTGGGCGAGGCCGCGCCGTGGGATGCCCTTCGTCGAAAGTATTCGCCTGGAACGGAAGAAGCGAAGGGTGTCCCCGCCTGTTTTGTTTCTGTCAGTTCAGCTGCTGCTGCGAAGGCTTCGAGCGAAGGGTGGCACCTTTGCCTTCGCCCCAACAGGCTGCTTGACTGTTCTGGTTGGTTACTAGGGCAGGAAGATGAGGCGCCTGATTATTCTGCCGCTGGAACTAACTTCCTCCTAGCTGGTTATTCTGGTGATACTGCAATGGATGCTGAGGGTACTGCCTCTAGAACTATTGCTGAGGCAGACGCTGGTTCTACTATTGATATCCCTAAGGATGATTCTGCTTGAACTGCTGAGTTGGATTACCTGAGAAACAGGGGCGATTGTTGCTCCCGGGCTGAGGTCCACCAATCTTGCGCTTGCGATCCTCCATCTCCTTGCGCTTCGTCTCAATCATGATTTCTCTGTCGATCAGGTGCTAAAAGGTGGGAATGTATGATTCATCATCTAATAGTGCAGGGGATCGACTAAGCCTCTCAGGAAACGGTACTACCTCTTGGCATCTGTGTTGACATCTTCAGGAGCATAGCGGGACAGCTGCAGAAATCTGTCTCTATATTCACTTACTGTCATGGACCCTTGCTCTAGTGCTAGAAACTCCTCTTTCTTCACTATCATCAGACCTGCTGGAACATGATATCGGTGGAAATTATCTCTAAATTCTTCCCAAGTAATGGCTTTGGGGTCGGCATGGGTGGTGAGGTAGGACTCCCACCAGGATTGAGCTGCTCCCCTCAAAAGACAGGGACCATACAGAACTTTCTCTCTATCGTTGCACTGAGCAGTGTGCAACTCACGCTCCATTGTACAAAGCCAATCCTCGGCATCCATGGGGTCAGTAGAGTGAGCAAACACTAGAGGATGACCTCTCATGAATTTTGCATGCTTATATCTGGGCATCTGAGGCATCTGCACTTGCAGTTGAGGTTGGGGTGGGGGCTACTATTGCTGCACCTACTGCATGGCTGCCAGAGTCTGACCAATCACTTGGACTACCTGAGTCTGCATCAGAAACATCTGCGCTATTGTCATTGGGGTGGTGGTGGCAACTGCTGCTGGGGTGCCTCATCTTGTGGTGCCTGCTGCTCTTGCTGGACACGCCTCCCTCCTCTGTGCCTGATGTCTGACATCTACCAATGGCAATCACAATCAGAACTGACCTTGCAAATCTTGCAGCATAAGAAAATGGTATATAGTTCCTCCACAAAACTGAACAAACAAGCATCTCCACTGACTCCCAACATAGGCAAACACAGCTTCTCAAATAAAGAGGAAAGTAGAGATAAAAAGGCTTCCCAACTAGATAACTAATTTCATTAACATTAACAGCTAAACCAAAATGCAGGGGGTACACACACTCTGGCGACAGTCATTACAAAAATCCAAATCCGTCATAGTTCATCATGACAAGCATAAAAACACAGGATAAGCAAACTATCCTAACTAACTAAGACTGAGTAAGACTAAGACTAAAACTTCTGTTTTAAGCATTAATTACAATACCAACGTTGACGATCTATGGTTCTAAATTGATCTGGGTCCTGCAGTCGGGGTTGTCATAGACATGGTGTCCACGCCGAGTCAAACGGTAAGGGTGCTGAGTCCCGACAGGGGTAGGAGAGCCATTCGCTAGGTGACGGCGCTTCACACGCTCAGCCCGCAACTGGGCGATCTCAACATGAGCCCTACACAGCTCGTCTAAAGCGTGGTCTAGCTCCGTGTCTAGCACGGCGGCTAGGTTGACTGTGCTGCTCAACCTAGGATTGTCCTCACCAACAGGTGAGACAACCACACCTCCTATGCTACCTGATGGATGACGGGGGTAATACCTCAGGTCAAGACCATCGAACACCCCACCGAGCAGCGAGCAGTAGTGCGAAAGCGCACGCCGTGCGGCATCCTACATGGCCGCTCAACTGAGTCCCGGTTAGAGATAGAATAATGCTCCGAGCAGACTTCCGCACCTCGGAGACTATGCTCCGGACGACGCACCAATCAAGTCGCATCCCAGCGGTCCAGGTATGCCCCACGATTGTGCTGGTAGACCACACAATGATACTCGATAGACCAAGTGTGTCGAGCGCATCGTGGAAGTGACACCTGCAAGCGGTGTCATGAGTGATGGGTCGGGCGACCCATCCCTCCAGCTCCTGCTCCTCTGAGAGGTCGGTGTTGTGGCTCGAGCTGCTATTGTTGCCGTCTCCATCGTCGGGGTCTCCTCCAGCAGCTACTCTAGCGGCCGGGACACCCGGTGGTGGTGCAAGGGGCACCTCCAGCAGGGCACAGGGGAGCAATGCCTCGCGAACTCTACCTCCTACTAAGGTGAGGAAGAAGAGCCCTGCTGCTCTAGCTCCTGGCGCCGACGCTCTTACACCTCGTGCAGGCGGTGGTGCAACCTCTCCAAGTGGCTGGACTAGCTAGTCACTAGGCGACGAAGCGGACGCTCCGTAAGACGAGAGGGCAAGAAAGGAACGACTGACTTCCATGCTGTGTGTCTAAGACCAGCAAGTAAACCATAAAAATATTAGGAAATAAAAAGACACCAAGGTATAATATGACTAGTAAGTAAACTATAAAAAGACATCATATGCATTAGAGTAAGAACAGAACTAATATGACCAGCAAGTAAACCATAAAAAATATTAGGAAATAAAATAAAACAAAAATTTTAGCAAGGTATAATATATATATATATATTAGAACATAGAATTGGTCGATATGACCAACTTTTGAAGTGACAGGTCAAGGTGAGAATAGGGGTCTATAATCCTTAGAACGTCTATTCTAGTCTAGGTTAGCGGTCCTACAGTCAGCATAACTTTGATACCACTTATGTCACACTCGGTTTTAGAAGGCAAACCGAATGCGAACCATGTATCTGACAGGATCAGCAATTCACGTATACAGCAATTTACATAAGCGGACATCATCACACAGTGCTTAAATATTAACATGAAAGAGGTAATAGTCTGATTACATCATGATGCCTGAGACATCCACATAGTCATTAACATAGATCAAAGTGTGAAAACAAAACGTAGCTAAACACGGCCTTTACAGGCAGCCGACTGGGGGTTTGCCACTAACCCATGACTAGAACTCATCATACTCTTCGAACTCCTAGAAATCCTCCACCACGACTTCATCTTCTCCTTAGTAGTGGTTGCAAAGTGGACAACCTAGGGGGTTTGGTGTGTAAAGCAAGGGTGAGTACACATCAACATACTCAGCAATTGTCCCGTTTGGCTGTAGTGGACTAGCTTTATATAGGGTTAAGATCAAGCAGATGCTTTTAGTTAGTCAGGTAATTATTACAACGGTCGAGGATATAGTCAAAAGATAATTATGTTGAGCAGCTATGGATTAAAATACTTATCTAAATGCAAACATATTAATTTAACAACCGCGCAATGCATAAATAAAATCAGCACTAAATCCTAATTAATTTGGTATTTGATTAATCGTTGTTACACTACGCACTTTAGTTATTAAAAGCAAACCTAGGTAAATTTAAAAGGATCGTCGCGCGACGAAGCGCGCGACGCAACACACTACTCGAACGGAATTAAAAAGGATTGTCGCGCGGCAAAGCGCGACAAAACGCGTAATTTAAACGGAATTAAAACGGATGGTAGCGCGACGAAGCGCGCGACGCAACGTGATCTAAACAGAAATTAAAATGAAGTGTCGTACGATGAAGCACGCGACAGCACACATGAATTAAACTGAAATTAAAATGAATCATCGCGCGACAAAGCGCGCGACACTACATGTGAACTAAAATGAATTTAAAACGAATCGTCGTGCGACGAAGCGCGCGACGCAGCATATGAAATAAACTGAATTTAAACATTACTACGCGCTAGGGCTTTAGGGTTTACTAGCCATAACACAGGAAACGGACAGTAACGAATGATAGTAATGGACGGTCATCACTCCAGGCAAAATGTGCAACCATTAGGATGGAATATTCGGACCAAGGTCCGATCTACCATGGCCACAGCCTCGGCCCGGCCGACACCACACGCGCGTTTGACAGTCCTTCATCTTTTTCTCAGTTTCTCAATAGATGCATCAATGGTCCACCTATTTAAGTTGATTGAATTGTCCCTTAAACTTCCGGTATGGTACTAAAGTATTAGTATACCGTAGCATTAAAGTGGGCCTTTAGCATTAACTATTATAGAATATTAATTTTTGCTAGACCCACATTAATTCAACAATACTAGCATGCCAACTCTGGCAAAGTCTAACGCCCTCTAGACCACAGGCCCAGATCCTAGGGCCCTACAGGTCGGGGACCAAACTCCTTGCCTGGCCAAGTCCTAGGTTCCCTACAAGCTAGGGGCATATAACCAGATTCCTTGGACATCCCTTATGACGCCTATGGAGCAGGACATTCTGGAACAGTAACATTGCGCCACATGGGCCTCTAATCAATGTTTGCTATATGCAAGGTACAAGGAAATGTAGATAAGGATTTAGTTCATCGTGTTCAATGTTATGGATAATGTTACGATCAAGAACATACAACGATGCCATGATTAAGGCCACGTACGTGTCCATGACCATTGTGTGGTGTGTACTATTGTCATTGTAGACACGCATGAACATGCTAGTATATCCACAAGCATTATAAAGTATACACAACTACACTATTTACCAACTACGTCATACTCAATGATGTGGACTCCAATACCTGCCACTATGACAAGATGTATCAGCCACTCCAGTAAGACGTGCTCGACATTGTTGCACAACAAAACATGCACTACATATGGCTCCACGTCTATGATAAGATATGAGTAGTTGAACCTAGGTTGGATGAGATTCACTATCCAACATGCATGTAATGCTCTCCTCCCATGTGGTATAAAAGGGAGTAGAGCAACATAGAAAGGGGTTCAATCTAGAGTCAATTCAACTTCACAAGCTTGGCCAAACTAAGGGGTCATAATCAGAGGTGAACTAGAGGCTAGTTAGTTTAGAAATCTCACCATGGCCAAAAGGAAAGGAAGAGATAGTTGGTCATTAGGCTCGGCCTGCAACTGAGCATGTAATGTTCTTCACTTTCTCTTTCATCAATCTGTCATACACTAAGAGAATATAAAGTAGTACACTTGTGTGCCACAACCTCTATAAATCATTTGTGTGTGAGTAGCCATAGTAGTACCTTAAATCCAACAATCCTTCTAAATATGCCCCTCACTCTCTTCCTAACTCTACAAACTTCTTGGGTACCTATGGTATCTAGAAGTCATTACACGACCCCATTTGGCATGCCAGATCGGGACCTCTTCTTTCTCTGGCTGACAATTGTGTGTGGGTCATCGAGGGCAGAGTATGTGAAAGTCGCCTAGAGGCGAGGTGAATAGGCGAAACCTAAAATTTATAAAATTTGAACACGCACTATACTCGTGGTTAGTGTTAGAAATAATTCCAAGTGTGGAAGATAGTTTCTCTGGCTATGAGTTGCCCAATCAATGCGGATAACTTTGGGAGCCAACTCAAAACAATATGAACAAGAGAACTTGAGAGAGAGAGAGGAGAGGGGAGAAACAAATCGAATGGTGAAGATCGACACAAGTGGACACGGTGATTTATTTCCCGAGGTTCAGTTCTAAAGAACCTACTCCCCATTGAGGAGGCCACAAAGGCCGGGTCTATTTCAACCCTTTCTGTCTCTCAATCGGTCACTTAGACTGATCGAGTGCTTCTTCATAATCACACGAGTCACTAGGACCCCACAAGGATCACCACACATTAGGTGTCTCTTGCTTGCTTTACAAAACACTTGAGAAGTTTAGAATGAAAAGAAGAAATCAACAAAGCAACAAGAGCAACAAAAGAAACACAAGTCACCCTCTCTCAAGTCACTAAACGCTTTTGATCACTTGACTTGATTTTGGAACTTGGAGAGGATTGAATGCTTTGATTGTGTCTTTGGAGTGTATTATTTTCTCTAGTATTGAATTAAGAAGTTGGAATGCTTGGATGGCTTGAATGGTGGTGGTTGGGGGTATTTATAGCCCCAACCACTATTCTAGCCGTTGGCTGACTGCTCTGTCGATGGGCACACCGGACAGTCCGGTGGTGCACCAGACACTCAACTGTTCACTGTCTAGTGAGTGCCACGTCAGCCGATCGTTGGGTTTGGAGTGGTTGACCATTGAATTCTTCTGTCCTTTTGCTGCACCGGACAGTCCAGTGCATCCTGACGATGCAGACTGACTTCTAACTTCGGCGCTACAGACTGCCCTATAGTCAGTGTAGTCGACCGTTGGGCAAAGTTGATCGTTGCTTCGTGGTCTCATCGGACAGTCCGGTGGCACACCGGACAATCTGGTGATTTTTAGTGGATGAGCGTCGAGAATTCCTGAGAGCGGCCAGTTCGAAGGAGTGCTCAACAGGACAGTGTCCGGTGTGCCACAAGCTGCAGCAATCCTGTTTTGCTCCAATCGTGTAGATTTCCCCCAAGGTAATTTTATTTGTATGTTTATGTGAACTTTATGCACCTGAGATAAAAACATCCACTAGGGAAACTAGTTAGTTCTTATGGTTTGTGATGGTCGTCAAACACCAAAATCGATTATAGGAAATGGTTAATCCCATTTCCCTTTCATTATGGCATGTTGATAATATCTAGATGGCTAGAGGAGGTGAATAGCCTATAAAAACTTGTCAAGACTACAAAATACTATAGCAAGATTAATTAGTATGAGAGATGACAAGAAGCGAAAACTTTCTCTAGATATGTTTCCACAACAAGTAAGCCTCTTCAACAAATCAAGTTAATAAATGGCTAGGTTGACTTTATATAAGCACAATCTAACAATTATTTAAAACATTAAAGAAAAGAATACAACCTAGTTACAAAGCAAATATCACACAAAATGAATGATGTCAGTGTAAAAGTAAGTTTGATATTGATAAAATCAACCCAACCAATCTACAAGTTGGAATTTTGACTAACATCTATTCAAATTTATCATGTATACACTAGTCTCATTGAAAAGAAAAATGCACTCTCCAGAGTTAAGCATGGATGATCACTTACAAGTAGTACTTCACATTTTTTGTTGTATGACATATCATACTAATTGGTATTAAGACTCATTGGATTTCTACATGTGGTGTCTCTAAACTAATGTCATTATGTTGTCTTTCAATTGGTATTTTTAAATGATTTCTCCATGCATTGTATAGAATAAACTCCTCTTGTGCTTAAATTGCAAGTTATACATATACTTTGTCATCTACCATGTGTATGCATACACTTAGGGGAGCTTATATATGTAATGTGAGAGTCAAGTTTGTGATCAAATTCATTCCACATATTAAAGATCACAAAATTTTGATCCTCCCCTATGTTACTAATGTCTTTCTATTTGTTGTTTGATTCCAAAGGGGGAGAATTTGAAGGACCAAAATAAACCAACCCATAATAAATACCAAAATCACAAATTCGAACTTTTCAAGCTTGCAAGTGGTACTAAGTGGGGTTAGAATTTCACCCTGGGAGATGGTCTGAGGAAGGTAAAGAATTGATTATAGATTTATGGGGAGGCTCAAATACATAATACCACATAAGGAACATTTATACAATTACAAGGCAAGATAAGTATTCAAAGTTTATTACAAATGATATTCTTTAGCATCATATGATGTTGCTATTGAATTCTATCCTAGCAAGTAGATAGTGCATTTCTAATTTTGTATATACTATTTGATTGCTTTGGTTGTGTTGTCATCAAGCACCAAGAAGGTAGAGATTGTAAGAAAAATGGACCCTATGGGCCATTAAGTTTAGATTTTGGTGCTTGTTGAACAACATGACCATTTGACCAATGTTGTTTTCTAGTATATAAGGTATCGTTCAAATGGATGCAAGATGGACTTGGACTTAGGCAATATGATGGTACAAATGCTCAACACCTCAAATAAGAAATTATAAGCCATATCGAAGACCTGCAAGACATGCTAGAAGTCTAAGAAACCAATAAATAGAAGCTAGACACAAAGACAAATGAAATTGAAGTCGAGACAAAGAGATGAATGGATTGGGATTGTGTCATGATTCTAGATCTTCTCAAATTAACATGGATTTATTTCAAATTTTAGATCTTTTCATTAGCTTTTCAAAAGTCCAAGTTCATCAAAATTATAGTTCATAGCCAAAAGATATGCTCCAAATATGAAAGTGTGACATGATGAAAACAAGATAGCATATAGTCCAATGTTGATCATTCAACGATCACCTTTCAGTCTAGTGCTCATTGACTAAATTGAATATGGGTACCTTGTAGTCCTACATTAATGGTATGATGCTCATCTTTCAGTCGAACACTTCCAAAGAGGTTATAACGACTAGTTGGAGTTGAGACTATTTAAACCCCACCATTTGACCAACAAGTGTATGCTACAGCTAAGAGAAGTGTGTGGAGAGTAGAGGAACATCCATTTGTTCTCTAGACACCAAACATGTTTCGGATAATATTAGGTGATTAGTGTAGGTGCTTTACAATGTGCTTAGGCTAGATAGACCATGGCTTATGTGACTAGTGTTTAGTAAGATTTGCATTACAATTACCTCATGGTGCTTGCACACACCATTGTTGTACTCGAAGAGGCTTGTAGTCTTGTGTGACCATACTAAACAATTTTGTGGTGTGGATGCCATCGTTTATTGGAGGTAACAAAGCTCGACCGACACCATGTACTAGAGGGAATGAGGCCTGTGACATTTTGGTGAGAAACTTGATCATGGAGATGATAGAGAGCATCTAGGGGAGGCCACAACCAGACCACCACTTCGACATGGAGAAGGCTCAGGGATATCCATCGAGTTACTTAGGTGAGAGCTTCGCCCTTGTGTAGGCATTTTCTGACGTGGGGATCCAACAAGGGTTGGAAGCTTGTGCGCTTCTTGATACCTCGATAAAAGACCTACCTGTCAATGAGAGTATGTATCTCTTAATCTTGAGGAAGATGGTTGCATTTTATGACTCCATAATCTAGAATCGTTGGTGATCCATTAAACTCATGTCAACTACATGTTTACCAAACACGCTGGATGGAAGCCTTTTAGCGATGGATTTGCAAGCATCTCGAGTAGATTAGGAACTATTTATATCCCCTAAGGAAAGATATAGCCATTTCAACTTCAATATACATCTCTACATTCCATTAGGCAGTCTAGCAAGTACCTATTAGACCATGTGTCAAGGTCTGACACATCACAATGGTTACTATGTCAATACTAGACATTGCCGACCATTGGAGTGTGCCTCTATATTATATAATCTGTCATTGTTCATCATACCAGTTTAACACCCTATTCCCTCAATTGAATGGTGGTTTAGCTAGAAGCTCAATAGTGAAGACGGTAGAAAACAATCTAGATGAGGCCATCTTGGAGACCTACTTTTGCATATGGAAGGCCCATGGGCTACCCACAGATTTACCTCACTAAGAGATTGGCCCTTGTGAGGGCATCCTTGAGAGGGGCTCCAGTGAGGCTAGGGAGAAGCGTGAGCTTCTCAGTACCTGAGTAAAAATAATAAAGTCGTTGACGAGACTTTGAATCTTGATCTATCTCAATCAAGCTATCATACTTTATTATTGCCTACCAAGGTTGTGTGTTTACTTTCCTAATTTAGCTTGTTAGTGTAGTGATAGGATTGGAACATAGATTGCATAACTATTTTGCAATAGAGACAACAACACATCTAGCGAAACCTTAGTTGCACATCTAGATAAATTAATTTTTGTGTAGGTTTTGTCTAGGAGAAAATAGAGTACATAGTTAGAAGTAGATTTTAAGTTTCCTAATTCACCCCCTCTTAGGCATTATGATCCCTTCATGCTCTAGCCCCCACTAGCCAACTATTGTAGATATGTAAGAATCTAGTCAAGTCCAAGTTGTTCCCATTGGAGGATTGTCCTATTCAATAATCATATCGATTTGATAAGACATTTGTTAGTACCCTAAAACTGGGGTACCCTCTCCTACTGTGCCAAAGGTAGTGTTGGTCACTTGTTCTCAAATGATGTGAATCAAGAATAAGGCAACACGATTGTTAAGTATTAAGGACCTTCATCTTCCGAAGCATTGTCTCCTCTCGGATTTAATGATCATTGGACGAAGGACTTGAAGGTCATACCTTCATCATTTCATGGACAAATAAGAATACATAAAGATGAAGAATATAATTCATTGGTTCATTCACATTTATATTTCATAATATACACATGAATATTAACAAAGTTTATAGTACATTGATACCTTCGGCTTGCTCGAAGATATTGATGCGAGAGCGATTATGAAAATTGTGTGAACAGTACAGTGCTACTATTCATCTATTTATAGGCACAGGACGCAGCCCAGGTAAAAGTACAGTTGTGTCCCTGACATTTACTTATGACCATAGCCTAAATCATTAAGGACTAGTTAGTCTTTTTCCCTTTCAGCCAACATCATGTTCAGTCTTCATCACCATTATAAGTCGAAGCTATTACTCTTTGCTTATAGCTTCGGCATTCATTCTTATCATCTTCGGATTATATCTTCACCTCGTATGCCTATGTCATGGGGGAAAACCTCCATCCTAAAGCCGAAGCTCCCCGTAATAATCCATATCATGCTAAAAACAAATGGTTAGTCATGTTTTTGAGAACCTTCGGAAGAGGAAGGTCCCCAATAGTAGCCCCTCGCCATATTACTTTGTTTCTTTGTAACAAATTCAGATTGCGACGTGAACGAAGGCCTTTAGCCGAAGGTCCGAAAAACACCTTCCCTTTCTATAATAGCGAATCATTCTGAACAATGGGACCCACCGAGCTATGGGGCTCTGAGTATATATATAGAAGGCTATGTTGCAAATATTTTTCATGCCATCTAGCTGTTTATGCTGTGTTTGCTAGTCTAGCCTTCTTCTCTTTTGCGAGCTCGATTGACTTTTGAGCTTTGGCGTCTGCCGCAACCATCACCCGAATGGCTGAGGAGAAGAAGATCATAGACCCCGCACTGTCTGGGTTTTACGAAGCTATGGAGAAGACCAACACAGAAAAGATCACCAATGAGATGCAGGCTAGGTTGTTTGAGGACTCCAACGATAGCGACAATTTTGACGTGGACAGTGGGAATGAAGATGTCGAAGATCGGCTATGGAGGTCGAGCCATGTTGTTTTTGGGAAGTCAACTATCAAACAAGGGCAAATTGAAGCGATGAAAGGCAAATATTTTCATGATGTTATCTTACCAGACAAAGGCAATCAGAAAGGAACAATGCCATAACAACTTCGGATGTTACCGCTTCGTGCCCCGCTATGAGGCAAATTATCTCGTGCCAACATTTCAGAAGATGTGGCCGGGCTCTTGGATGAAGCAATGCTTCTACGTAAAGAATGATTTGAATCAGAGGGAGGATGTGAGGGGCATCATTCAATGTCCCATATGGTCATGCTTTGGCATTAGAAGACCATCAATTGCAATTGGGAATGAGGTGCAAGCGTGCCTAATGGCCTTCAACACCGTATGTACTTACATTGGTACCATGGATTTGGTACAAGAACATATTGCTTTCAAAGTATGGCCTCTTGTGAATGAATGGGTAATGCCAAAGGAAACTACTGCTGGCTCCAGCCAATTTGACAAGCCAAATGATGATTGGCTAGATGTTATAGAGGCGACCAGTGATGAGCTGCTGGGAGCCTACTCGAAGGCAGAGGACGAGGCCATGATTGTTGCCTTTGGCGCTCAAGGGAAAAGGAGACTGAACAGAGTTTTTGATGTAATTGGGTTTGTTTATCCTGATTACTGTTTTCCTACTCGAAGGCTAGGAGGAAAAAGGAAAGTTGCTGCTTCGACCTCTTCTGGTGCGCCGAAGGCAAAGAGGGCCAAGGTCTTAACACGTAGGCTGAAGCTTGCCGGGACAGATGCAGTGCCCACGATAGAGGTCAAGTTTTTTGAGAATGCCGAAGCTGGCCCTGCCATGCCAGCCGAAGCTACGGAAATAGTTTCTATCATGTCAACCAAGGCAAGTGCTAGTGAGGTAGAAGATCCAGAAACAAGGAAAACAACAGAACAACCAAAACTGCTGGGCCCTCCAATAATGGCAGAGTTGCCGAAGCCATCAACTACGGCGACAACAACCTCGAGGAAGAGGAGGATGGCTAGTGTTTTGGATGCTGTTATAGAGTCCCTCAAAACGGTGACTCATGCCTCCGCTGAAGCCTCTAGCGAGAAGATTTAAGATACAAGAGAAGCGGTTACTGCAAGCGTTGCTTCTATTCACTCTAAAGCAGGATCTTCGGGGGCTAGGCCAGTGAAGTTAATAGAAGAAAGTCTTCCAAAGAAGCCCACGTCACCTACTCCTGAAGCACCTTCGCAGAGTGACCTGGAATATATTGTTCGACACGCTTCGGGAAAGCGGTTGTCATCAGAGCAAATTGTCGAGGTGCAACATTATGCCAAGGACTTGAAATACCCCCGAGGGTCCTTGGTATATGGAGGAAATGACGAAGATGACTTCCTCTACTATCTACCAGATAGTAAAGATATTAATGTTTGTCGCGAGATGATGGACAACATGGGCTATCCAAAACTTGAGCTTGGCTTGTCTGCAATGGCTAAGGACCAGCTTGTTGATAGCCTTGACTACAATAGCTTGAAGGTTTGCACATTTTGGCTTCGTATTTGGTAATTTTTGTTTCAGTGAACTATTTTTTGTTGTAATTCTTATTGTTATTATTTGTTCATTCTTTGTTTGGCAAAGACTAATTCTTAGAAAGGCTTTAAAAGCTCAAAAAGATGCAGAGGATGAAAGCTATCAGGTGGCAATTAGAAACCTTCGATCGGAGGTTATAACTTTGAGAAACGAAGCTCTTGCAACGGATAAGATTTTATCCTCTTTGGTCGAAAGGCTAAAATCCAGTGAAGCTAAACTGTCCGCTCAAGCAGAAGTGCATAAAGCTGAAGTGCAAGAATTAGAAAAGAAACTTGCCAAAGCAACTAAAAATTTCAATGTAGAGCTAACAAAACGTTAAATATCTTATATTAAACGCGCAAGGGTACAGAAAAATGTTGAAGAGCTTCGTCAAGCTAATGAAGAGTGCTATAATGTTGCTACAGAATGTGCTAAAATTCCAAGAATAGCTTTTCTAAAGTGAGATCACATAGAGGGGGGGTGAATAGGTGATCCTACAAAATTCAACTCTAAATAGCCACAAAACTTGGTTATAGAAATGTTAGTGCTACTAAGTAGTTGAGAAGCAAGTTCTTGTGGGTAAAACAGTCACAAAGAGATCAACACAAGAGACACGCAATTTTATCCCGTGGTTCGACCAAGTAACACTTGCCTACTTCCACGTTGTGGTGTCCCAATGGACGAGGGTTGCACTCAACCCCTTTCAAGTGATCCAATGATCAACTTGAATACCACGGTTTTTCTTCCTTATATCTTTTCCCATTTGTGAGGAATCTCCACAAGTTGGAGTCTCTCACCCTTACAACAAAGATCACAATGAAAGCACAAGAGTAAGGTTGGGGAGCAACACACACAAATCCGCAACACACACACGCACATAAGCCAAGACTCGAGCTCAAAATGAAGCACAAAGAGTTCACAACTAGAACGGAGCTCAAATCACTAACACAATCGATCAAGTGCGCGAAGACGGAGTGTGGGAGACTTAGAATGCTTAGTGAATGCTTGGGTGACTCCTCCATGCGCCTAGGGGTCCCTTTTATTGCCCCAAGGCAGCTAGGAGCCGTTGGAGACCAACAAGGAAGGCCAAAGTTGCCTTCTGTCGGGTGGCGCACCGGACAGTCACTATAGCTGTCCGGTGCGCGATCTCCTTCCTTTTCTGGCGCATCCGACCGTTGGTCCACGGGATCGGTTGGCGCACCGGACACTGTCCGGTGCACACCGGACAGTCTGGTGCCCCCACCGACCGTTAGTGCGAGCCACGCGTCGCGCGAAGATTGCGCGGCCGACCGTTCGCGCAGACGACCGTTGACTCACCGGACAGTCCGGTGCACCACCGGACAGTCCGGTGAATTATAGCCGTACGCCGCCAAACTTTTCCCGAGAGCGGCATGTTCACCGGAGTTCAGCCTGGCGCACCGGACACTGTCCAGTGCACCACCGGATAGTCTAGTGTGCCAGACCGAGCTGGACTTTGGTTGTACACAGCCAAGTCACTTGCAATCCTTTTCTTCTTTTCTTTTCTCTGTTTCTAGCACTTAGACAAAATATGTTAGTACTCAAAACAATGTACTAAGTCTAGAAACGTACCTTGTTACATGATTTGCACTTTTTGCTTATTTGGCACATAATATCTCACTCACTATGTGTTGGACACTTAATCACCAAAACATTATAGAAATGGCCCAAGGGCACATTTTCCTTTCAATCTCCCCCTTTTTGGTGATTTATACAAACACATCAAAAAGCAATGCAAAACATGCAACATCGATTCAAATTGAAGACCAAATTGTTTTTGACTCTAATTTGGCATATTTGGATCATTCTTTGCCACCACTTGGTTTGTTTTTTGCAAATCAAATTCATTTTCCTATCTCTAAGTCAAACTCACTTGTTTGGGCACAAAGAGTGATATTCTAGTGGAAAAATTAATCGAGTGCCAAAAACTCCCCCTTTTTCCCATAATCATAAGTTCTCCCCCACAAGAGACAGAATTTTGCAATAAGAGCATTTTGGACAAATCTAAAAATCTAACTCTACTATTTTCAAAATTCTCAAGTGGTAGCTGATCCATTTGCTTTGGCCTTAATTTCTCCCCCTTTGGCATTAAGCACCAAAACGGGATCATTTTTGGCCCTTTAACCCTATTGCCTCACCAAAAATTGTCAATTAAGAGCAAAAGGCAAAAAGAGCATAAGAATGAACTTGGAGGTGAGTACACTAATACCGGAGTGCAATGGAAGTCTTTGCATGGTCCAAGTTCACCTTTCCCTTTCAATGCACCTTTGAGACTACATCAAGTAACTCAAACACAAGGATTAGTCTCAAAGGGTCAAGTTGTAGCACTTCTCCCCCTAAATATGTGCATCATTCACACATGGACTTGTGAGGTCCGAGGATCCCTTGCACAACTTGAGCACCATAAATAAGCAACAAATTGTATAAGTAACATGATCAAAGGCATAAAACACATGTATGTTATAGATCAATCCAAGTTACGCGAATCTAAGACATTTAGCTCACTACGCAGCCTGCAAAAGGTTTTCTCATCTAATGGCTTGGTAAAGATATCGGCTAGCTGGTTTTCGGTGCTAATATGGAACACCTCGATATCTCCCTTTTGCTGGTGGTCTCTCAGAAAGTGATGTCGGATGTCTATGTGCTTAGTGCGGCTGTGTTCAACAGGATTATCTGCCATGCGGATTGCACTCTCATTGTCACATAGGAGTGGGACTTTGCTCAGATTGTAGCCAAAGTCCCGGAGGGTTTGCCTCATCCAAAGTAGTTACGCGCAACACTGTCCTGCGGCAACATACTCGGTCTCAGCGGTGGATAGGGCAACGGAGGTTCGTTTCTTTGAACTCCAAGACACCAAGGACCTTCCTAGGAATTGGCATGTCCCTAATGTACTCTTCCTATCAACCTTGCATCCAGCAAAATCAGAGTCTGAATATCCAATTAAGTCAAAGGTAGACCCCCTTGGATACCAGATATCGAAGCAAGGTGTAGCAACTAAATATCTAAGAATCCACTTTACGGCCACAAGGTGACATTCCCTTGGGTCGGATTGATATCTAGCACACATGCATACGCTAAGCATAATATCCGGTCTACTAGCACATAAATAAAGTAATGACCCTATCATAGACCGGTATGCCTTTTGATCAACGGACTTACCTCCTTTGTTGAGGTCAACATGTCCATCGGTTCCCATTGGTGTCTTCGCGGGCTTGGTGTCCTTCATCCCATACCGCTTGAGAAGATCTTGAGTATACTTTGTTTGGGAGATGAAGGTGCCGTCCTTGAGTTGCTTCACTTGGAACCCAAGGAAGTAGTTCAACTCGCCCATCATCGACATCTCAAACTTTTGAGTCATCACCCTGCTAAACTCCTCACAAGACTTTTGGTTAGTAGAACCAAATATTATGTCATCGACATAAATTTGGCACACAAAAAGGTCACCATCACAAGTCTTAGTGAAAAGAGTGGGATCGGCTTTCCCAACCTTGAAAGCATTAGCAATTAAGAAATCTCTAAGGCATTCATACCATGCTCTTGGGGCTTGCTTAAGTCCATAGAGCGCCTTAGAGAGCTTACACACATGGTCGGGGTACCTTTCATCCTAAAAGCCAGGGGGTTGTTCCACGTATACCTCCTCCTTGATCAGCCCGTTGAGGAAGGCGCTCTTCACGTCCATTTGAAACAACCTGAAAGAATGGTGAGCGGCTTAGGCTAACAATATTCAAATAGACTCTAGCCTAGCCACAGGAGCAAAAGTCTCCTCGAAATCCAAACATGCGACTTGGGCATAACTTTTTGCCACAAGTCGAGCCTTGTTTCTTGTCACCACCCCGTGCTCGTCTTGCTTGTTGCGGAACACCCACTTGATTCCCACAACATTTTGCTTGGGATGAGGCACCAGGCTCCAAACTTCGTTCCTCTTGAAGTTGTTGAGCTCTTCCTGCATGGCCAACACCCAGTCCGGATCTTGCAAGGCCTCTTCTACCCTAAAAGGCTCAATAGAAGAGACGAACGAGTAATGCTCACAAAAGTTAGATAATCTTGAGCGAGTAGTTACTCCTTTGCTTATGTCACCCAGAATCTGGTCAATGGGGTGATTCCTTTGAATTGTCGCTCGGACTTGAGTTGGAGGGGCCAGTGGTGCTTCTTCCTCCATAGCTGGTTCTTCTTGTGCTCCCCCTTGATCACGCGCCTCTTCTTGAGGAACCTGTTCATCATCTTGAGTTGGGGATGCACCATCGTTGAGGAAGAAGGTTGATCTTGCTCTTGTTGTTCCTGTGGTCGCACATCTCCAATCGCCTTGGTGCGTATTACGGCCGTTGGAACGTCATCTTCATCTACATCATCAAGATCAACTTGCTCTCTTGGAGAGCCATTAGTCTCATCAAATACAACATCGCTAGAGACTTCAACCAAACCCGATGATTTGTTGAAGACTCTATACGCCCTTGTATTTGAGTCATACACTAGTAAAAACCCTTCTACTGCCTTGGGAGCAAATTTAGAATTTCTACCTTTCTTCACTAGAATGTAACATTTGCTCCCAAATACACGAAAGTACGAGACGTTGGGTTTGTTACCGGTAAGAACTTCGTACGAGGTCTTCTTGAGGAGGCGATGTAGGTAGAGCCGGTTTATGGCGTGGCAAGCTGTGTTCATAGCTTCCGACCAAAACCGCTCGAGCGTCTTGAATTCTCCAAGCATCGTCGTCGCCATGTCGATAAGCGTCATGTTCTTCCTCTCTACCACACCTTTTTGTTGTGGTGTGTAGGGAGCAGAGAACTCGTGCTTGACGCCTTCTTCCTCAAGGTACTCCTCCAATTGCAGATTCTTGAACTCGGACCCGTTGTCGCTTCTTATCTTTTTCACCTTGAGCTCAAATTCATTTTGAGACCGCCTTAGAAAGCGCTTGAGGGTCCCTTGGGTTTCTGATTTATCCTGCAAAAAGAACACCCAAGTGAAGCAGGAAAAATCATCAACAATAACAAGACCATACTTACTTCCCCCGATGCTAAGATAGGCAACGGGTCCGAAGAGGTCCATATGTAGTAGCTCCAGTGGTCTTGATGTTGTCATCACATTCTTGTTGTGATGAGTGCTTCCCACCTGTTTCCCTGCCTGACAACCTGCACAAGGTCTATCTTTTTTGAAGCATACATTGGTTAGTCCTAACACATGTTCTCCCTTTAGAAGTTTATGAAGGTTCTTCATCCCAACATGTGCTAGACGGCGATGCCATAGCCAGCCCATGCTAGTCTTAGCTATTAAGCATGCATCTAGATTGGCCTCCTCTTTCGAAAAATCAACCAAGTAGAGTTTGCCATCTAATACACCCTTAAACGCTAATGAACCATCACTCCTTCTAAAGACAGACACATCTACATTGGTAAATAGACAATTATAACCCATATTATCCTGCAAAAAGAACACCCAAGTGAAGCGGGAAAATCATCAACAATAACAAGACCATACTTACTTCCCCCGATGCTAAGATAGGCAATGGGTCCAAAGAGGTTCATATGTAGTAGCTCCAGTGGTCTTCATGTTGTCATCAAATTCTTGTTGTGATGAGTGCTTCCCACCTGTTTCCCTGCCTGACAACCTGCACAAGGTCTATCTTTTTCGAAGCATACATTGGCATCACTCCTTCTAAAGACAGAAACATCAACATTTGTAAACAAACAATTGTAGCCCATGTGGCACAATTGACTTAGAGATAGGAGATTATAACCAAGCAACTCTACTAGAAATACGTTTGAAATGGAGTGCTCGTTGGTGATGGCTATCTTTCCCAAGCCTTTGACCTTGCCTTGGTTCCTGTTGGGGGCTTGTTCTCAAATGCTAAGAGTTAAGAACAAGGCAACACAGAAAATGTTAAATATTAAGGTCCTTCGTCCTCCACTACATTATATCCCTTCGGGATATAAGGAATTTCGGACGAAGGTTACGAAGGACATACCTTCGTAAACATAATAGCAAGGGATGAAGCATTCATATAAATCATGAGGTATAAAATAGACATCCAAATGTTAACATAGAATCATTTCCATTTCTACTAATATGAAAGAATACAAATGACTTCAAATTACAAATGTACCTTCGGTCCTGAGGAAGGCAAGAGAGCAAGTGTGATGCGAAGGCAAAAGACAGGTTCGCGTGAACAGTACAGAGGTACTGTTCATCTATTTATAGGCACAGGTCGCAGCCTGTGACAAATTACAATTATGCCCCTTACAAAAGTTTACAACATTGACTCAGACCTATAAGTATAAAAAGGTCATTCTATCTCTATGTCGGTTTGAAACGCCGAAGCTCCATGAAAAGGAACCTTCGGCCATCTCCTGGAGACGACTTCAGCCGAAGCTGCTTCTTCGTGTGAGACCTTCGGCGCACCGAAGCACGACCCCAACAGTTCCCATCTCCAAAGATGATCGTATCCTGGGAATCCTTATTCTTGACATAGGAGGTGAACATCTTCTTCTCCCCCGTCATGTGGTTTGTGCATCCTCTGTCGATAATCCAGCTTGAGCCCCGGATGCATAAACCTGCAAGGAATTTAAGCTTGGGTTTTAGGTACCCAACTCTTGTTGGGTCCTATAAGGTTAGTCACAATAGCTTTTGGAACCCAAATACAAGTCTTATCTCCCTTGCATTTGGATCCCAATTTTCTAGCAACTACTCTTTCCTTCTTAAATAAAAGAGCAAATGAAGTATTGCAAGCATGGTAAATGATAGTAGATTCATTGCACATTTTCCTAGGTACATGATGAACAACATTACCTTTTCTAGGCCTACTCCTACCATGCACAAAAGTAGAGCTTGAAGCAAACATAGCATGTGAATCAAAAACATCATGATCATAACTTCTATTATAACTGGAATGCCTAGCAATTTTCCTATTATACATGAAAGCATGATTCCTTTGATTGCTACTAGCCATAGGGGCCTTCCCTTTCTCCTTGGCGAGAATGGGAGCCTTTTGGCTTGTTAAGTTCTTGGTTTCCTTTCGAAAACCAAGTCCATCCTTAATAGAGGGGTGTCTACCCACGGTGTAGGCATCCCTAGAAAATTTTAATTGATCAAAATTAATTTTGCAAGTCTTAAGTTGAGCATTAAGACTTGCCACCTCATCATTTAATTTGGTAATAGACATAAGGTGTTTATCACAAGCATCAACATCAAAATACTTACATCTATTACAAATACTAACATGCTCTACACATGAACTAGATTTATTTGCTTCCTCTAGCTTAGCATTTAAATCATCATTTACACTCTTTAAACTAGACATAGTTTCATGGCAAGCAGATAATTCAGAAGATAGCATTTCATTCCTTTTAATCTATAAAGCAAGAGATTTTTGCACACTAACAAACTTATCATGCTCCTCATATAATATATCGTCTTGCTTTTCTAACAATCTATCCTTTTCATTTAGAGCATCAATTAACTCATTAATTTATCTACTTTAGCTCTATCTAAACCCTTAAATAAATCAGTATAATCTACTTCATCATCACTAGAATCATCATCGCTTGAAGTAGTATACTTAGGGGTTTCTCAAACACTTACCTTCTTTTCCTTGGCCATGAGGCAAGTGTGGTGTTCCTTGGGGAAGAGAGAAGATTTGTTAAAGGCCGAGGCTGCCAGTCCTTTATTGTCGGAGTCGGATGAAGAGCAGTCCGAGTCCCATTCTTTGCCAAGGTGCGCCTCGCCCTTCGCCTTCTTATAAACCTCCTTTTTCTCCTTCTTCCCATGCTTTTCTTGTTCCTGGTCATTTTCATTATCGGGGCATTGTGCTATAAAATGACCAATCTTACCGCATTTGAAGCAAGAGCGCTTCCCCTTTGCTTTGTTCTTGTTGGGGTACTCCTTGTGTCCTTTTAGTGCGGTCTTGAAGCGCTTGATGATAAGCGCCATATCATCTTCGTTGAGGCCAGCGGCCTCCACTTGTGCCATCTTGCTTGGTAGCGTCTCTCTGCTGCTAGTAGCCTTAAGAGCCATAGGTTGAGGCTCGTAGATGGGTAGCGGACCGTTTAGTGCATTGTCCACATATTGAGCCTCCTTCACCATCATGTGCCCGCTTACAAACTTCCTAAGAATCTCCTCGGGCGTCATCTTGGTGTACCTGGCATTCTCACGAATAAGGTTGACAAGATAGGGTCAATTACGGTAAATGACCTTAGCATTAGTCGGACGACGTCGTGGTCCATCCATCTTGTGCTTCCATAGCTCCTAATATTGTTGACCAGGGTCTTGAGCCTGTTGTATGTTTGTGTTGGCTCCTCTCCCCTGATCATCGCGAACCTTCCTAGCTCGCCTTCCACCAACTCCATTTTGGTGATCATGGTGGCGTCGTTTCCCTCATGCGATATCCTGAGGGTGTCCCATATTTGCTTGGCGTTGTCCAAGCCACTCACCTTGTTGTATTCATCCCTGCACAAAGATGCTAGCAAAACAGTGGTAGCTTGTGCATTCTTATGAATTTGTTCATTAATAAACACTAGGTTATCCGTACTATCGAAATGCATTCCATTTTCAACTATCTCCCAAAAACTAGGATGGAGAGAAAATAAGTGACTACGCATTTTGTGACTCCAAAAAGAGTAGTCCTCTCCATCAAAGTGTGGAGGCTTACCAAGTGGAATTGAAAGCAAATGAGCATTGGAATTGATTGGAATATGAGAATAATCAAATGAATAATTTGAATTAACCGGTTTCTTTTTAGACGAGTCATCGTCGTCGTTGTCTCTTGGTGAAGAAGAAGATTCATCGCTGTCGTAGTAGACGATCTTCTTGATGCGCCTCTTCTTCTTCCCGTCCTTCTTCTTGTGACTCAAGCCAGAGTCAGTGGGCTTGTCATCTCTTGGCTCGTTGAAGATGGACTCCTTCTCCTTATCGTTGACCACCATCCCCTTTCCCTTAGGATCCATCTCTTCGGGCGATTAGTCCCTTATGTGAAGAGAACGGCTCTGATACCAATTGAGAGCACCTAGAGGGTGGTGAATAGGTGATCCTGCAAAATTCAACTCTAAATAGCCACAAAACTTGGTTATAGAAATGTTAGTGTGTCTAAGTAGTTGAGAAGCGAGTTCTTGTGGGCAAAACAGTCACAAAGAGATCAATACAAGAGACACGCGATTTTATCCCGTGGTTCGGCCAAGTAACACTTGCCTACTTCCACGTTGTGGCATCCCAATGGACGAGGGTTGCACTCAACCCCTTTCAAGTAATCCAATGATCAACTTGAATACTAGGGTTTTTCTTCCTTATATCTTTTCCTGTTTGTGAGGAATCTCCACAAGTTGGAGTCTCTCACCCTTACAACAAAGATCACAATGAAAGCACAAGAGTAAGGTTGGGGAGCAACACACACAAATCCGCAACACACACACACAAAAGCCAAGACTCGAGCTCAAAATGAAGCACAAAGAGTTCACAACTAGAACGGAGCTCAAATCACCAACACAATCGATCAAGTGCGCGGAGACGGAGTGTGGGAGACTTAGAATGCTTAGTGAATGCTTGGGTGACTCCTCCATGCGCCTAGGGGTCCCTTTTATAGCCCCAAGGCAGCTAGGAGCCGTTGGAGACCAACAATAAAGGCTAAAGTTGCCTTCTATCGGGTGGCGCACCGGACAGTCACTGTAGCTGTCTGGTGCGTGATCTCCTTCCTTTTCTGGCGCTTCCGACCATTGGTCCACGGGATCGGTTGGCGCACCGGACACTGTCCGGTGCACACCGGACAGTCCGGTGCCCCCCGCCGACCGTTGGTGCGGGCCACGCGTCGTGCGAAGATTGCGCGGCTGACCGTTGGCGCAGACGACCATTGACTCACTGGACAGTCCGGTGAATTATAGTCGTACGCCGCCAAACTTTTCTCGAGAGTGGCCTGTTCACCGGAGTTCAGCCTGGCGCACCGGACACTGTCCGGTGCACCACCAAACAGTCCAGTGTGCCAGACCGAGCTGGACTTTGGCTGTACACAGCCAAGTCACTTGCAATCCTTTTCTTCTTTTCTTTTCTCTGTTTCTAGCACTTAGACAAAATATGTTAGTGCTCAAAACAATGTACTAAGTCTAGAAACGTACCTTGTTACATGATTTGCACTTTTTGCTTGTTTGGCACATAATATCTCACTCACTATGTGTTGGACACTTAATCACCAAAACATTATAGAAATGGCCCAAGGGCACATTTTCCTTTCATAAAGTTGGCGCATTTTCCACAGAGCAGAATTTCATCTGTGGTGATCCTGATGGAGTTATCCGCTAGATTAACGGTGAAATCGAAGCTTTTGAAGAAATTCTCAGCGATAGGGGAGATTTATGTGCCTTCGCCGGTGTCTGAGGGGTCGTGTCGGTCCTGCAAAAGGTTGGCTACGAACATGCTAAGGCTGTGGTCTAGCTAAGATTCTCGCTTTCAGCTGATGACATTAAAAACCCTTTAGTCGATGCTACTGCATTAAGCGGAAAGTTCTATTCCGAAGTATGGCTGCAGGGTGGCCGAGAGATAGCCAATGAAGCTATTATAAGAAATTATAAGGAGTCTCATGATGCCTTAGAAGAGGCTAAGAGAGCTGAAGAAAGTGTTGAATGCGCCAGGCTTATAGGTATGTCCATTATAGCTTGGCTTCGTAAATTATTGTAGCTTCGGTACTAATAGATACTTGTATTTTGATGCAACTGAGCTTTCTCCCCCTCTAGAGCCATACGATCCTGAAGCTGATCCATCTCTGAAAGGGCCGCTCGACATAATTAGAATTGCTAACGAGGCTGTTGCGAAGCTGTCAATAGACTATTGAACGAAGCTGCTGATAAAGTCTTAAAAGAAGTCTAAAGTTTGTATATTTGAGAGTTTAGGGTCTTTGTACGTAGTTTTTGTTTTTGTAAGAAACAATTATCAAATATTTGCATATGTATTGATGTAATATATTTCTTTGTGATGCGTGAAACCTTTGTACGTACCGTTTTTGAGTCGCTACGAAAAAACACCTTCCTTTCTTTTCACGCTTCACGAAGAAAGAAATCCCTCTTGTTTTTGCCGAAGTAACTCTAAAAGTTTTGCCCTAAATGTTGCGTAAGAATACCATTGTCGAAGATATAAGCTTCATATGACAAAACCTATCAAAAGCATGTATCTTGTATTTTTGATACGGCTCTTTGCCGAAATAAGCTTAACCTCATGGGTTAACTAGTAGATGAGAACAGGATGATGTATGATGAGATGCTATGCAATATGATGTGATGATACGATGCAAATGACATTGATGTGCAAATAAGACTCTGTATCCCCTTAGGAACGACTTTGGAGTCTCTTCACCTTTTACTTAGGTGGTATTTCATCTCTGCATGCCCTTAGGAACGACTTTGGAGCTAAGCTCTGCATCCCCTTAGGAACGACTTTGGAGCTTCTTCCCCTTTTACTTAGGTGGTATTTTAGCTCTGCATCCCCTTAGGAACAACTTTGGAGCTTCTTCACCTTTTACTTAGGTGGTATTTTAGCTCTGCATTCCGTTTGGAACGACTTTGGAGCTTCATTACCCTTCTTGTTACACTCGATGGTGTAACCACAAATTTATTACAACAGGATGAAGGTTGAACCTTCTTATATTGCCTTCGAAGGGGAGATATAAAGGCAGAAAAGTAAAAAATACATTGAATTTGGAAACTTTCTAGTCAAGCCTTGTATTGCTTTAGTAAATATGTCTCGATTCAGGCATAGTGTTGTTGACTGTGCGAGCTTCGGACTCTTCTTGTGTGTTGCGCTATTGCTGCGCTTTGCGATGCCCTTCTGGCTGTTGATTGTGAATCAAGGTTGGTGCCATAGGTGGTGGTGGTAGATGAGCCCATGCAGCTTGAGAGTGACTTGCCGAAGCAACTGATGTTGTGGGTTGCTGAATTCCCACATACTCAAGAATGTATGGAGAAAAGCATGAAGCAGTGTGTAGGACTTGCTTCGGCTGATTCTGTCGTGCTTTGGCTTCATCTATTTCTTTTTGCTTCTGGATCATGACATGGCACGTCCTTGTTGTATGTCCTTCATTGTCCCCATAGAATAGACAGATAATCTTCTGGGTTGGGAACTGAACCTTCCTCCGAAGCTTCTTCCTCCTCTACCCCATGGAGCTGGTGGCCTGTAAGAGCTTTGCTGCATCCCTGAAGATTGGGAGCTTTATTGGTTGCCTTGAGTGTGGTTTGCCCTGTCATCACTTGAGCTGGGATTGTGGATTGTTCTGACATGCCTAGGGTGGAGCCTTCCTCCAAAGCCCCTAGTCATCTCTGAGTATCTGTAGGCCTCTTCCCTTCTCTGTCGAAAGTCATTATCAGCCCTAATGTACCCATCCATATTCTGGAGTAGCTTTTATAGATTTTGTGGTGGCTTCCTAGCAAAATACTGTGTCATTGGTCCCGGTTGGAGCCCCTTGATCATAGCTTCGATAACAATCTCATTTGGCACCATTGGCGCCTGAGCCCTGAGACATAGAAACCTTCAGACATATGCCTCCAAGTCCTCTTCATGGTCTTGTGTACACTGGAACAAGTCTTGGGCAGTTACTGGCTTCGTCTGGAAACCTTGAAAGCTAGTTACCAGCATGTCCTTCAACTCTTGTCATGACGTGATTGTTCCCGGGCGAAGGGAAGAATACCATGTCTGAGCCACGCTCCTGACTGCCATGACAAAGGATTTTGCCATGATAGCCGTGTTGCCACCATATGATGATATGGTTGCCTCGTAACTCATGAGAAACTGCTTTGGGTCAGAATGTCCACAATACATGGGAAGTTGTGGTGGCTTGTAGGATGGTGTCCATGGGGTAGCCTACAGTTCTGCTACTAGAGGAGAAGTATCATCAAAAGCAAAGTTGTCATGATGGAAATCATCATACTAGTCCTCGTCATTCCTTGGGCTATCTTGGCGAAGCTCCCTCTGTTGTGGCCTTCGTCCTTGTTCATCTTGCATGATGTGGCGCATTTCCTCAGTAGCTTCATCAATCTTCCTTTGAAGTTCGGCTAGCCGAAGCATCTTTTCTCTCTTTCTTTGCACTTGCTGGTGAATAGCCTCCAAGTCCCTGATTTCTTGGTCTAGCTCTTTCTCCTGCGGTGTTGGGCTTGTAGCCTTACTTTTCTAGCTCTAGGCTTCTCTCAGAGAGAGAGTCTCTTGGTTGGTGTCCAGTGGCTGAAGGGCCACCCCTGGCGCTATTGCCTTCTTCGGTGGCATGACGAAGGTGAATGCTTGTCGAAGGTGGTCGTTTGAGTTTACCGGAGGTGGGCGCCAATATTGGTCACTTGTTCTCAAATGTTGTGAATCAAGAACAAGGCAACAGAATTGTTAAGGATTAAGGACCTTCGTCTTTCGAAGCATTATCTCCTTTCAGATATAATAATCTTCAGACGAAGGTCATGAAAAACAAGCCTTCATGATTCATGAGGGTAAAAATGCATAGAGACAGTGAATGTAATCTATTGGCTCTTACGCATGAGTATTTCATAATACGCACATGAATATTAACAAAATTTATAGTGAATTGGTACCTTCGGCTTCTTCGAAGGTGAAGATGCGAGAATGATTACAATTCAGCATCAACAGTATGCTGCTACCGTTAATCTATTTATAGGCACAGGACGCAACCCGAGTAAAAGTACATTTGTGTCCTCAACATTTATTCACAACCAAAACATAAATCATTAGGGACTATCTAGTCTTTTTCTCTTTGGGTCAACATCATGTTTGGTCTTCATCATCATTTTAAGTCGAAGTTGTTACTCTTTGACTATAGCTTCAACTTTCATTCTTATCATCTTTGGGCTATATCTTCGTCTTGTATACCTTTTCTATGGGAGAAAACTTCCATCCTGAAGCCGAAGCTCCATGTAGTAATCCATATGCTAAAAGTAGATGATTAGTCATGTTTTTTAGAAACCTTCAGAAGAGGAAGGCCCCCAACAGCTAGATAGTAAAGATAGAAGACCAAAGTGAATATAAACCTTTAAATTATTATATGCCAAGCAATCCGCAAGATGATCCTTTAGCATAGCAGATAGCCCAAGCTCAAACTTTGGGTAGCCCATGTTATCCATCATTTCATGCCACACACCAATCTCTTTATTATCTAGCAGGCAGTACAAGTAATCATCTTCATCGTTGCCTCCATAAACTAAAGAGCCCCAAGGATACATTAAGTCTCTAGCATAATGTTGCACTTCGTCAATTTGGTCCTTACTTAACTTCTTCCCCAAGGTATGTCAAACAATATACTCGAGATCTTCAATCAACGGTGTTTTGGTTGTTGGCAAATCTTCTTTCCCCGGCAAGTTGTCATGCACAAGCCTTGCTGAAACAGAACCCGAAGGATCAGCTACACCCGAGCCAGGAACGGTTTCCGCATCAATAGCCATCTTTGGCTCGCGAATTATATCTTTAGAGGCCTTCGGTGCGGTAGGTGGCACCATCTTTGTAGGTTTCAGAACAACTTCTAGCACATTGGCCATCCTTTTCCCTCTTCTAGGAGTTCCTGTCGGGCCAGACATTATCTTCGGTTAATCTTGTACCTTCATCTGTTCTTGTATCTTCGAATAGTCTTCTGCTCTCGTTTCCATAACAGCTGCAGGCATTTCAGCCACTATGGTTATTTTGTTTTCCTTCACCTGATGATTAAAAAATCCAAAAAACATTAGAGCATTAACAATTCAGTTTAAAGTTAAAAACACCCACTTCAATTATCTAGATAGATTTTGTCTTGCTAGCTTCAGCAGCTGGTAGGGTAGGCAGTTCTGCTGCTCTCTTAATATAGTACGTCCTTGGTCAGTGGGTTAGATTTTTGACTCTCTTTTGCTTTGGCACGGAGGAGGTATGGGGTGCACTTTTTTGTTTCACCACTCTTCTTTGTGCAGGAAAGCAATAATCAGGATAAATAAACCCGATGACGTCAAACACTATGTTCAGTCTCCTTTTTCCCCAGCCACCGAAAGAAATGTTTAAGGCTTCATCTTTAGCCTTTGTAAAAGCACCTAACATTCTGTAGTCAGTTGACTCAATAGCTTCAAGCCACTCGTCATCTGGTTCATCAAATTGATTTCTGTAACGATATGTATATTTCAAGTACACTAACCCACCATTTACGGCACTTTGACTTGAACTGGCGTCAACATTCTTTGGCATCTCCCATTCATTAACGAGGGGACATATTTTAAAAGCTATGTGCTCTTGAACCAAATCCCTGGTGCAAATGTAGATGCACATAGCATTAAACGCCACCAGGCAAGCTTGGGACTTCTCTGTATTCACGATAGCTAGCCTCTTTATTCCAAAGCAGGACCAGATAGACCACTAGATCACATCCCTAATATCACCTCTCTTGTCCAAGTCATTTTCATGTAAAACCATTGTTTCATCCATGAACCTAGCCATTTTTGCCGAAATGTTGGCATGGGGTGCATGGCATCTGATCGGTATTACGAAGGTATAACAACCAAAGTTATTATGGTACTACTCCTTCCCAGTAGCCTTCGTTTGATAGAAGAGCTCATGAATATTGCTAAAGCAGTTTGCATCTGGCTCTAGGCCTTGACTCCTCACGGCTCAAATGAACACCCCAATCTTAACTAAAGCTTCAGGGGTAAGCTAATGAAGGTATATCTTAAATCTTTTAAGCACCTCAACCAACATCTTATGTAGAGGAAAGCGTAATCCAAATTTCATAAAGCATCGAAAAACCACTTCGTCTTTTCAGGCAGTGGAATAGAGTTCTCCCCTCTAGCCCTCACTATAGATACATCATGAAAATACCTACCCTTCATGGCCTCAATGTTCCCTTTCTTCACGGTAGATTTTCAAAAGTTCAAATGGCTTGGCCTCCACGGCCGATCCACGGCATCATCGTTACCACTATCAACATCGAAATCCTCGTTGTCCTCATAATCTTCAGGCAGCCCAGCTAGAATCTCATTGGTTATCTTCTCAGCATTGGTCCTTTCCATGGCTTCGTCAAACCCAGCTAAAGCAAGATCCTCACTCTTTTTGCCTTCGTCCATCTCGGATCAGGCTAAAGGAGCAACCAAAGCTAAAAGCAAATGCAATTCAATGGCTCAGAAAGTAGCAGGACAGCTCAACAGCATGATGAGTATTTTATGATGACCATCATATTTATACACGAGAAACCACTACAAAGTGGCCCCCACACAACTCAAAAATTTTGCTATCTTAGCGACGGGAAGGTGTTTTTTTCGAACCTTCGGCATAAGGCCTCTGTTCATTTCGTAGCCTGAGTTTGTTACGAAGAAACAAACTAACACCGCGAGGGGCTACTGTTGGGGGCCTTTGTCTTTTGAAGGTCCTCAAAAAACACACTTAACTACTGGTTGTCAACATGTTTTTGAGTGTTACAGGAGCTTCGACATCAAGTACCTTCGAAACAGGATGAGGACAAAGATGAAGATGTTAAGCTCCGTCACAGCACCATATGGAAACGAAGGTGAACAATGCCAGGAGAAGGTGTTTATGATTCTGTACACAAGACGATATGGGCAGAAGCCAATATAGCCCTCGCTTCATTTTGTAAATCATATGTACAGATCTTGTGGGCATATTTGCAATTTCTTATGAAGCTGCACGATCCCCTATAAATAGATGAACATAATTCATGTCCTAATCCTCTATGCGCACAAAGGGTAGAGATGGAAATGGGTACCCGATCCCCAATTCCTCGTGGGGAATTGCTCCATTAGGGGATGTGGATGGGGACGCTTCTTCCCCCATGGGGATGTAAATAGGGAACAATTCTTCTCCGTCAGGTAAATGGGGACGAGGACGGGGAAGCATTCCTCATCCTCGTTCCCCACGGGGACCCGTTAAACTTACACGTGACGAAGTTTTCATGTAATAGTTAATGATAAAACTAAATAATTACCTTGTCAAGAGATCACTCATTATACAAATTTGTTTATTTAGATGTACACATAATGTTTTCTTACATATGACAATGTGTATAGCGACAATGTTCTACATTAATAACACATAATTATAATTTAAGTGGGGATATGGATCCCTGACGGAGATTTATCCCCGCGGGGAATGGTGTTGGGGAAGAAATTTCCCCCGCAAATGTTCGTGGGGTTCCCGCATGGAATTTTTTTGTCGCGGGACGGGATATGTAACACCCTGAATTTGGGGGTATAAAATTTCTCTCTAAATATCAGCCAAATTCATGTGTTACTCTTCTCTCTTTCACCCTAGGTTATACCTCTCTCTAGATTCTCTCTCCCTTTTTTCCTTTTAAGTAGAAATTAGCTTAAAGTTAGAGGGTTTGATTATTTATTTTTGACAAAACATTATGGGTCATGACATGTTGCATCATGCTGAGCTTAAAATATTCTTTGAAGTGTTGCATATGTTTGAATTTATTTGAATTTAAAACCTAATTTGAATTTGGATTTGAAAACCCTATAGAAAAGAAATAGAAAAGGAATTAGAAAATCCAGAGAAAAAGGAAAAGAGAAAGTAGCCCAGCCGGCCCAACTCGGCCTAGCCAGGCCGCGCGCCCGCGCCGCCTGACAGGCGGACCCCGCCTGTCAGCAGCAGCCCTCTCTCCTGCTCGCTCTCCCCTCTCTCGCTCGCTGCCCAGCGGGGCCGACCTATCGGCGCCAGTTTCTTCACCCGCGCGTCCCTCCTCTCTCTTTGCCTCGCGGGCCCGGTTCGCCAGTTACCGAGCCGTTGCCCCGCGTGTCCCCTTTTCTTTCTCTGAGCTGTGGGCCTGCCCTGTCAGATCCCCCCTGCCCTCGCCGTGGACCGGCGAGTGCGCACTCGCGCACATCGCCGGGTTTCTCGGTCACGACACCCGCCCACGCGCCCAGCTCCCTTCTTAGAGCCCCACCAGTGCCCCGCGCTCGCCCCTCGCCTCATTTTGCACAGCTTCACCCTCTCTCGCGCTCTGCCCACGCCACCGGCCGCCGCCGGAGACCCGCGCCCGCGTTCCTGACTGTCCAGGCCGCCGGAGACCACGCCAGGCCTCCCCGAGCTCCGCCTTGAGCTAACACACTTGTCCCCATGCCCAATTTTCCCTATTGCGCTCTGTGCTCGGCCAATTTTGGCTTTGCCGGTGCTCGGCCGCGGCGGACCGCCGTGCTTGCGCGGTGGCTGGCCGATTTAGCCCGGTCTAGTTCCCTTGCGTTAGTCCCTAAGATGCCTCTGCCTCTGCTGAAGCTAGCCCAGGCCTTAGAGCGCCTTAAGCCCCCTCCCCGTGGCCAGAATGCCTCACTGAAGTTACTCCAGCCCGCCCGAGACCCTCTCTCCGCCATTCTCCCCTCTCTACCCTCGGATTCGTGGCCTCTTCCCCGCCATTAAGTTCGTCATGGCATTCTCTCCCTCTCTGCCCAACTCCGGCGACCCCGAAGCCACTCTAGCTCGCGCCAGCCTCAACTCCGGTGACCTCACCACCGCGGAGAAGAGTAGCGCCGCTCGCAGCTGTTCGCCCCTTCTCGGTCTGATTTCCCCCGTCCGATCTTCATCGCACGGCCCAGATCACGAATAACGCTTCGTGCACGCGTGCCTGACGCCCTAGCCCACCTGTCAGCACCCAAGTCACCTGGCGCTGGGCCTGCCCAGTCAGTGCGCCCTCCCCCTCTGTCGCTGACGCCCCTGGCCCGCCTGTCAGTGCTCACCCGCCCGCGCGCGCGCCCTCGGCCGCAGATCTAATCTCCGCCGTTGGTTTTAGATCTAACGGTTGGAATCACCTGATACCCCTTCGTGTGGATGTTTTATTAAAGAGACCCTCGGTTTACTGGAAATCAACCCGCTGTCCCTGGTTTTTGCGCGCAGGCCCCTGTAATCTTGCAGATTTAACCCTAGACTTTTAAATATTCACAGAATTAGACCTAATTTCATATTTTGAATTCCCAAACTTGTTTATTTCATAACTTTTGCATATGAACTCCAAATTTAGTGATTGAAATTGCAAAATATTCATAGAATTATTCTCTGTCTAAATAAAATGGTTTCATTTACTGCCTGCACATTCTAATTTTTATGACTAAGTATGAACTAATGTAGATGTAGATTTATTTATTTAATAAAATGAATAAAAGGGAAAACCTTATGGATTTAAACATGTTTGAGCTTGTGAGATTAATAATGTGTATTACATAAGCTCACCTCTATTCTAATTTTTAGGTCACAAATAAAATAAATTGAACTATGACTATGTACTTGTAAGTAACACTTAGGGAAAATAATAATCTATTTCCAAATGAAGTTAATTTATGTTATAGTTCATGTTATACTTTGAATTCAATGTCCCTTATGTAGTATTGTGTCCCTTTAAGATGCATTCCTATGTTTGTACATGTTTGGTGTGTTGTTTATTTGTACTTTCCAAATGTATTGAATGCATGCTCGCTTTATTTAGACAACGAGCAGTCCGAGGTTCCTGAGTGTGTTGTTGGAGACCTTCCTGAGCAACAACCTGGTGAAGGCAAGTGTCCTCTGACCTAATATGTCCTACATACTTTATGATTCATTGTCCCGCATTACTTTATGAAACCTATACTAGTCTGTATTTACATATCCTTGTTTACCTTTTGGGTTATCATGGTTAGCATTTTGCTATTGCCTTAACTCTAATCAATGAACATGATGTGAACATTTATGATACGATACTGTTATCCTGATTATGTTGATGAGCTTATGATAATCTAGGGGGCTCAGGCCTTTTACTTGAGTACCTCTCCGTAAGGACCTATTCGTGGAGTGACCACCTGGGATAACAGTGCAACCATGAGGGTGGATGGGATGCCCTTAGCTGATTAATTAGATGAACCTGGGGGTGTAGTTGGCTTTGCCAGAGGGCCGTCAATGGGGGCCAAGGCGTAGTGCTCGTTCTATCAAGGTTGGGGTGCAGAGGTTCTTTCGATTTGGTTTTGTTAGTCACCCACCTTGGGGAGGTGTACTGCGTTTGTACGACTGGCGAAACCTAATCAGCAGCTATGCACCAGGGGAGTCTTTGTAAAGGCTACGTAGTGAAACCTTGCTGACTCACCTTGGTAGTGTTTGAGAGTTTGATCGACCCGAGGCATAAAGGGATCATGACTTGTGGGTAAAGTGCGTAACCTCTGCAGAGTGTTAAAAACTGGTATATTAGCCGAGCTCACGGTTAAGAGCAGCCTTGGGATCCTATTTGATTAGAAGAATTCTAGTTACTTTAATGATGATGATTAACAATGATGCTATAAAATCTTATCTGTGGTATTTCCTCGTTTGAGGAAGTACTTTTGGGAAATAACTGGGTTTATTACTAAAAGTTGGCTCTGCTATTAATAATAAATACTTGACTAACCTAAAAGCAACTGCTTGACCTCAACCCTATATATAGCTAGTCCACTTTAGCCAAATGGGACATTTGCTGAGTACGTTGATGTGTACTCACCCTTGCTTTACACACCACCCCCACCCCAGGTTGTCCCCACTGTACTTAGTGCTCAGGAGGTGATGCTAGCAACATGGAGGACTTTGAGGAGTTCCAGGAATATGACGAGTTTTAGTTTACCTTAGTGGCAAACCCCCAGTCAGCTGCCTGTGTAGGCTTATCATCTACGTTTCGTTTCTCCGCACTTTGATAATTATGTTAAAGACAATGGTTATGTATTAGACTTTGTGGATGTCTTGGACATCTTGATGTAATAAAGTACCTTCCCACTATTTATTTCGAGCATTGTGTGATGATGTCCAATTATGTAATCGCTGTGTACGTGAGTTTCTAATCCTGACACGTACATGGTTCGCTGGTTTGCCTTCCAAAACCGGGTGTGACATAAGTGATATCAAAGGCTTGCTGACTGTAGGACCGCTAACCTAGACTAGAATGGTCGCTCTAAGGACTATAGACCCCTACTCTTACCTTGACCTTAGAGTTCTTTCAAAAGTTGGTCATCTTGACCAACTCTATGTTATCTACTTATCTCAAAAAGTTTTGTCTCACTTTTCTTTCTGTTTACTTTCTAGTCTCATAGTTCTACTCTTAGTCTTGTGCTTACGATGTCTTTTGTAGATGGCCCATATCAAGTGCACTGCACGTAAGTCTGTGATCCCCTTTTTGCCTTCTCGCTTGGTGAAGCATCCACTGCGTCACACGGTGCCAGGTTAGTCCAGCCACCTGGAGAGACTGCATCGTCGCCTACACGAGGAGCAGGAGCACCGACACCAGGAGCAGGAGCAGGACTAGGAGCAGTAGGACTCTTCCCCCTTGCCTCAGCAGGAGGTGGAGTCTGAGAGGCCACCTTCCCCTGCACCTCAGCCAGAGATGCCCCCTGCACCACCATAGGGCATCCCAGCTGCTAGAGGAGACCCTGACGGAGACGGAGACGACGACGACGCCGGTGGCAGTTCGAGCCACGGCACGGAGCTCTCGGCGGAGCCAGAGCCGGAGGGATGGATCGCTAGACCCATCACTCGTGACGCCGCTCGCGAGTGTCACTTCCACGACGCTCTCGACACCCTACTGCGTTAGGCCTTCGACTGACACACTTGGTCAATCAAGTACCTTTGTGTAGTCTACCAACATCGTCGTGGGCTATACCCGGACCAGTGGGAGGCTACTTGCTTGGTGCACCATCCGGATGATGATCTCTGGGGTGCAAAGGCTTTCTTAGAGCACTATTCTATTACTGAGAGGGATACAGCCGAGGCAGCCATGCAAGATGTAGCACGACGGGCAATTTCTCAGTATTGCTCGTTGTTCAGTGGGGTAGCTGATGGCCTCGACCTAAAGTACTACCCTCGCCGTTTGACCGGCAGTGCTGGAGGTGTGATTGCCTTGCTAGTTGGTGAGGGCAATCCTAGGCTGAACAGCATGGTCAATTTAGATGTCGTGCTCAACACATAGTTGGACCACGCCCTTGACGAGTTGGGCAAGGTTCAGGCGGAGGTTGCGGAATTGCGTGTTGAGTGCGCAGCATGCCACTATCTGGATGGTGGTTCTCCCGCCCCTGTCGGGATTCGGCACCCTTACCGTTCACCGCCCGTGGTCGCTTCGACTATGGTACCCCAGACTGCAGGACTCAGATAGATTTGAATCCCTAGATCGATAGAGTCAGAGTCTGTAATAATGCTTAGTTCAGTGTCTTAGTTTAAGTCAGTTTTAGTTAGAGTTAGTTTGTTTATCTTATGTTGAATGCTTGTTATGATGGATATGTAATGAAGTTGGATCTTTGTAATGATTGTCACCAAGGTGTGGGTATCCCCTGCAACTTGGTGTAGTTATTAATAAAGTCAGTTATTGAGTTGGGTAATCCAATTATTTCCACTTCCCTCTTTATCTAAGAAGCTATCAGTGAAGATGGTCATTTGTTCAGTGCTATGGAGATTTTCTATACATCTTTTCTTATGTTGAAAGACTGCAGAGTCAAATTTGATATATGTGTGTGATTTCTACAGATGTTTAAGAACAGGCGCAGAGGTGCGAGGCGTGCTCAGCCAGAACAGCAGGCACCCCAAGAGGAGGCAGCCCCGTAGCAGCATTTGCCACCGCCACGCCTGATGACTATTGAGCAAATGTTCCTGATGCAGACCCAAGCAGTCCAGGCAATTGGTCAGACCTTAGCAGCTATGCAGCAGGTGCAGCAGCAGCCACCACTGCCTCAGCCTCAGGTGCAAGTATAGATGCCTCAAGTGCCTAGAGACAAGCGGGCTGAGTTCATGAGGGGCCATCCCCTGTTTTTGCCCATTCTGCTGATCCCATGGACGCTGAAGATTGGCTGCGTACCGTGGAACGCAAGTTGCACACTGCCCAGTGCAACGATCGTGAGAAAGTGTTGTATGGTCCCCGACAGCTGAGAGGAGTAGCCCAGTCTTGGTGGGAGTCTTATCTTGCCACCCATGCCAACCCTGAAGCCATCACTTGGGAAGAATTCAGGGACAACTTTCGCCACTACCATGTGCCTGAGGGACTGATGATAGTGAGGAAGGAGGAGTTTCTCGCCCTGAAGCAAGGTCCCCTTTCCGTCAGTGAGTACAGGGATATGTTTCTGCAGCTGTCGCGTTACACCCCAGAAGATGTCAACATAGATGCCAAGAGGCAGTACCGCTTTCTGAGAGGATTGGTTGATCCCCTCCACTATCAGCTGATCAACCACACCTTACCTACCTTCCAGCATCTGATCGATAGAGCAATCATGACAGAAAGGAAGCGTCAGGAGATGGAGGACAGGAAACGCAAGATTGGTCGACCCTAGGTCAGGAGTAGCAGCCGTCCTCGCTCAGGAAACCCACCTCAGCCATTCAAGCAAGGTCACCAGCACCAGCACTAGCATCAGTGCCAGAACCAGTAGCAGTACCAGAGACAGTTTCCTCAGCAGCAGCAGCAGTACCGTCAGAACAACCAGCAAGGAGGAAATCAATACCAGCGTCAGAGCAACCAAGCAGCTCGTCTTCCTTCCCCAGCAACCAATCAGAACAATCAAGCAGCGCCAGCTCAAGGAGGAAGTCGTGCATGTTTCCACTATGGGGAACAAGGCCATTGGGTGAATCATTGCCCAAAAAAGCAGCTCAGCAGCAGCCAGCTCCCAATGCCCCAGTCAGGCAGAATGCAATGCAGCAAGGAGGCAACAACCCTGGGCAACCTCATGCCCAGTATGGAAAGGTGAACCACTTGGAGGCTAACACAGTCCAGGAGACTCCAAGAGTGGCACTAGGTACGTTTTTAGTTGAGTACCATTCTACAAATGTCTTGTTTGATACTGGAGCAACGCATTCTTTTGTGACTGCAGCATGGGTAGAATCACATAATATACCAATAACACCCATGTATCCACCTATGAGGGTTAGTTCAGTTGGTGGAAGAACCCAAACGGTAGATTTTGCCCTAGTGCAAAGGTTCAAATAAGGGGGATAGAGTTCCCCGCTGATTTAATAGTTATGGGTAACCAGGATACAACTATAGATGTCATCCTAGGGATGAATTGGTTAACTAAGTATCAAGCCAGTCTTAGCTGTGACAAGAGAACAGTGAAGTTAGTGTCCCTATTAGGAGAAGAAGTGTTAGTAGAGTTGGTCTTGTCAGGACCAAGGAAAGGGAGTTGTCACCAAGTCACCGCCCATATTGAAGAGATTAAACCATCAGAGGTTATCAATGTACTATCAGAGTTCCTAGATGTGTTTCTCGAGGAGTTACCAGGTATGCCACCTAAAAGGAAGGTTGAATTTGCCATAGAGCTTATACTAGGCACTGCCCCTATTTCCAAGAGAGCCAATCGAGTGTCCGGACTAGAATTGGTGGAACTCAAGAAGCAGATTGATGAGTTGTTAGAGAAAGGCTACATCAGACCGAGTACCTCGCCTTGGTCAGCCCCAGTGTTGTTTGTGGAGAAGAAGGATGGCACGAAGAGGATGTGCATTGACTACAGATCCTTGAATGAGGTTACTGTTGGGGACTTGTTCTCAAATGCTAAGAGTTAAGAACAAGGCAACATAAAGAATGTTAAGTGTTAAAGTCCTTCGTCCTCCGAAACATTATACCCCTTTGGGAAATAATGAGTTTCGGACGAAGGTTACGAAAGACATACCTTCGTAAGCATAGCAATAAATGACGAAGGATTCATATAAAGCATGAGATATAAAATAAACATTTAAATATTATCACAGAATCATTTCTATTTTATTATCATGGAAAAATAGAAATGATTTCAAATTACAAATGTACCTTCGGTCTTGAAGGAAGGCAAAAGTACAAGCGTGACGCAAAAGCAAATGCCAAGTCAGCGTGAACAGTACGGGAGTACTGTTTATCTATTTATAGGCATGGGACGCAGCCCATGTAAAATTACATCCATGCCCTTTACAATTGCTAATAATTCTATAGTAACCCGCTGGGGTCTGAATAGCCTTTTCATCCTTAAGTCGGTTTCCTTTTCCGCCATCTTGCCGAAGCTCTTCTACACACAGCTTCGGCTTTTCGCTATCCTTCGTACTCCTTACGCTTCTTCATACTGTAGTTTTTAATTCAAGTCCGAAGATACCTGTTCATGCATTATACTTCCAGAAACGTTGCTAAACCATGTTTTTGAGGACCTTCGGAAGCCGAAGGTCCCCAACAGTAGCCCCTCGCAATATTAATTTGTCAGAATGATAAATTTAGATTGTGACAAGGACGAAGGCCCAAAGCCGAAGGTCTGAAAAAACACCTTCCCTTTGCTAGAATAGCAACAATCATTGACAGGCGGGCCCTGCAATATATAACGCACCAGGCGTATAAATACGAGCGCACCACGAGCTTAACTGGTATGCTTTCTTGCCATCTGCTCTTGCTTACTCAATTTTTAGCCTGTGCAACAAAATTTGCGTAAATTTTAAGCTTCGGTGTTAAGAACACTGTTCCAGTGCTTACGAAGATGTCTTCAGACAAGAAGGTGGCTGCTGATCCGAAGCTGAGTCTTTCTGAAGAAATGAATCTTGGTTTTCTTGAAGCAATGGCGAGGACCAATACAGAGAAGATTACCAAAGAAACTTTGGAAGGTTTGTCTGAAGATACTGGTGACAGCGACAGTTATGATGTAGAGAGTGGCGGAGAAGAGTCCGAAGACCGACCATGGCGACCAAGCCACACGGTTTTCGGAAAGTCAAGTATCAAGCAGAGTCATCTTGACAACATGAGGGGGAGATATTTCCGAGATGTGTCGATTGTGAGGGCTGATGACGGAGAGAAGACTTCTCCTGCCCCTGAAGAAAATGAGGTTGTGATCTTCCGAAGCTTTCTCAAGGCCGGACTTCGGTTCCCCCTGAGCAGCTTTGTTATTGAAGTTCTGAAGACATTTCAAATCTACCTTCACCAAATTACTCCCGAAGCTATTGTGAGAATGGGAATCTTTGTCTGGGCTGTGAAAAGCCAAGGTTTGGAACCAAATGCTAAAAGCTTTTGCAATATTCATGAGTTAGTATATGAGACGAAGCCTTGGGGGAAAGAACAATACCACAACAACTTTGGTTGCTACAGCTTCGGCGCCCGCTCCGGGTCAAGCTGTCCCGTGCCAACCTTTCGGAAGAGGTGGCCTGGTGCCTAGATGACAGAATGGTTTTATGTGGGGAATGACTTGTTAGCACAAGAGGATGTTAAGGGTATCATCATGCGCCCTATCTGGCAACGCTTCGGACTCCGGATGCCGAAAGTGAAAATGGATGAAGCAGCTGAAGAATGTCAGAGAGCCTTCGGCGTGATCTGCTCTTTTATTGGGACAAGGGATCTGGTCCAAGAGCATATTGCCTTCAGAGTTTGGCCACTTGCAGGAAAGTGGGAAATGCCGAAGGAGACCATCAAAGATTCTGACGAAGGTGGGCTAGTTAGGTTAAAATATACATTCAAATACGGAGATAAGTTTGTTGAACCAGATGATGACTGGTTGAAAAGTATTGAGAACGTAAGTGACGAATTGCTTGGAGTATATTCGAAGGCCGAGGATACTGCACTATCAGCGGCCTTCGGAGGCCGAAAAAAGAAGAGGCTTAACCGGGTATTTGATGCGATTGGGTTTGTCTACCCTGACTACCATTACCCGGTGCCAAGCCAGAAAAGAAAAAATGCTTCTCCTGCAAAGGAAGTTGCCTCGGGTGATCCTAGCGAGCCAGCGCCGCAAAGGAAGAAGGTAAAGGTACTCACACACCAGGCACATTTCATTGAACCGGCCACAGTGCCTGCGTTTATTGGTGAGGTCTCTTCAGCCACCGAAACCAAAGAAACATCTCCAGCGCCGAAGATCGAAGAAAGAACCGAAGCACCTTCAACAAAGAAAGCAGACGAGCCAATAACTGAAGGAACAAAAATATTGGAAATTTTAAGCCCTTCAACAAAAATTGAAACAACAAAAAGCCAGAAGGGCCCAGCGGTAACCCCAAAAAGGAAAAGAATGGCTAATGTGCTAGATGTCTTGGAGACAATTAAGTCTTCAAGCACAACTCCGAAGAAGATTGCTGAAACTTCCGAAGAGAAAACTGAAGTCTTTGTTGCTGAAGCTTCACAGCAACAATCCAAGACCAAAGCTGGGCCTTCAGAGCCTACTAAGGAAAAATCTTTGGAGGCCGAAGAAACAAAAATAACAGAGCCAACTTTAGCTGAAGAAATCAGTACTGCTGCCCCCGAAGCATCCTCCAAAACCCTCGATTATATTATTCGACATGCTTCGGGGAAAAAACTATCTGAAGAAGAAACTTTTGAAGCCAATCACTATGCACAAGAACTAGGGTATCCAAAAGGGGCCCTAATTTTCAACGGCACGGACGAAGATGACTTCTTATATTGCCTTCCAGATAACAAAGAATTGCCCGTCTGCCGGGAAATGGCCCGAAGCATGGGGTTTCCGAAGCTGGAGGCCGGCCTTTGCGCGATGACAAAGGACGACCTCGCGGATAGCCTCGCCTACAATAGTCTGAAGGTACAAAAAATTGTGAATTTTGAAACTTATGAATTTTTTAAATTAGCCTTTTATTCTTATGTAAATCCATGGATCTTTCGAACAGGGCTTAATACTCAGCAATGCCTTAAGGGCACAAAAGAATGCTGAAGACGAGAGCTGCACCATTGCTCTCAATAACCTTCGAACAGAGGTTATCAAGCTGAGGAACGAAGCCTTGGAAAAAGACCAGATTCTAGTTACGTTGATGAACAAGATAAAAGAAAACGAAGCTGCCTTTACAGCACAGACTGAAGCTCAAAAACACGAGATTGACAACCTTCGGAAGCAATTGGCCCGTGCTAAAGAAGAACGCATACTTAAAGAAACGAAGCGAGAACTTAGCGACCAATGGGCCAATCATCTGGAAGGAACCGTCGAAGAGCTTCGGTCTTCCAAGAAAAGGTACTACGAAAAATCCATTGAATGTGTAAAGAAGATAAAAACCAGCTTCGCCAGCGTTGGCGCATTTTCAAGTGAAGAAGACTTTGTAAGAGGTAACCCAGAAGGCCCTATCGAATGGATCAGCCACGAAGCTGAAGCCTTCGAAGAAATTCTAAACAGTCGCGGAGACATTTGCGCCTTCTCGGGTGCCAGGGGATTGCTACTATGCTGGAGAAAAAAGGCTGCGATCATGTCAAGCTTCTTGCGCAATTCGAAGCCATTTTATCCGCTGAAGATATTAAAGACCCCTCGTCCGAAGCTAGCCAGGTTGGTGGAAAATTTTTCACTGACGTCTGGGACAATGGTGGCCGAGAAATGGCCCAGGAAATTATTCGAAGAAGCGAGCAAGGTATCCATGATGCTAGGGAAGTAGCCAAGGCCGCTGAAAAAAGCGCAGAGCCCAAAAGCCAAATAGGTACCAACTAGTGGTTTTTGGGTCTGTTGTAATTTTTGATTTTCGAACTTGCTTATAGTTTGTAATAGTAACATAGACATATATTCTCTTCCCTCAGAACCTGCTGGATCGTCTGCTGACCCTCACACGAAAGGGGATGACGAAATTAAACAAATGGCCGAAGCTATCATGGATAAAGTTGTTGAACAACTTCTAAATGAGGCTGCCAAAGTAGTACTGAGAGAAGACTAGATGTTATTAGAAAAAACATTTGAAATGTGATCTATGTAATATTTTGTAACTTTGAATGTAATATACAAGTTTCTTTTCATTATTCAATTCTTTACGATGCATGAAATTCTACATACATACCATTTTTGAGCCTTTGGCGAAAAAACACCTTCCCTTCTTTTCATGCTTCGTGAAGAAGACATTCTCCTTTAATACTATTCTGATGAAGCATGTCCACGCTTCGTGAAAACATTCTCCGAAGCTGTACAATTTCGATATTACTCTGATGAAGCACATCCACGCTTCGTGAAAACATTCTCCGAAGCTGTACAATTTCGATATTACTCTGATGAAGCACGTCCACGCTTCGTGAAAACATTCTCCGAAGCTGTACAATTTCGAAGATCAATATTGTGTTCCCTTCTTACGCCTTAACACGATTCTCACTTTTTCAAAGAATAGTCCGAAGGTTGTTACTGTATCCCCTTCTTGCGCCATATGCAGCATGATGTATGATGCGTATGTTATGCAAAATGATGTGATGATGTTATGTTATGCAAAATGATATTTGTGCCGAAGATACATACATTCCTACAATAAAAATACACAGTATTTTTGTATCAGCGCTGACTTTTCGCTGTAAGCCTCCCTTAGGAGCTTCTTCGCCTTTTACTTCAGCGGAATCAGCGTTTATTTTTTGCTGTAAGCCTCCCTTAGGAGCTTCTTCGCCTTTTACTTTCGGCGGTATTCACGTTGACTTTTCGCGCTTCGCCCTTTACTTAGGCAGAATCAGCGTTTATTTTTCGTTGTAAGCTCTGCATTCCCTTTGGAACGACTTTTGAGCAGAAAACTTACACTGCGCTCCCCTAGGAACGGCTTTTTGTAGCTTCAGCAAACTTACACTGCGTTCCTTAGAACGACTTTTTGCTATTTCGAAGAATACATACTTGTTGTCACAACTCTTTAAGCTTTGGCAACTTAAGCCTGTGGAGAAGATATATTTTTCTTGTGGCGAACAACAAAATTATTATAGGAAATTTAAATTGACAAAAAGCACTATGTCCTCTCATAAGTGTTCCTTGTTAAAAAGAAATTAATAGTAACTGCTGGAGGCCGTCATCAAGGTAGGATATTTGTCAATAAATTTGCTTCGACCCTGGCACAGTGCTATTGACTTTGCGAGCTTCGGACTCTTCTCTGAAGTCCCTTTGCTGACTCCCTTCTGGCTGCTGGCCTCGTTGCAATGGTGGCGGAGGTGGAAGCTGCTGCCAAGAAGCTTGGGGTTGACTTGCCGAAGCAACAGAAGCTGCAGGGTGGTTGCCTACATATTCTGGAATATAAGACGAATGATATGAAGCGGTGTGCATGACTTGCTTCGGTTGGCTCTGCTGTGCTGCAGCTTCGGCAATCTCCTTTTGCTTCTTGATGGTGACATGGCACATCCTGGTGGTGTGTCCCTTGTCCTCACCACAGAACAGACAATAAATTTTTCTTGGCTGGTCCCCGAATCTTCCTCTGAAGCCCCTGGCGCCTCTGCCCCTTGGAGCTGGCGGTCGAAAGGAGCTTTGCTGTTGTCCCGAAGCCTGCTGCTGTTGTCCCGAAGCCTGCGAAGAGTACTGTGGCCTTTGCTGCTGATTCCCTCTATCATCAAGCTGAGTAGAGTTGTGAATTGACCTGACATGCCTCGGATGAAATCTTCCTCCGAAGCCCCTGGTCATCTCAGAGAACCTGTATGCTTCTTCCCTTCTTTGGCGGAAGTCATTGTCAGCTTGAATATATTCATCCATCTTTTGAAGCAGCTTCTCCAAAGTTTGAGGAGGCTTCCTGGCGAAGTATTGAGCTGAAGGTCCCGGCCGAAGTCCCTTAATCATGGCCTCAATGACGATTTCATTGGGCACCGTTGGCGCCTGTGCCCTCAGACGTAGGAACCTTCGGACATACGCCTGAAGGTATTCTTCGTGGTCCTGGGTACACTGGAATAAAGCTTGAGCAGTGACCGGCTTCGTCTGAAACCCTTGGAAGCTGGTTAACAACATATCCTTCAGCTTTTGCCAGGAAGTAATTGTCCCTGGCTGGAGAGAGGAGTACCAAGTTTGAGCAACACTCCTGACAGCCATGACAAAAGACTTTGCCATGACTGCGGTATTGCCACCATACGACGATATTGTTGCTTCGTAGCTCATTAAAAACTGCTTCGGATCAGAGTGGCCGTCGTACATGGGGAGTTGGGGTGGCTTGTAGGATGGAGGCCAGGGTGTAGCCTGCAGCTCAGCTGACAGAGGAGAAGCATCATCAAAAGCAAAATTTCCATGATGGAAATTCTCATACCAGTCATCTTCGTTGAAGAAGCCCTCCTGATGAAGCTCTTTGTGCTGGGGCCTTCGGTTCTGCTCATCTTGAGTAAGATGGCGAACCTCTTCAGAGGCTTCGTCTATCTGCCTTTGTAGCTCAGCTAGCCTGGCCATCTTCTCCTTCTTCCTTTGTACCTGTTGATGAAGCATCTCCATGTTCCTGATTTCTTGATCCAAATCATCCTCCTGAGGCGTTGGACTGACGGCCTTCCTCTTCTGGCTTCGGGCCTCTCGAAGAGAGAGAGTCTCCTGATTGGGGTCCAGCGGTTGTAGAGCTGCAGCCCCTGTTGCTGAAGCTTTCTTCGGCGCCATAACGAAGGTCTATGGTTGCCGAAGGTGTTCGAAACTCAAAAAGTGGAAGTGAGTTCACCGGAGGTGGGCGCCAATGTTGGGGACTTGTTCTCAAATGCTAAGAGTTAAGAACAAGGCAACATAAAGAATGTTAAGTGTTAAAGTCCTTCGTCCTCCGAAACATTATACCCCTTCGGGAAATAATGAGTTTCGGACGAAGGTTACGAAAGACATACCTTCGTAAGCATAGCAATAAATGACGAAGGATTCATATAAAGCATGAGATATAAAATAAACATTTAAATATTATCACAGAATCATTTCTATTTTATTATCATGGAAAAATAGAAATGATTTCAAATTACAAATGTACCTTCGGTCTTGAAGGAAGGCAAAAGTACAAGCGTGACGCAAAAGCAAATGCCAAGTTAGCGTGAACAGTACGGGAGTACTGTTCATCTATTTATAGGCATGGGACGCAGCCCATGTAAAATTACATCCATGCCCTTTACATTTGCTAATAATTCTATAGTAACCCGCTGGGGTCTGAATAGCCTTTTCATCCTTAAGTCGGTTTCCTTTTCCACCATCTTGCCGAAGCTCTTCTACACACAGCTTCGGTTTTTCGCTATCCTTCGTACTCCTTACGCTTCTTCATACTATAGTTTTAAATTCAAGTCCGAAGATACCTGTTCATGCATTATACTTCCAGAAACGTTGCTAAACCATGTTTTTGAGGACCTTCGGAAGCCAAAGATCCCCAACAGTTACTATCAAGAACAAGTACCCCATGCCCAGAATTGAAGATTTATTCGATTAGTTGACAGGAGCCAGTGTGTTCTCGAAGATAGATCTGAGGTCCGGCTACCATCAGCTTAGAATCCGACCTTCGGATATACCGAAGACAGCATTCATCACCAAGTATGGACTATATGAGTTCACGGTCATGTCAATCGGTTTGATGAATGCGCCAACCTACTTCATGTACTTAATGAACAGTGTGTTCACGGACTACCTCGACAAGTTCGTAGTAGTGTTCATTGATGACATTCTTATATATTCCCAAAATGAGCAAGAGCATGAGGAGCATTAGAGGAAAGTACTTCAGAGGCTACGGGATTGTCAGCTATATGCCAAGCTTAGCAAGTGCGAGTTCTGGACCAGTGAAGTCCAATTCTTGGGTCATATTATAAACCGAGAGGGATTGGCTATAGATCCGAAGAAGGTAACAGCTATCTTGGAGTGGAAAGCACCAAAAGATGTCCGAGGAATGAAGAGCTTCATCAGAATGGCCGATTATTATCGGTGTTTCATTGAAGGTTTCTCCAAGATTGCCAAGCCAATGACAGCCTTGCTGGCAAAGAAGTTTGAGTTCAAGTCGACCCCAGCATGCCAGAAGTCCTTTGAGACATTAAAAGAGAAGTTGACAACGGCACCAGTACTGATTTTGCCAGATGTTCACAAGCCATTCTTAGTATATTGCGATGCTTCGTACACCGGACTGGGATGTGTGTTAATGCAGGAGAGGAGAGTAGTGGCATACTCGTCCCGCCAGCTGAAGATTCATGAGAAGAATTATCCTACTCATGATCTAGAATTAGTAGTCATGGTTCATGCATTGAAGACCTGGAGGCACTATCTTTATGGGCAGAAGTGTGATATCTACACGGATCACAAGAGCCTCAAGTACATATTCACTCAGTCAGAGTTGAACATGAGGCAGCGAAGGTGGTTAGAATTGATCAAGGATTATGAGCTGGAGATCCATTATCACCCAGGCAAAGAAAACCTGGTTGCAGATGCTCTGAGTAGAAAGAGTCAAGTCAATATGTTGGCCGCTTACCCGATGCCGTATGAGCTAGCAAAGGAGTTCGACAGATTGAGTCTAGGATTTCTAAACAATACTCAAGGAGTGACAATTGAGTTGGAACCCACTCTAGAGCAAGACATTAGGAAAGGTCAAAAGGATGATGAAAAGATCAATGAGATCCGGTAGCTGATCATAGATGTGAAAGGCAAGGATTTCTGTGAAGATGCAGAAGGAGAGGTATGGTTCAAGGACAGACTGTGTGTTCCCGATATCAAATCAATCCAGGAACTGATTCTTAAGGAAGCTCATGAGACAGCATACTCTATACACCCTGGTAGTGATAAGATGTACCAGGATCTAAAGAAAAGATTCTGGTGGTACGGAATGAAAAGGGAGATAGCAGAGTATGTGGTTGTATGTGACACTTGTCGGAGGATTAAAGCAGAACATCAGAGACCGGCAGGTTTGTTGCAACCGTTGCAGATTCTTCAGTGGAAATGGGATGAGATCGGAATGGATTTCATAGTCAGTTTGCCTCGCACTCGCACTGGTTATGACTCCATCTAGGTAGTAGTGGACCGTTTAACAAAGGCTGCCCATTTCATACCAGTCAAGACCACCTACAACAGTGCAGTGTTGGCCGAATTATACATGGCTCGGATTGTGTGCTTGCATGGCGTTCCGAAGAAGATAGTATCAGATAGAGGCACCTAGTTCACCTCTCATTTTTGGCATCAGTTGCATGAAGCTTTGGGCACACACTTAAAGTTCAGTTCAGCTTACCACCCACAGACAAATGGTCAAACAGAGAGAACCAATCAGATTCTAGAGGATATGTTGACGGCCTGTGCTTTGCAAGATAAGATAGGTTGGGACAAGAGATTACCATATGTAGAATTGAGAGCACCTAGAGGGGGGGGTGAATAGGTGATCCTGTAAAAACTTCAAACTTAAGCCACAAAAACTTGTTAAGTGTTAGCACGATTATTGCCAAGTGGCTAAGGTGAAGTCTCAACAAAACACAGTACCACAAGAAAATCAAGCACAGGGGTGACACAGTGGTTTTATCCCGTGGTTCGGCCAAGACCAACGCTTGCCTACTCCACGTTGTGGCGTCCCAACGGACGAGGGTTGCAATCAACCCCTCTCAAGCGGTCCAAAGACCCACTTGAATACCACGGTGTTTTGTTGTTCCTTTCACTATCCCGTTTGCAAGGAATCTCCACAAATTGGAGTCTCTTGCCCTTACAAGTATATGATCACAAATGAAAGCACAGAGTAAGGGAGGGAAGCAACACACACAAATCCACAGCAAAAGCGCACACACACGGCCAAGAATCGAGCTCACAAGACTATCTCAGAGTTCTCACTTAGAACAGAGCTCGAATCACTTAGAAACACAAACGAATGCGCAGAGACTTAGTGTGGATGATCAGGAATGCTCAAAGGTTGCTTGTATCTCTCCTCCATGCGCCTAGGGGCCCCTTTTATAGCCCCAAGGCAGCTAGGAGCCGTTGAGAGCAATTTTAGAAGGCCATCCTTGCCTTCTGTCGTCGGGGGCACCGGACAGTCCGGTGCACACCGGACACTGTCCGGTGCCCGATTTCTTTCCTTAACTGGCGCTGCCGACCGTTGCAGCCCGTTGGAGATCTGCGAGCCGTTGGCGCACCGGACAGTCCGGTGCACACCGGACAGTCCGGTGCCGTCTTCCGACCGTTGGCTCGGCCACGTGTCCCGCGCGGATTGCGCGGCCGACCGTTGGCCCTGGCCGACCGTTGGCTCACCGGACAGTCCGGTGCACACCGGACAGTCCGGTGAATTTTAGCCGTACGCCGTCGGCCAATTTCCCGAGAGCGACCAGTTCGCGCGGAGTCGGCCTGGCGCACCGGACACTGTCCGGTGCACACCGGACAGTCCGGTGCTCCAGACCGAGCTGGGTCTTGGCTGCACACAGCCAAGACTTTCCTCCTCTTCTCTTTTCTTCTTCTTTCTGTTTCTAACACTTAGACAAATATATTAGTACATAAAACCAATGTACTAAGGCTTAGAAACATACCTTTTCTTCATGATTTGCACCTTGTTCATCCATGTACATAAATTCACAATTAAGCACATGTGTTGGCAATCAATCACCAAAATACTTAGAAATGGCCCAAGGGCACATTTCCCTTTCAATCTCCCCCTTTTTGGTGATTTATGCCAACACAACATAAAGCAACTAGAACAAGTGCAAACTCACTTCAAATAAAACTGAAATTTATTTTGAATCAATTTTGGCATATATGGATCATCCTTTGCCACCACTTGGTTTGTTTTTGCAAATCAAACTCAAATCTCTATCTCTAAGTTAAACACACATGTTGAAACATAAAGAAAGTCATTCCAAAAGAGATTGATCAAAGATGTCAAAAACTCCCCCTTTTTCCCATAATTGCTACTTCTCCCCACAAGAAGCCAAAAGAGACAATAAAAGAGATTTGACAAACCAAAAACTCTACTCTACTATTTTCAAATTTCTCAAGTGGTAGCTGATCCATTTATTGCTTTGGCCTTTATTTTCTCCCCCTTTGGCATCAAGCACCAAAACGGGATCAATTTTGGCCCTTTAACCCCATTGCCTCACCAAAATCTTCAATTAAGAGCAAATGGCAACAAGAGTTCATGAGATGGACTTGGAATTAGTTACCCTCTCATCGGAGTGCAGTGGAAGTCTTGCATGATCCAAGTCCACCTTTTCCCTTTCAATTCTACTTTGAGACTAAATCAACCAAACTCAAGCATATGGTTAGTCAAAAAGGATCAAGTTGTAACACATCTCCCCCTAAATGTGTGCATCACTTTGCAACGGACTTGTGAAGTCCAGGGAGTGTTTGTACAACTTGAGCACCATAATAAGCAACAAAATGCAGAAAGGAACATGATCAAGAGCATGAATACATGTATGCTACAATTCAATCCAAGTTCCGCGAATCTAAGACATTTAGCTCACTACGCAGCCTGCAAAAGGTCTTCTCATCTAAAGGCTTGGTAAAGATATCGGCTAGCTGGTTTTCGGTGCTAACATAAAACACTTCGATATCTCCCTTTTGCTGGTGGTCTCTCAAAAAGTGATGCCGGATGTCAATGTGCTTTGTGCGGCTGTGCTCAACAGGATTTTCCGCTATTCGGATAGCACTCTCATTGTCACATAGGAGTGGGACTTTGCTCAGATTGTAGCCAAAGTCCCTGAGGGTTTGCCTCATCCAAAGTAGTTGCGCGCAACACTGACCTGCGGCAACGTACTCGGCCTCAGCGGTGGATAGGGCAACGGAGGTTTGTTTCTTAGAATTCCATGACACCAGGGACCTTCCTAAGAATTGGCACGTCCCTGATGTACTCTTCCTATCGACCTTACATCCAGCATAGTCGGAATCTGAGTACCCAATCAAGTCAAAGTTAGACCCCTTTGGATACCAGATCCCGAAGCAGGGCGTAGCGACTAAATATCTAAGAATTCGCTTCACCGCCACCAAGTGACACTCCTTAGGATCGGATTGAAATCTAGCACACATGCATACGCTAAGCATAATATCCGGTCTACTAGCACATAAATAAAGTAAAGACCCTATCATTGACCGGTATGCTTTTTGATCAACGGACTTACCTCCTTTGTTGAGGTCGGTGTGTCCGTCGGTTCCCATCGGCGTCTTTGCGGGCTTGGCGTCCTTCATCCCAAACCTCTTTAGCAGATCTTGCGTGTACTTCGTTTGGGAGATGAAGGTGCCGTCCTTGAGTTGCTTCACTTGGAACCCAAGGAAGTAGTTCAACTCGCCCATCATCGACATCTCGAATTTCTGCGTCATCACCCTGCTAAACTCTTCACAAGACTTTTGATTAGTAGAACCAAATATTATGTCATCGACATAGATTTGGCACACAAACAAATCACCATCACAAGTCTTAGTGAAAAGAGTTGGATCGGCTTTCCCAACCATGAAAGCATTAGCAATTAAGAAATCTCTAAGGCATTCATACCATGCTCTTGGGGCTTGTTTAAGTCCATAGAGCGCCTTAGAGAGCTTACACACGTGGTCGGGGTACCGTTCATCCTCGAAGCCAGGGGGTTGCTCTACGTACACCTCCTCCTTTATTGGCCCGTTGAGGAACGCGCTCTTCACATCCATTTGGTACAACCTGAAAGAATGGTGAGCGGCATATGCTAGCAAGATACGAATTGATTCTAGCCTAGCCACAGGAGCAAAAGTCTCCTCAAAGTCCAAACCTGCGACTTGGGCATAACCTTTTGCCACAAGTCGAGCCTTGTTCCTCGTCACCACCCCGTGCTCGTCCTGTTTGTTGCGGAAAACCCACTTGGTTCCCACAACATTTTGCTTGGGACGAGGCACCAGCGTCCAAACTTCATTGCGCTTGAAGTTATTAAGTTCCTCCTGCATGGCCAACACCCAATCCGGATCTAGCAAGGCCTCCTCTACCCTGAAAGGCTCAATAGAGGAGACAAAAGAGTAATGTTCACAAAAATTAACTAGTCGAGACCGAGTAGTTACTCCCTTGCTAATGTCACCCAGAATTTGGTCGACGGGATGATCCCTTTGAATCATCGCTCGAACTTGGGTTGGAGGTGCCGGTTGCGCTTCTTCCTCCATCACATGATCATCTTGTGCTCCCCCTTGATCACACGCCTCCTTTTGATGAACCTGTTCGTCGTCTTGAGTTGGGGGATGCACGGTTGTTGATGAAGAAGGTTGATCTCGTTCATCTTTTTCCTGTGGCCGAATGTCTCCAATCGCCATGGTTCGTATAGCGGCCGTTGGAACATCTTCTTCATCTACATCATCACAATCAACAACTTGCTCTCTTGGAGAGCCATTAGTCTCATCAAATACAACGTCGCTAGAGACTTCAACCAAACCCGATGATTTGTTGAAGACCCTATACGCCTTTGTATTTGAATCATAACCTAACAAAAACCCTTCTACAGCTTTGGGAGCAAACTTAGAATTTCTACCCTTCTTCACTAGAATGTAGCACTTGCTCCCAAATACACGAAAGTACGATACATTGGGTTTGTTACCGGTTAGTAGCTCATACGAAGTCTTCTTGAGGAGGCGGTGAAGGTAGACCCTGTTGATGGCGTGGCAAGCCGTGTTCACAGCTTCCGACCAAAAACACTCGGGGGTCTTGAATTCTCCAAGCATCGTCCTCGCCATATCGATTAGCGTCCTGTTCTTCCTCTCTACCACACCATTTTGCTGTGGTGTGTAGGGAGCGGAGAACTCGTGCTTGATCCCTTCCTCCTCAAGAAACTCCTCCACTTGAAGATTCTTGAACTCGGACCCGTTGTCGCTCCTTATCTTCTTCACCTTGAGCTCAAACTCATTTTGAGCTCTCCTGAGGAAGCGCTTGAGGGTCCCTTGGGTTTCAGACTTATCCTGCAAAAAGAACACCCAAGTGAAGCGGGAAAAGTCATCAACAATAACTAAACCATACTTACTTCCTCCTATACTTAGATAGGCGACGGGTCCGAAGAGGTCCATATGCAGCAGCTCCAGAGGTCTTGACGTGGTCATCACATTCTTGCTGTGATGTGCTCCTCCCACCTGTTTACCTGCCTGACAAGCTGCACAAGGTCTATCCTTTTCGAAATGCACATTTGTTAGACCTATCACGTCTTCTCCCTTTAGAAGCTTGTGGAGGTTCTTCATCCCCACATGAGCTAAGCGGCGATGCCACAGCCAGCCCATGCAAGTCTTAGCCATTAAGCATGCATCTAGACCGGCCTCTTCTTTTGCAAAATCAACTAAATAAAGCTTGCCGTCTAGTACACCCTTAAAAGCTAGTGAACCATCACATCTTCTAAAGACAGACACATCTACATTTGTAAATAAACAATTATATCCCATTTGACATAATTGACTAACAGATAGCAAATTATATCCAAGACTCTCCACTAGGAATACATTTGATATAGAATGCTCATTGGAAATTGCAATTTTACCTAACCCTTTTACCTTGCCTTGATTCCCATCACCGAATATAATTGAATCTTGGGAATCCTTATTCTTGACGTAGGAGGTGAACATCTTCTTCTCCCCCGTCATATGGTTTGTGCATCCGCTGTCGATAATCCAGCTTGAACCCCCGGATGCATAAACCTGCAAGGCAAATTTAGGCTTGGGTCTTAGGTACCCAACTCATGTTGGGTCCTGCAAGGTTAGCACAAATATCTTTAGGGACCCAAATGCAAGTTTTATCTCCCTTGCATCTTGCCCCTAACTTCCTAGCAATTACCTTCTTACCTTTTCTACAAATAGCAAAGGGAGCATTACAAGCATAATAAATGGTAGAAGGTTCATTCACTACTTTCCTAGGAGCATGAATAACATTCTTTCTAGGAACATGAGCAATATCTCTCCTAGGCATATGTACAACATTTCTCCTACACATATCCCTATCATGCTTATAAGAAGAACTAGAAGCAAACATGGCATGAGAATCATAAACATGTGGATCAAAATCATTATAAGCATTTCTAGCATTTCTCCTATCATAATACATAAAAGCATGGTTCTTTTTAGCATTACTAGCCATAGGGGCCTTCCCTTTCTCCTTGACGAAGATGGGAGCCTTATGACTTGTTAAGTTCTTGGCCTCTCTCTTGAAGCCAAGACCATCCTTAATTGAGGGGTGTCTACCAACCGTGTAGGCATCCCTAGCAAATTTTAGTTTCTCAAAATCATTTTTGCTAGTCTCAAGTTGGGCATTAAGACTAGCTACCTCTTCATTTAATTTAGAAATGCAAGCTAGGTGTTCATTATAAGCATCAGTGTTAATATCTTTACACCTAGCGCATGTTACAACATTTTCTACACAAGAGGTAGATCTACTAGCAATCTCTAACTTAGCATTTAAATCATCATTAATGCTCCTTAATTTAGAAATTGTCTCATGGCAAGAAGATAATTCACAAGAAAGCATTTCATTTCTCTTAACTTCTAGTGCATGAGATTTCTGTGCTTCTACAAATTTATCATGTTCTTCATACAACAAATCTTCTTGCTTTTCTAAAAGTATATTCTTATCATTCAAGGCATTAATCAACTCATTGATTTTATCTATCTTAGATCTATCCAAGTCCTTGAACAAGCATGAATAATCTATGTCATCATCATCACTAGTCTCACTATCACTAGAAGAAGCATAAGTGGAGTCTTGAGTACTCACCTTCTTCTCCCTTGCCATAAGGCATGTGAGACGCTCGTTGGGGAAGAGGGAAGACTTGTTGAAGGCGGTGGCAGCGAGTCCTTCATTGTCGGAGTCGGAGGAGGAGCAATCCGAGTCCCACTCCTTTCCTAGATGTGCCTCGCCTTTTGCCTTCTTGTATTGCTTCTTCTTCTCTCTTTTGTTCCCCTTTTCCTGGTCACTTTCATTATCGGGACAGTTAGCAATGAAATGACCAAACTTACCGCATTTGAAGCATGAGCGCTTCCCCTTGGCTTTGGTCTTGCTTGGTTGTCCCTTGTGACCTTTAAGCATCGTCTTAAATCTCTTGATGATGAGAGCCATCTCTTCATCATTGAGTCCGGCCGCCTCAATCTGTGCCACCTTGCTGGGTAGCGCCTCCTTGCTTCGTGTTGCCTTAAGAGCAAGGGGTTGCGGCTCGTTGATCGGACCATTCAAGGCGTCGTCCACATACCTCGCCTCCTTGATCATCATTCGCCCGCTAACGAATTTCCCAAGAACTTCTTCGGGCGACATCTTGGTGTACCTGGGATTTTCACGTATATTGTTCACCAAGTGAGGATCAAGAACGGTAAATGACCTTAGCATTAGGCGGACGACGTCGTGATCCGTCCATCGCGTGCTCCCGTAGCTTCTTATCTTGTTGATAAGGGTCTTGAGCCGATTGTATGTTTGCGTCGGCTCCTCCCCCCCTTATCATTGCGAACCGTCCAAGCTCTCCCTCCACCAACTCCATCTTGGTGAGCAAGGTGACGTCGTTCCCCTCATGAGAAATCTTGAGGGTGTCCCAGATCTGCTTGGCGTTGTCCAAGCCGCTCACCTTGTGATACTCGTCCCTGCACAAAGAGGCTAGCAACACAGTAGTAGCTTGTGCATTTTTATGAATCTGTTCATTAATAAACATAGGGCTATCCGAGCTATCAAATTTCATTCCACTTTCCACAATCTCCCAAATGCTTGGATGGAGAGAAAACAGGTGAGTACGCATTTTGTGGCTCCAAAATCCGTAATCCTCTCCATCAAAGTGAGGAGGTTTGCCAAGTGGAATGGGGAGCAAATGAGTATTTGAGCTATGCGGAATACGCGAATAATCAAAAGAAAAGTTTGAGTTAACCGTCTTTTGTTTATAGTCGTTGTCCTCATCCTTTTGGGAAGAAGTAGACTCATCGCTGTCGTAGTAGACAATCTCCTTGATGCGTCTTGTCTTCTTCTTCTTCCCATCTTTTCGCCTATGACCCGAGCCGGAGTCGGTAGGCTTGTCGTCCTTCGGCTCGTTGACGAAGGTCTCCTTCTCTTTGTCGTTGATCACTATACCCTTCCCCTTAGGATCCATCTCTTCGGGCGGTTAGTCCCTTTCTGAAGAGAACGGCTCTGATACCAATTGAGAGCACCTAGAGGGGTGGGTGAATAGGTGATCCTGTAAAAACTTCAAACTTAAGCCACAAAAACTTGTTAAGTGTTAGCACGATTATTGCCAAGTGGCTAAGGTGAAGTCTCAACAAAACACAGTACCACAAGAAAATCAAGCACAGGGGTGACACAGTGGTTTTATCCCGTGGTTCGGCCAAGACCAACGCTTGCCTACTCCACGTTGTGGCGTCCCAACGGACGAGGGTTGCAATCAACCCCTCTCAAGCGGTCCAAAGACCCACTTGAATACCACGGTGTTTTGTTGTTCCTTTCACTATCCCGTTTGCAAGGAATCTCCACAAATTGGAGTCTCTTGCCCTTACAAGTATATGATCACAAATGAAAGCACAGAGTAAGGGAGGGAAGCAACACACACAAATCCACAGCAAAAGCGCACACACACGGCCAAGAATCGAGCTCACAAGACTATCTCAGAGTTCTCACTTAGAACAGAGCTCGAATCACTTAGAAACACAAACGAATGCGCAGAGACTTAGTGTGGATGATCAGGAATGCTCAAAGGTTGCTTGTATCTCTCCTCCATGCGCCTAGGGGCCCCTTTTATAGCCCCAAGGCAGCTAGGAGCCGTTGAGAGCAATTTTAGAAGGCCATCCTTGCCTTCTGTCGTCGGGGGCACCGGACAGTCCGGTGCACACCGGACACTGTCCGGTGCCCGATTTCTTTCCTTAACTGGCGCTGCCGACCGTTGCAGCCCGTTGGAGATCTGCGAGCCATTGGCGCACCGGACAGTCCGGTGCACACCGGACAGTCCGGTGCCGTCTTCCGACCGTTGGCTCGGCCACGTGTCCCGCGCGGATTGCGCGGCCGACCGTTGGCCCTGGCCGACCGTTGGCTCACCGGACAGTCCGGTGAATTTTAGCCGTACGCCGTCGGCCAATTTCCCGAGAGCGACCAGTTCGCGCGGAGTCGGCCTGGCGCACCGGACACTGTCCGGTGCACACCGGACAGTCCGGTGCTCCAGACCGAGCTGGGTCTTGGCTGCACACAGCCAAGACTTTCCTCCTCTTCTCTTTTCTTCTTCTTTCTGTTTCTAACACTTAGACAAATATATTAGTACATAAAACCAATGTACTAAGGCTTAGAAACATACCTTTTCTTCATGATTTGCACCTTGTTCATCCATGTACATAAATTCACAATTAAGCACATGTGTTGGCAATCAATCACCAAAATACTTAGAAATGGCCCAAGGGCACATTTCCCTTTCAAGAATTCTCTTACAACAACGGCTACCAAGCCAGTCTGAAGATGTCACCATTCGAAGCGCTCTATGGGAGGAATTGCAGAACTCCATTGCATTGGGACCAACCTAGTGAAAGACCCTGAGCTCTTTTCTAGCTAGCCCTGAATCTCGAGGGCAAGATTCTTTTAAGGGGGATAGGTTTGTAACTCCCTGAATTTGGGGGTATAAAATTTCTCTCTAAATATCACCCAAATTCATGTGTTACTCTTCTCTCTTTCACCCTAGGTTATATCTCTCTAGATTCTCTCTCCCTTTTTTCCTTTTAAGTAGAAATTAGCTTAAAGTTTGGGGGTTTGATTATTTATTTTTGACAAAACATTATGGGTCATGACATGTTGCATCATGCTGAGCTTAAAATATTCTTTGAAGTGTTGCACATGTTTGAATTTATTTGAATTTGAAACCTAATTTGAATTTAGATTTGAAAAACCTATAGAAAAGAAATAGAAAAGGAATTAGAAAATCCAGACAAAAAGGAAAAGAGAAAGCAGCCCAGTCGGCCCAACTCGGCCGCAAGCCCGCGCGCCCCCTTCGTTTGACAGGCGGACCCCGCCTGTCAGCGGCAGCCCTCTCTCATGTGTGCTCTCCCCTCTCTCTCTCTCTCGCTGCCCAGTGGGGCCGACCTGTCGGCGCCAATTTCTTCACCCGCGTGCCCCTCCTATCTCTCTGCCTCGTGGGCCCGGTTCACTAGTTGCCGAGCTGTTGCCCCGTGCGTCCCCTTTTCTTTCTCTACACAGTGGGCCTGCCCTGTCAGATCCCCCCCCCACCCTCACCGTGGACCGGCGAGTGCGCACTCGCGCACGTCGCCGGGTTTCTCGGCCATGACGCCCGCCCACACGCCCATCTCCCTTCTTAGAGCCCCGCGCTCGCCCCTCGCCTCATTTTGCATAGCTTCATCCTCTCTCGCGCTCTGCCCATGCCACCAGCCGCCGCAGGAGACCCGCGCCCGCGTTCCCGAATGTCCAGGCCGATGGAGACCGCACCAGCCTCCTCGAGCTTTGCCTCGAGGTGAGACACCTGTCCTCGTGCCCAATTTTCCCTATTGCGCTCTGTGCTCGGCCAATTTCGGCTTCGCTGGTGCTTGGCCGCAGCGGACCGCCGTGCTCGCGCGGTGGCCGGCCGATTTAGCCCAGTCTAGTTCCCTGGCGTTAGTCCCTAAGATGCCTCTACCTCTGCTGAAGCTAGCCCAGGCCTTAGAGCGCCTTAAGCCTCCTCCCCATGGCCGGAATGCCTCATCGGAGTTACTCCGGCCCGCCCGAGACCCTCTCTCCCCCATTCTCCCCTCTCTGCCCTCGAATTTGTGGCCTCTTCCCTGCCATTGAGTTCGTCGTGGCATTCTCTCCCTCTCTGCCCAACTCCGGCGACCCAGGAGCCACTCTAGCTCGCACCATCCTCAACTGCGGCGACCTCACCGCCACGGAGAAGAGTAGCACCGCCCGCAGACGTTTGCCCCTTCCTGGTCTGATTTCCCCTGTCCCATCTTCATCGCACGGCCCAGATCACGGATAACGCTTCGCGCACGCGCGCCTGACACCCTGGCCCGCCTGTTAGCGCCCAAGTCCCCTAGCGCTGGGCCCGCTCAGTTAGTGCGCCCACCCCCTCTGTCGCTGACACCCTGGCCCGCCTGTCAGTGCTCGCCCACCCGCGCGCGTGCCCTCGTCCATAGATCTAATCTCTGCTGTTGGTTTCAGATCTGACGGTTGGAATCACCCGATACCCCTTCTCGTGGCTGTTTTATTAAAGAGACCCTCGGTTTACTGAAAATCAAACAGTCGTCCCTGGTTTTCGCGCGCAGGCCCCTGTAATCTTGTAGATTTAACCCTGGACTTTTAAATATTCACAGAATTAGACCTAATTTCATATTTTGAATTCCCAAACTTGTTTATTTCATAACTTTTGCATATGAACTCCAAATTTAGTGATTCAAATTGCAAAATATTCATAGAATTATTCTCTGTCTAAATAAAATGGTTTCATTTACTATCTGCACATTCTAATTTTTATGACTAAGTATGAACTAATGTAGATGTAGATTTATTTATTTAATAAAATGAATAAAAGGGAAAACCTTATGGATTTAAACATGTTTGAGCTTGTGAGATTAATAATGTGTATTACATAAGCTCACCTCTGTTCTAATTTTTAGGTCACAAATAAAATAAATTGAACTATGATTATGTACTTGTAAGTAACACTTAGGGAAAATAATAATCTATTTCCAAATGAAGTTAATTTATGTTATAGTTCATGTTATACTTTGAATTCATTGTCCCTTATGTAGTATTGTGTCCTTTTAAGATGCATTCCTATGTTTGTACATGTTTGGTGTGTTGTTTATTTGTACTTTCCAAATGTTTTGAATGCATGCTTGCTTTATTTAGACAACGAGCAGTCCGAGGTTCCTAAGTGTGTTGTTGGAGACCTTCCTGAGCAACAACCTAGTGAAGGCAAGTGTCCTCTGACCTAATATGTCCTACATACTTTATGATTCACTGCCCCGCATTACTTTATGAAACCTAAGGATTGACTAGTCTGTATTTACTTATCCTTGTTTACCTTTTGGGTTATCATGGTTAGCATTTTGCTATTGCCTTAACTCTAATCAATGAACATGATGTGAAGATTTATGATACGATACTGTTATCCTGATTATGTTGATGAGCTTATGATAATCTATGGGGCTCAGGCCTTTTTCCTGAGTACCTCTCCGTAAGGACCTATTCGTGGAGTGACCACCCGGGATAACAGTGCAACTATGAGGGTGGAATGGGACGCCCTTGGCTAATTAATTAGATGAACCTAGGGGTGTAGTTGGCTTTGCCGGAGGGCCGTCAATGGGGGCCGCGGCGTAGTGCTCACTCTGCCAAGGTTGGGGTGCAGAGGTTCTTTCCATTTGGTTTTGTTAGTCACCCACCTTCGGGATGTGTACTGCGTTTGTATGACTGGCGAAACCTAACAAGCAGCTATGCACCAGGGGAGTCTTTGTAAAGGCTATGTAGTGAAACCTTGCCGACTCAACTTGGTAGTGTTTGAGGGTTTGATCGACTAGAGGCATAAAGGGATCACGACTTGTGGGTAAAGTGTGCAACCTCTGCAGAGTGTTAAAAACTGGTATATCAGTCGAGCTCATGGTTAAGAGCAGCCTTGGGATCCTCTTTGATTAGAAGAATTCTAGTTACTTTTATGATGATGATTAACAATGATGCTATAAAATCTGATCTGTGGTATTTCCTCGTTTGAGGAAGTACTTTTGGGCAATAACTAGGTTTATTTCTAAAAGTTGGCTCTACTATTAATAATAAATACTTGACTAACCTAAAAGCAACTGCTTGACCTCAACCCTATATACAGCTAGTCCACTTTAGCCAAATGGGACATTTGTTGAATATGTTGATGTGTACTCACCCTTGCTTTACACACCACGCTCACCCCAGGTTGTCCCTACTGTACTCAGTGCTCAGGAGGTGATGCTAGCAACATGGAGGACTTCGAGGAGTTCTAGGAATACAACGAGTTTTAGTTTACCTTAGTGGCAAACCCCCAGTCAGCTGCCTGTGTAGGCTTATCATCTACGTTTCGTTTCTCCGCACTTTGATAGTTATGTTAAAGACAATGGTTATGTATTAGATTTTGTGGATGTCTTGGACATCTTGATGTAATAAAGTACCTTCCCGCTATTTATTTTGAGCATTGTGTGATGATATCCAATTATGTAATCGTTGTGTACGTGAGTTTCTGATCCTGGCACGTACATGGTTCGCATTTGGTTTGCCTTCCAAAACCGGGTGTGACAGGATAGGGAGCTAAAACCCGACGAGAAATTTTCCATTGTCATCCCTAATAAAGGGTTAGGATAGCAGACCTCAGAAACAATCATCTGCTAGAGACACCTGTTTGGGTGTACGGACGATCAGGTCATTGGGTAACGTTTGTATGTGTCACACCTGGATTTAAGGGATAAAGCTAGGTGCGTCTCATATGTGCGCCAAAGAAGAACATCACATATAATGACAAAGTGTATAGAGATAAATGTCATAATTATCATAAATGTCATTATTACATAGCAGAAGTCTTATAAAAATAATTGATAATAATAAAGCAAACTAAATATTATTCCCTGGCGCCATAAAGCTGACTGGGAGACGCCACCTAGATCAACTCGAATTCTTCATTGTAGGGCGGCTCCTCTTGGACCACCTGCTCTTCACCTGTGGGGGTGTTTATATATCGCAAGAGTGAGCTCACAAAAAGATCATAGCTCAACAAGTTGTGGGGAATAATGTGCATGAACTCACCAAAGGTGGGAGTTTATGTGAAGTGTAAGGCTGATCAACAAAATAATGGTTGAAGCTGAGCATTGCTTTTAATAAGTTGGTCAAATTTTATTAGCAGTTACTAAATGTAAGTAAATACCAAACCAGAATAATAGTAGATCAAAATTAATAATAAATCCCAATGCGATGCAAATGACAAATTAAATTTAATTCCATAAAGTAATCGTATGAGTGTCCGAGTCGCTCATGACCGTGAGCACGGCTGATATACCAGTTTTACACTCTTCAGAGGTTGCGCATCTTTACCCACAAGTCATGTTACCTATGTGCCTAGGGATCGCGACTCCCATACACCTCTACCAAGGAAGCGAGGCAGGGTAACACTATGAGGCCTTTACAAAGTTTCACTAGCTTCATAAAACCCGCTACAGTTTCTAGGAAGCTCCAATGCAGGGATCCCTCGCCTGACTGCCATCGCAGCAAAATCGACCCAAGGACCTCCCTACATTGACCACTCCCCTACTGCCCCTCCCCTTTCGGATAAGGTAGTCATCCACTAGCTTTCCTAATTAGTCAGCCAAGGGCGTCCCATACCACCCTTGTGGTAGCACTGTTTTTCCGGGTGGTTCTCCATGTTCCAATTAACATAATGATCTTATCATGAATAGTAAATAACAAACTGGTAGTAAAAGCATGATCATGAATAATGTATATCTCCATACCCAAAACCACATAAAGCAATAACAGGTACTACCCAAAAATTTAGTGGTAAACAAGGTAAAAAGATAGCCAAACTAGGGTAACCTGTTGGGTCCCATCAAAATTAACCTATGCAGATCATTATGCTTAATAAGAACATTATTGGGTAAATAGAAGTGATCAAGGGCACAACTTGCCTTCAACGAGCTCCTGCTCAGCAGTCTCCACCTGTTGAACATCGGGATCCTCTGTGCCTTGCTCGTCTACTCACAACAATACAAACAAGCATAGGATAGCAGAAATTAACATCACACCAAACAGCATAACAGAATGCATGATAATATTCTATGCGTCGTAACGAGATTATAGGAACAAGAACCACTAAATTCGGGATTACGGTTATCTAGTTATGAATTTCTGAAGTTATTTAGTACCTAGAATAGAATAATTCAAGTGAATAATTTTAATCCAAGTTTCATGACTAAACAGAGTTACTAGGTGACAAACAATATTAAAACAAAATTAATGCCACTGGAGCGGATCACTTTGGAGTTAAAATGAATTAAATATGAATTATACAAATTTCTAGAATTATTTTTGTATTAAAAATCAATTTCCATAATTACTTATCTAATTTCTTTGGTCTCTGGACTGCGCATTCAAATACTGAGTAGTTTGGGGGTTAACCCATAAAAGTTCCCTAGACTCAAAGTACCTCCAGTGTGGACCGCAGGTTAATTCTCTAATCTCTAGAGGGTTCTTATGAAAAATGTGTTTGCGATGGGGTATCGCAAAACACTGGTCGTCCGATCTAAAACGAGCGCGCCAGATTAAATCGCCAAGCTAGAATTACTCCTATTCCATCCCAGCCACCCGCGGAAGGATCAATAGCCCTCATTCAATGAAGACCCGCCCAGATCCTAGCCCATGGATTCGATCTTTACAGTCCTGATCTAATCAAGCCAAAGGGGTCTAGGTTTCTAATCGCTACCGTCCATCACTGAAATGAATGACGCAGGGCCATCATGCTTCCACCCAGCCGCATGTGCTCTGCCCGCGGCAGCGCTGCACGTCGGTGACGTGCCTAGGCCATGCAAGGTGCTCGATTCCTTCTGGAGTTGGGTGCTAATGGACGAGGGAGACAAGGCGATTTCATAGGAGGGAAAACTCACCGAGCCACGTGCACGGTGGAGCTCAATTCCTCGGCAAACTGCTCCAGGCGGAACACCCACGGTGCCAGAGCCCACAACCCACGTTGCGGCACCACAGCACGAGTTGTTGGTCAATGGGGCGTAGAGATTTACGTTTATACTAATGCCGACCCCAAATTCCGCCTAGCACGGACCTCACCCTCCATGCCGAGCATCGCGGAGGTGGTTGACCCGGCCATGGCACGAGTCAAAATCTGGGTACGAGACAGCACAATCCGGGTGGATTTTGCAGGCGCGGAGTCCGAGGGTGAGGTCGTTTACGTATCTCGCTCGGGTGGCGCGATCGTTGCGCCAAGCTGAAGGAATCGCAGGCAGCCATTCGAGTGAATCACGACGCTTTTCTGTTGAGTCTTGGCGGAGGTGATGGAGCTGACACGGGTGGCCCATAGGCAATGGAAGACAGAGTGGGTTGGGGCGCACGGAGCGGGCCAGGCTGTCAGCGAGCAGGGGAGGGTTCAGGCGCGGCGCTGCAGTTCTGCACAGCCGGGCCCATGAGTCGGCCACTCACCCGACTGCGCACAGAGACAGACAAGTGGGGAGTAATGGGCCGAGCGGTGATAAACCAGATTGGGCCGAGAGGTAAGGATCCGGCCCAGTGCTTATGTTAGCTTTTCTTTTTCTATTTTTTATCTTTCTTTCCAAATTCAACTTCAATTCAAATTTAAATTCAAACTTTGTGGTAAGTTTGTACTCAGACTAACTGTTTAATTTGATCATACCACAATGTAGTGAAGTTATCTATTTATAAATTTATTTTGTATTATATAATATTTATTTCTTTCCTTCTCTATTTTTAAACCCTAATTTCAATTTGGGGTTCAATCCACATCTCAAATTATTATTATATTTTATTAACATTATTGTGATTATTATTTAATGTACAAATAAACAAAACTCCAACATGATGCATAGAGTGTTTCATTAGATAATTGTTCACTTAAATATGGATGTTCCTATATTGAAATGAGTATATGGCAAAAATATTCAAGGGAATCACTCACTTTATATTATATATATATTGAGTATTACAGTATGGCTGCTAGTTAAAGATGTCAATCCCGATGGATGTTCGAGGTACGATACTGTGAACATCTAACTGCAACGACGACGACGGTCTATGACTTCAAGCAACACACGGCAAGTCATATAAATGGAGCCACTTGTGCCATATTCTTTGAATTTACGAAATTTAATTTATTTTCTATTATAATGAATACAACGATCATCATAGTATTTTATCTAGATTTATGAAATTCGGTTTGTTTCTTAGTATTGTTAGAAATATAGCCATTTTCCATGTCATTTTAATTCCATAAATTAACATTATGATGATGACATATAAAATATAATTAACCATGGAAATCATGATATCAAATATATCCATAACAATATGGAACATGAGAACATAAAGCATATGAATCATATAAATATAATAAGCATATAAACATGGTACATGCATCATGACGGAACAACTGAACATAAATAGACAGCAATATAAAAAGCATGACTGTAAAATTAAAACAAACAGATATAATATTTAATATTATGAACAGACATTAGAAATATCATGATATGATATGACAGAACAGTTTGGATAAATCTATGGCTACATACGAAACAGCAGAGATGAACATATGAGACATATATAAACTGCAGAACGTAAAACAATAAGGAAATGTATTGATCATACCCTCCCATGCGCTCCGAGGATCCTGATCCTTGTCCAACTTCTCCTGTCATCCGTCCGAGATGAAGATGCCAGGAAGAAGAAGATGTTCACCAGTGATGAAGACAACGACGAATGTTGGGCAGTCGCGTAGTTTAATACCCACTTTGTAAGAAAAGTCTAAAAAGAGAAATTATATTACTTTGTATATATATGTGTTATCTATGTTTATCATTTCATGTGAACACCACAATTAAACAAATAAATAAGTGACAAAAGACACTAAAAATGATACATGCATCATGCTGGGAATTTATTTTGTGTGCATTTTGTGACAACATAAAATAATGTGAAAGAAAATATAATAATAAGGAAACTAGATTACAACCTAAATTGAAATTCAAGGATTGAAAATAGAAAATAGAGAAGAGAAGAAAATACTAAACAAAATAAGCAAATAAATAAAATTCCGCTATAATAGTAGGATCAAATTGTACTGTTAAAGATGAGTTTAAATTCACAGTATGAGTGGAATTCAAATTTGAGATTTTAATTTGAAATGGGAAATTAGAAATTGAGAAGAAAATAGAAAATGGGAAAGAGAATAATTTATTGTGGACCTAATCTATACTTCCTGGCCCACTCCTTTTCTTTTTCGTGCTCCTGCTCGACCCATCTCTAAAGTCCACGCGCCAGCCCACCATCCGCTATTTCCTTCCCCTTCTCGGCCGCGACTGTTGTTTCACCTCCGTGTGGGACCGCGTTGGCAGACCCGCCTCCTTCGTCGATCCGGTCTCCACCGCAACAAACCGAGAAGATCTCGGGAGCGCGTGCGTTCAACGCCGGATTAGTGCGGGCGCCTTGCCCTTTCCCCTGGGCATATCCAACCGGTCTCGTGGGGCTACAAAGGGCGCGTGGCAAAGTCCCCTCTCCCCATCCCTGTTGCACCCTGTACCATAGAATACCTCCATCTCCGGGGAAGCACCACCCATGAAGCCCCTATCGTCGTTCGCCAATGGCGCGCCGCCGCACTTCGTCGTCCAAAACCTCGCCTCGGTGCCCTGCTGTTACGCGCTCCTCGAGGAGGTCACAATGGAGGAGCAGTCACCCTACAATGGCACCAGCAAGCAAAACACCGAAGCTTTGGTGAAATTCCTCTTGAGTTCGGGGTTCGTCACGGGGTCGCGGCAAGCCGTGGTCGGCGTCATGGTGGGCCCATCGTTGGGGAGTGTCTCTTCTGCTGTGTTGATATTCTTTGTTCCCTCTACGCGCGACCGCAGATTGGCCTGTGCTCGGGTGGGAACGGCGTCGTGGCCGGACTGTATGTCGTGGGCCACGAGGATTGAGTGCTACGCCGCCGTTGGCCAACTGCTGGGTGGATTTGTGGGTGATCGCTTGATGCGGCCATGGCATTGTCGGGCAGAATCCTGGCCGGGGGAACCGACAATGGCTCGTCGGAGTCATCTGCTTCTGCGGCAGGCCGCTCGCCACCGCGGGCATGGGCGTCTGCACTGACATCGGAGGTAAGAAACCACCTATGAAGTTTGTGTTGCCCTCCTTCTCGTGGTGCACCAGTTAGTTTTGAGTTTTGTGCATGGGACGCCGCTCGAGCTTGTTGCCAGCAATGGCACCGCCACTGGGTTCCTGTGCGCGGCTGTGTTGTTCGTCGGGGTGAGAGAAGATAGGGAAGATAGTGCCAGCATTGTTGATCTCGTAATGGACGCGCGTGATCTGGCCATTGGATACCCCTTTGGTGGATCAAATCTTGATCGTCGATCTAGAAGCGTGCGGCCTGGGATGGATCAGAGCGAGTTATTATCTGAACCGTAGATCGCGTATCCTGCGACCCGGAGAGCGTACCGGTTCGGTCGAAGTTAGATTTAATCTGCACCGTGCGCCTCTGATCGTGCGGCTGTAATCATATCACTCCAAACCCCTTCGCCTAGGCCTTTTTGCACATGAGCCCCTGATTAAAGTAGGATTTAACCCGCAGTCCACCCTAGGGTTGGACTGAGTCTGGTGAATTATTCAAATTAGCCCCTGTGCTTATCTGTTTTGTGCGCGAAGTCCAGAGGGTAGGGAAAATCATATAAATAATTACAGGAATTGAATTTAGTGCCAAAATAAATTTAGAAACTTTATTAATTCATAGAAAATTCATATTAAGTCAAAATGAGTTTATTCCAGTTCCTATAATTTTATAATATTATTATCTATCATCTAGTATCGCTGTTTTGACATGAAAGTCACATTAAAATTTATATCTCAATTAATCTTGTACAAAACACATAGAATCTTCAGAAAATCATAACTCCTCTGTTTTAACTCCGATTTGATCCGTTCAAGTTGCGTTAGTCTCGTAGCAACATGTAGTTTATTATTATTCAGTTTGTTCTTATGTTTGAAATGATGTTAATTTTATCTATACCATGTTTGTTTGTATTGCTACGACTAGCGTGAGGACACATGTCATCTGAAAGGCAAGTTGGTACCTAGAATCTCAAGTGCCAGGCAAGTTGTGCCCTTGATCCACTTTTGTTACCCAATAATGTTCTTTATTATCACTATTCAATGCATAGGTTTAATTTTGATGGAACCCAATAGGTCACCCTAGTCTGTTTATCCTATTTACCTTGTTTACCCCTGAATCACTTGGGTAGTTTTTGTTATTGCTTTACATGGTTTTGGGATAATATTTTGTTATATCCATGTTCCAGTTATTTTGTTATTCTATTTATGTTCATGTCAAGATCATTAATGTTAATTGGAACATGGAGCTTAACTTGAGAAACACGTGCCACCATAAGGGAGGAATGGGACCCCTTGGCTAACTAATTAGGAAAGCTAGTGGAAGACTACCTTACCCGAAAGGGGCAAGGGCAGTAGGGGAGTTGCATGAAAGGAGGTTCTCGGGTTGATTTTGCTGCGATGGCGGTCAGACGGGGGATTCTTGCAAGTGCTCTTCCCATAAACTATAGCGGGTTTTCGGAAGCTAGTGGAACTTTGTAAAGGCCTCGTAGTGGATCCCTAGCCATTCACATCGGTAGTGTCTAAGGGCCTAGCTAACCCTGGCGACATGGGAAACACGACTTCTGGGTAAAGGGTACAACCTCTGCAGAGTGTAAAACTGGTATACTAGCCGAGCTCACGGTCATGAGCAGCTCAGGACTCTCTAACGATTAATTTATGGAACTTAAATTCAATTTTGTCATTTGAATTGCATGGGATTATTATTAATTTTGTTCTATTACTTTATTTAAGGTTTGGTATTTACTTACACTTAGTAACTGCTAATAAAATTTTGACCAACTAATTAAAAGCAATGCTAAGCTTTAACCCCTGTCATTGATTAGCCTTACACATCACATGAACTCCTACCTTTGTGAGTTCATGTCCACTGGTTCCCCACAACTTGTTGAGCTATGATCATGTGTGAGCTCACCCTTGCTGTCTCACACCCCCCACAGGAGAAGAACAGGTGGTTCAGGAGGAGCCATAAGGCGAGGAGTTCGATCTGTTCTAGGTGGCGTTTCTCAGTTGACATTGGCGCCAATGACGATCCTTAGTTCGTTTGATATTTATAATTTATTTTGTAAGTCTTCCGCTATGTAATAAATACTCAGATTATATTGTGACATTTATCTCTATACACTCTGTTATTATATATGTTGTGTTCTTTGGCACATGTATGAGATGCACCCAGCTTTATCCCTTAAAGCCCAGGTGTGACAGAAGTGGTATCAGAGGAAATGTTGACTGTAGGACGAAACCTAGATAGAAATGGACAAAACCCTTACCTACTTACCTTACTCTGAGTCATTCTATACTTATCTTGTCTTGATCCTGTCTCACCTTTTCTACTCTGATTACTCTTACTCTAAGACAAGATGGATTTCATACCTTGGAATCCTACAACTACGAACTTTTTAAGAGATAGGAGACCTAAGACAAAATTAAAACTATTTTCTCTATTTAAAAATGTTGGTTGATTGTTGTGATGATAAATGCTTGATTTGCTTCTCTGATTGATTGAAACATTATAGTTGGGCATCTTAGCATGTACTACCATAAGGTAATGTATTAGCTTTAGTGGATAACACACTAATCTACTTAGCTAATAAATCCCCCGCAGTAACATTCCTCGTAACTACTCGCCTTGTCTACAATTCTTCCCTTCTTATCCTGTATTTCTAACCCAGATGGGCTACCCCTATACTATTAGAAGAGAGCAGTATAGACTTGATCCTTGGTATGTCATGGTTAAGAAAGGCAAAGACAGTTTATACACTAGGCTAAGGGAACCTTAGAACTCACCAGTTCCAAAGGAGAAAGATTCGAAGTTGAGATTGCAGTAACTAACACCACCAGATTAGTGGCATTCTTAGTAGATGAGAAGTTTGTGGGTGGCAACATCCGTGTAGTTAGGGATTATTCGGATGTCTTTCTAGAGAAGTTACCAGGGATGCCACCAAATAGGGAAGTTGAGTTCGCTATTGAACTCTTACCTAAGACTACTTCTACTCCCAAACGGTCATACAGGATGTCCATAGAAGAGTTAAAAGGACTTAAGAAGCAGTTAACAGAATTACAAGAGGTTGGGTACATACGTCCGAGTTCCTCACCTTGGGGAGCACCGGTACTGTTTGTACAGAAGAAGGATGGATCGTAAAGGATGTGTGTGGATTATAGGTCCCTTAACAATGTCACCATGATGAACAAGTGTCCATTACCCTGCATTGAGGATTTATTTGATCAAATGAGAGGTGTAAGGGTATTCTCGAAGGTTGATCTCCGACCGGGTTATCACCAAATGAAGATTAGGCCATCGGATATTCCCAAGACGATTTTATCGACCCGATATGGTTTATATAAGTTCACCGTTATGTCAATTGGACTAACTAATGCTCCAGCCTATTTTATGGATCTAAAGAATAAAGTGTTCATGATCGGGATAGATTCATCGTGGTTTTCATCGATGATAACTTTATTTATTTTAAGAGTGACAGTGACCATGAGGAACATCTGAGATTGGTGCTACAGAAGCTACGAGATAATCAACTCTACGCTAAGTTTAGCAAATGTGAGTTTTGGATTGGCGAGGTGCCATTTCTTGGACATATCATTTTTAATGGAGGAATATCAGTGGATCCTGCTAAAGTCAAAGAGATAGTGGCATGGAGCATACCCACTACAGTTACTGAGGTCCGGAGTTTTTTTGGGACTTGCAGGATATTATCGGAGATTTATTGAAGGATTTTCTAAGATTGCTAAGTCTATCACCTCGCTTCTGCAGAAGGGAAGAGAGTTCAAGTGGGATGAGAAGTGCCAAGATAGCTTTGATCAATTAAAGAAGAGATTGATGTCGCCACCAGTGTTGATTATGCCAGATCTACATAAAGGATTTGATATTTATTGTGATGCATGTGGCCAAGGCTTGGGATGTGTGCCCATGCAAGAAGGACATGTGATCGCCTACGCGTCTCGTTAGTTGCGGAAACAAGAGTTGAACTACCCCACTCATGACTTAGAACTGGCAGTCGTTGTGCATGCGCTTAAGATTTGGAGACATTATGTTATGGGAACCAAGTGTCAAGTATACACGGATCATAAGAGTTTGAAGTATATATTCACTCAGAAGGATCTCAACCTTAGGCAATGCCATTAGTTGGAGTTTATTAAGGATTATGATTTGGAGAATCACTATCACCTGGGCAAAGCAAATTTGGTTGTAGATGCCTTGAGTCGAAAGGAGCATGTTCATTCAGCTGTTGTTGCCCAGCTACCCGATGAGATTGTTGAGGATTTCAGGAGACTTAACCTGGGGATAGTTGCTCACACTGAAGGAGTTACTATTAATGTGGAACCTACTTTGGAGCAAGAATTCGCAAAGGACAGATTGGTGATATTAAAATACAAGAGATTTAGGATCTGATTACTAAAGGTCGAGGTCTGGAATTCATGGAAGATGAGCAAGGCACCATATGGTTCAAGGACAGGATATGTGTTCCTGATATTGAAAGCCTTCGAGAGACTATTTTAAAGGAGGCCCATGACTCGGATTATTCTATTCATCCTAGGAATACCAAGATGTATCAGGATTTGAAGCAGAAATACTGGTGGTATGGATTGAAGAGAGATGTGTCTGCACATGTGGCTATGTGCGATGTGTGTCAAAGAGTTAAGGCTGAACACCAGAGGCCAGCTGGACTATTGTACCCGCTTAAGATTCCCGAGTGGAAGTGGGAAGAGATTGGTGTGGACTTCATTACTAGATTGCCTCGCATCTCGAAAGGATATGATTCTATATGGGTTATTGTGGATAGACTAACCAAAGTGGTCATTTCATCCTGCTCAAGACTACTTATAAGGGATCTCAATTGGTAGAGTATATATGGCTCGGATTATGTCTCTACATGGTGTACCAAAGATCATTTTGGATAAAGGATCATAGTTTAACCCTAGATTTTGGAAAAGTTTTCATGAGAATACGGATGCGAAGTTGAATTTATTTCGGCCTACCTCAGACTGATGGACTGACTGAAAGGACTAACCAAGTATTGGAAGATATATTGAGAGCTTATGCCCTTCAGCATGGTAGTAGTTGGGACAAGAGTCTACCGTGTGCTGAGTTCTCATATAATAATAGTTACCAGGCCAGTCTGAAGATATCACCGTTCGAGGCTCTATATGGTAAGAAATGCAGGACTCCTCTATATTGGGATCAGACTAGAGGAAGACAATTCTTTGGACCTTAACTTATTCAAGAGGCAGAAGATCAAGTCTGTATAATCAAGGCGAACTCGAGGGTAGCTCAGACCAGGAAAAAGAGCTACGTTGATAATAGAAGGAGACCACTGGAATTTGAGGAAGGAGATTATGTTTACCTCAAGGTGTCACCACTACGTGGATTGAGGAGAGTTAAAGTTAAGGGCAATTTATCCCCTCACTTTATTGGACCATTCGGAGTTTTTAGGCAAGTTGGAGAGATGGCCTACCAACTCGAGTTACCTGATAGTTTATCTGATGTGCATAATGTATTCCATGTGTCTCAACTTAAGAAGTGTCTCTGTGTCCCTGAGAAACGGTTACCAATGGAAGAGCTCAGTGTTCAGGGTGATTTGACTTACACTGAGTATCCTATCAAGATTCTTGATACATTGACTCGAGTTACAAGAAATAAGGTGATAAAGATGTGTAAAATGCAATGGAGTCACAATGGAGAAGATGAAGCTACTTGGGAGAGAGAAGAAGAACTTCGCATAAATTTTCCCCATCTTTTCCCTCGTTCCTCCTAAATCTCGAGGACGAGATTATGTTTAAGGGGGGTAGGATTTGTAATACCCACTTTGTAAGAAAAGTCTAAAAAGAGAAATTATATTACTTTGTATCTATATGTGTTATCTATGTTTATCATTTCATGTGAACACCACAATTAAACAAATAAATAAGTGACAAAAGACACTAAAAAAATGATACATGCATCATGCTGGGAATTTATTTTGTGTGCATTTTGTGACAACATAAAATAATGTGAAAGAAAATATAATAATAAGGAGACTAGATTACAACCTAAATTGAAATTCAAGGATTGAAAATAGAAAATAGAGAAGAGAAGAAAATACTAAACAAAATAAGCAAATAAATAAAATTCCACCATAATAGTAGGATCAAATTGTACTGTTAAAGATGAGTTTAAATTCACAATATGAGTGGAATTCAAATTTGAGATTTTAATTTGAAATGGGAAATTAGAAATTGAGAAGAAAATAGAAAATGGGAAAGAGAATACCTACCTAGTGGACCTAATCTATACTTCCTAGTCCACTCCTTTTCTTTTTTGTGCTCCTGCTCGGCCCATCTCCAAACTCCATGCGCCAGCCCACCATCCGCTGTTTCCTCCCCCTGCTCGACCGTGACTGTTGTTTCACCGCCGTGTGGGACCGTGTTGGCAGACCCGCCTCCTTCGTCGACCTGGTCTCCACCGCAACAAACCGAGAAGATCTCGGGAGCGTGTGCGTTCAACGTGGGATTAGTGCGGGCACCTTGCCCTTTCCCCTGGGCATATCCAACCGGTCTCGCGGGGCTACAAAAGGCGCGTGACAGAGTCCCCTCTCCCCATCCCTGTTGCACCCTGTACCACCGAATACCTCCATCTCCGGGGAAGCGCCACCCATGAAGCCCCTATCGTCGTTCGCCAATGGCGCGCCGCCGCACTTCATCGTCTAGAACCTCGCCTTGCTGCCCTACTGTTACGCGCTCCTCGAGGAGGTCCCAATGGAGGAGCAGTCACCCTACAATGGCCGCCAGCAAGCAAAACACCAAAGCCTTGGTGAAATTCCTCTTGAGTTCGGGGTTCGTCACCGGGTCGCGGCAAGCCATGGTCGGCGTCGTGGTGGGCCCATCGTCGGGAAGTGTCTCTTCTGCTATGTTGATATTCTCCGTTCCCTCTACGCGTGACCGCAGATTGGCCTGTGCTCGGGTGGGAACGGCGTCGTGGCCGGACTGTATGTCGTGGGCCACGGGGATTGAGTGTTGCGCCGCCGTTGGCCAGCTGCTAGGTGGATTTGTGGGTGATCACCGGATGCGGCCATGGCTTCGTCGGGCGGAATCGTGGCTGGGGGAACCGACAATGGCTCGTCGGAGTCATCTGCTTCTGCAGCAGGCCGCTCGCCACTGCGGGCATGGGCGTCTGCACTAACATTGGAGGTAAGAGACCACCTATGAAGTTTGTGTTGCTCTCCTTCTCGTGGTGCACCAATTAGTTTCGATTTTGTGCACCGGACGCCGCTCGAGCTTGTTGCCAGCAATGGCGCCGCCACTGGGTTCCTGCGCGCGGCTGTGTTGTTCGTCGGGGTGAGAGAAGATAGGGAAGATAGTGCCAACGTCGTTGATCTCGTAATGGACGCGCGTGATCTGGCCATTGGATACCCCTTTGGTGGATCAAATCTTGACCGTCGATCTAGAAGCGTGTGGCCTAGGATGGATCAGAGCGCGTTATTATCTGAACCGTAGATCGTGTATCCTGTGACCCGGAGAGCATACTGGTTCGGTCGAAGTTAGATTTAATCTGCACCGTGCGTCTCTGATCGTGCGGCTGTAATCACTCCAAACCCCTTCGCCCAGGCCTTTTTGCACATGAGCCCCTGATTAAAGTAGGATTTAACCCGCCATCCACCCTAGGGTTGGACTGAGTCTGGTGAATTATTCAAATTATCCCTTGTGCTTATCTGTTTTGTGCGCAAAGTCCAGAGGGCAGGGAAAATCATATAAATAATTACAGGAATTGAATTTTAGTGTCAAAATAAATTTAGAAACTTTATTAATTCATAGAAAATTCATATTAAGTCGAAATGAGTTCATTCCAGTTCCTATAATTTTGTGATATTATTGTCTATCATCTAGTATCGCTGTTTTGTCATGAAAGTCACATTAAAATTTATATCTCATTTAATCTTGTACATAACACAAAGAATCTTCAGAAAATCATAACTCCTCCGTTTTAACTCCGATTTGATCCGTTCAAGTTGCGTTAGTCTCGTAGCAACACATAGTTTATTATTATTCAGTTTGTTCTTATGTTTGGTGTGATGTTAATTTTATCTATACCATGTTTGTTTGTATTGCTACGACTAGCGCGAGGACAGGTGTCGTCTGAAAGGCAAGTTGATACCTGGAATCTCAAGTGCCAGGCAAGTTGTGCCCTTGATCCACTTTTGTTACCAAATAATGTTCTTTATTATCACTATTTAATGCATAGGTTTAATTTTGATGGGACCCAATAGGTCACCCTAGTCTTTTTATCCTGTTTACCTTGTTTACCCTGAATCACTTGGGTAGTTTTTGCTATTGCTTTACATAGTTTTCGGATAATATTTTGTTATATCCATGTTCCAGTTATTTTGTTATTCTATTTATGTTTATGTCAAGATCATTAATGTTAATTGGAACATGGAGCTTAACTTGAGAAACACGTGCCACCACAAGGGAGGAATGGGACCCCTTGGCTAACTAATTAGGAAAGCTAGTGGAAGACTACCTTACCCGAAAGGGGCAAGGGCAGTAGGGGAGTTGCATGCAAGGAGGTTCTCAGGTTGATTTTGCTGCGATGGCGGTCAGACGGGGGATTCTTGCAAGTGCTCTTCCCATAAACTGTAGCGGGTTTTCGGAAGCTAGTGGAACTTTGTAAAGGCCTCGTAGTGAATCCCTAGCCATTCACCTCGGTAGTGTCTAAGGGCCTAGCTAACCCTGGCGACATGGGAAACATGACTTGTGGGTAAAGGGTACAACCTCTGCAGAGTGTAAAACTGGTATACTAGCCGAGCTCACGGTCATGAGTAGCTCAGGACTCTCTGATGATTAATTTATGGAACTTAAATTCAATTTTGTTATTTGCATTGCTTGGGATTATTATTATTAATTTTGTTCTATTACTCTATTTAAGGTTTGGTATTTACTTACACTTAGTAATTGCTAATAAAATTTTGACCAACTAATTAAAAGCAATGCTCAGCTTTAACCCCTGTCATTGATTAGCCTTACACATCACATGAACTCCCACCTTTGTGAGTTCATGTCCACTGGTTCCCCACAACTTGTTGAGCTATGATCATGTGTGAGCTCACCCTTGCTGTCTCACACCCCCCCCAACAGGAGAAGAACAGGTGGTTCAGGAGGAGCCATAAGGCGAGGAGTTCAATCTGTTCTAGGTGGCGTTTCTCAGATGACATTGGAGCCAATGACGATCCTTAGTTCATTTGATATTTATAATTTATTTTGTAAGTCTTCTGCTATGTAATAAATATTCTAATTATATTGTGACATTTATCTCTATACACTCTGTCATTATATATGTTGTCTTCTTTGGCGCATGTATGAGATGCTCCCGGCTTTGTACCTTAAAGCCCGAGTGTGACACGTAGACGCTCCCAAAAAACCTAATTGTCGATACCCCGTGCAAGGTCTCGAATGGCAAGGGCTTCGGAAGCACCTGCCCTCTCGCTCCTCTATGCGCGCAGAGTTACGAGATAGAAAATACCCACGCTTGCGGCTGGATAGTGATTCTGAATGAGTTCTACTCTCGTACCAAGTGACAGGCGTTCTCTCCTTCTTAACCTTTCGCGGAAGGGAAGGTGAAGGAGAAGGGTCTCACATGCGACTATTCAAGAGACGGGCAACTGAAAGGTTTAACCCGGAGTTAAAACTCCCGCGGTTAATGAGTGCTAAAAATTAACACAACCACACCACACCACGCCTCGCCACCTACCTGCCACGCCACACCTCGCCTCACCACGCCACGCCCGGCCCGAGCCCGGCCCAGCCACCGGCGGTGGCGGCGCGCGCGCGTGTGGCACGCCCTTGTTTGTTTCTTGACTTCTCAAATTAAGTGGAATAATTCCCACCATATAAATCAAGCCAACGACTCTTGGACTTCTAATATGGTACTATTGGTGTTCTCCACCATTACACACCATAGAGTTTATTGAATAAATGGGACAAGCCCATAAAAGATCCAACAATCCCCACCAAACTCTACGGTTTGTAATGATGAAGTATCAGAATCACAACCCTTTGATATACCAGTGTTTCGATGGAGACTGTTAGGTTGAACATCCATCTAGAATAAGAGTTTCACCCATTCACAACTGAACAATGGACTAAGCCTTGAATTGACAGTTTTGTGCGAAATAAGATTCGCTCGAATCATTTGCTGATACTAGACTGCAAAAGGGCATCCCCGCTGTTTAGAAGCATATAAGTCACACTTCAGTGCCTTTCATGAGTATTTAGGGATTACCCAAGTCCCATAGACTGTGACCAGCAGTCTGACTCATATAGGTATACTCCTCAGAAGATGTTCTGTAGGACAACATCTCATCTTTATAAGACTCTTGGAATACATTAAGGTAAATACCATCATGCCTTACAGTTAGGAAAGATGTGCATCATAAATGAGTTAAGGAAGGGATCTTTCCTCACAACCTACTCCTAGTTTGTTTCTCCACTCTACTTTACGGGATCTCTGATCACATAGAGTAGGTTACCACTAGAGTAGATTTCACATGGGTCTCATACCCATTTCTCATGATGCACTTTCTATCACATTGCGTGACAGACTCTTAGTGAATTGATCTGCCAGATTATTCATTGTGTGGACATAATCCACCGTTATAACTCCGGAGTTTTTCAGCTTTCTAACAGATTTTAATCTCCTCTTAACATGCCTTGTAGACTTCATGTTATTCCTAGAACTGTTAACCTTTGTAATCACCGTTTGGTTGTCACAGTTTATGAAAATAGTCGGTATTGGTTTTTCAACTATCGGTAAATCCAATAGGAAATCATGGAGCCACTCGGCCTCAGCCCCAGCAGTGTCTAATGCTACGAGTTCTGCTTCCATTATAGACTTTGTTAAGATAGTCTGCTTGCAAGACTTCTAGGAAACAGCGCCACCTCCAAACAGAAACATATATCCGCTTGTGGCATAAAGCTCATCAGCACCAAAAATCCAGTTGGCATCACAATAGCCTTCTAGCACTTTTGGGTTTCCAGTATAATGAATATTGTATGTCATAGTACCTTTCAAATACCGTAACACTCTCTCAAGAGCACGCTAGTGATCATCTCCTAGTTTTGAAACAAACCAACTCAGCTTACTCACAGCATATGAGATGTCCAGCCTTGTTGCACTTGTAAGGTACATGAGCGAGCCAATGATATGGGAGTATGTCAATTGATCCCTTGCTATTTTCCGATTCTTTCTCAATAACATTCTAGGGTCATAAGGTGTTGGAGCAACATCACAGTCACTAAAAGCAAAGCGACTCAATACCTTTTCCACATAATGAGATTGTAACAAAGTTACTCCACCATCACCTTCTCTAACAAGCTTGATGTTTATAATGACATTAGCTTCTCCCAAATCTTTCATTTCGAAATTGCTCGATAGAAGATTTTTAACTTCCTCAATCACATTGAGATTTGATCCAAAGATCAAGATGTCATCAACATAAAGGCACAGCATAACAGACTCACCCCCACCATACCGATAATATACACACGTGTCAGATTCATTTACAGTAAAACCAGCAGTTGTAAGAGTATTATCAAACTTTTCATGCCATTGCTTAGGTGCTTGTTTTAGGCCATACAACGATTTTATTAACCTGCACACCTTGTTCTCTTGACCATCCACAATGAACCCTTCTGGTTGATCCATGTAGATCTCCTCATCCAACTCTCCATTTAGGAAAGTTGTCTTAACATCCATCTGATGAATGATAAGACCATAAGAGGCTGCCACAGCTATTAATGTGCGAATTATAGTCAATCGAGCAACTGGTGAGTAGGTATCAAAGAAATCTTCACCCTCTTTTTGGGTATATCCTTTGGTCACAAGCCTTGCCTTGTACGTTTCGATTGTACCATCAGGCCTAAGCTTTTTCTTGAAGAGCCATTTGCAGCCTATAGGTTGACAACCATAAGGACGGTCAACGACCTCCCAAGTTCCATTAGACATAATAGATTCCATCTCACTCCTTACTGCTTCCTTCCATAAGTCAGCATCAGGAGAGGAATATGCCTCACTAATGGTAGTTGGTGTGTCTTCCACAAGGTACACTATAAAGTCATTACCAAAGGATTTTGCAACCCTCTGTCTCTTGCTCTTTCGAGTGACTATAGTGTCATCCTTCTCAGGGATGTGCATGTGAAGATCCTCAGCATGATCTATAGGAATAGACAGTTCGTGCTCATGGGGAATTATAGTCTCATGACTTGTATCACTAGGTATATTCTTCATGGGAAACTCATTCTCAAAAAATGTTGTGTCTCTTGATTCCATGATAGTATCAACATACATATCAGGCACATCAGATTTTATAATTAAGAACCTATACCCAGTGCTGTGAAAAGAGTACCCAAGGAATATACAATCAACAGTTTTAGGCCCAAGTTTACGCTTTTTGTTCATTGGCACATTCACTTTAGACAAGCAACCCCAAGTGCACAAATATGAGAGATTTAATCTTCTCTTTTCCCATTCCTTAAATGGTGTGATCTCTTTGTTATTTGTTGGAACTCTGTTCAGGACATGACACATCGTCAAAATCGCCTCACCCCACCATGCCTTGGATAATCTCGTTGTACTCAACATGGCATTCACCAAATCTGTTAGAGTGCGGTTTTTCCTTTCATCAATCCCATTGGATTATGGTGAGAATGACGGTGTCCTCTCATGAATAATACCATGTTCCACGCAGAACTCATCGAAAACATTAGAAAAATATTCTCCACCTCGATCGGACCTTAACCGTTTTATTTTCCTCTCAAGTTGGTTCTCAACTTTAGCTTTATAGGTCTTAAAATAATTAAACGCTTCATCTTTTGTTTTTAAGAGATACACATAGCAAAATCTGGTGGAGTCATCTATAAAAGTGAGAAAGTATCTTTTACCACCTTTTGTCAAAATTCCATTCATCTCGCACAGATCAGAATGAACAAGTTCTAGAGGTGCCAAATTCCTCGCCTCAGCAGCCTTGTGAGGCTTGCGGGGTTGTTTTGATTCAACACACACATGGCACTTAGACTTTTTGACCAAGTTAAATTTAGGAATTAGATTTAGATTTGCTAACCGCATAAGACAGCCAAAGCTTACATGACAAAAACGTGAATGCCATAAATCTGACTCATCAGAAATATTAACAGAATTCACCATTTTATTACACACATCATGCAGTGATAAGCAGAACAAGCCTCCGCAGTCATATCCTTTGCCAACAAAAGTACCATGTTTCGACACAACACATTTATTTGACTCAAGAACAACTTTGTACCCATCTCGACATAGCATAGAAGCACTAACGAGATTCTTCTTGATAGAGGTCACATGCTGCACGTTCTTTAATGGCACCGTCTTTCCCGAAGTAAACTTCAGAATGACAGTACCAACACCAAGAACATGAGCACGCGACCCATTTCCCATTAACAAGGCACCATACCTCCCGACCTGGTAGGAAGTGAACATAGAGGCATCAGCACACACATGCATGTTTGCACCACTATCCATCCACCACTCAGGTGAATTACAAACTAAAAGAACAAATGGTAAAGAATTACCATGCCTAGATGTTCCATCTCCAGTTTCAGTGGTTACAACATTAGATGATTTCTTGTCCTGTGTGAACTTGCGATCAGGGCACTCTCTAGCCCAATGTTGATCACTGCCACAGACAAAGCATCCTCCCTTTCCCTTGTTATTGTTGTTGTTCTTCTTTTTAAAATGTGTTGTTTGAACAGGTTTATTTGTGTTCTCTTGTTTGTTCTGGTTTTTCTTCTTGTTAAACTTGCGAAAGTTTCTCTTTTGCACCACATTAGCAGTAGAGGTCTCAACACCTTTTCCATTGTCCTTTGTTCTAGCCCTTTCCTCAACATCAAGAGTACCAATGAGCTCTTCCACATTGAACTCTTGTCTCTTATGTTTGAGAGAGGTAGCAAAGTCCTTCCAAGAAGGTGGCAACTTGATGATTATACCGCCAGCCACAAACTTGTCAGACAAAGGACAAGGAAAAAGCTCAAGTTCCTTAGCTAGTGCCTGAAACTCACGAGCCTGTTCCACTACAAATCGGTTCTCAACCATCTTGTAGTCATACAGCTGCTCCATGAGATACAGCTCGCTACCAGCGTCAGTTACTCCAAACTTTCCAACAAGTGCATCCCACAGCTCTTTTCCTGTAGGAAGGATGATATAGCTTTTCTGGAATTTTGTATCAAGTGCGCTAATCACTGCTCCTCGAAAGAGGTTGTCATCAGCCTTAAACTTAGCCTCATCCTCAGGAGGTAAGTTGGCAGGCTTGCCCTCAGCGGCATGATAACAAGACATTGCAGTAAGCCACAATTCCATCTTAGCTTTCCAAATCAAGAAGGTTTTATCATCAAAAGGATCAGGCTTTAACACAGCAGCAAAACCTCTGTCAGAAAAATGCCTAACATTAGGTTTTTGGATTGTCGTTAGAAATATAGGTATTTTCCATGTCATTTTAATTCCATAAATTAACATTATGATGATGACATATAAAATATAATTAATCATGGAAATCATGATGTCAAATATATCCATAACAATATGGAACATGAGAACATAAAGCATATGAATCATATAAATATAATAAACATATAAACATGGTACATGCATCATGACGGAATAACTGAATATAAATAGACAGCAATATAAATAGCATGACTATAAAATTAAAACAAACAGGTATGGTATTTTAATAATATGAATAGACATTAGAAATATCATGATATGATATGATAGAACAGTTTGGATATATCTATGGCTACATACGAAACAAAAGAGATGAACATATGAGACATATAAACTACAGAACGTAAAACAATAAGGAACTGTATTTATCATACCCTCCCATGCGCTCCGAGGATCCTGATCCTTGTCCAACTTCTCTTGTCATCCGTCTGAGATGAAGACGCCAGGAAGAAGAAGATGTTCACCAGTGATGAAGACAACGATGGATGTTGGGCAGTCGCGTAGACGCTCCCCAAAAACCTAATTGTCGATCCCCCGTGCCTTCCGGGTGGACAGTGATTCTGAATGGGTTCTTCTCTCGTACCAAGTGAGAGACGTTCTCCCCTTAACGTCACGCCCGCTCGCCGCCTGCTTGCCTGCCCGGTCGGCGGCGGCGCAGGCGCGCGCGTGTGGCACGCCCTTGTTCGTTTCTTGATTTCTCAAATTAAGTGGAATAATTTTCACCATATAAGTCAAACCAACGACTCTTGAACTTCCAATATGGCGCTATTGGTATTCTCCGTCATTACACACCATAGAGTTTATTGAATAAATGGGCCAAGCCCATAAAAGATCCAACAAGTATAACGAGCGCAACTAAGAATAGCAGTGTTATACACATGCCATCACATTGTCGGTTAAGAATTTTTGGATTAAATTAAATATGAAAATATCTACAAATATCTAAATTTCTAACAATATCAATGTTTTACATCCTTGAATAAGTTTGCCATAACTTTTTATATAAAAAATAAGATGGGATTAATTTAGTTGTGTTTATTTGGTATCGCAACCATTATTAGTATTTTTTAATATATATTTTGTAAAAGTTAATATTGGTTGACTTGTGCCACTTTCTGGTTTCTGCTATACATTTCAGACTAGTCACTTTTATCTGGATGGACGCCTTCTCTGCCACCTCGTAGCCCGTGCGGTGACGCTAACGTCGATGCACTGCCACAGCGGGGCCAGCGAGCCGGGACAAGGTGTACGTCGCGGCACTGTTGGGTCTTGGGTGCATGCATGCCGGCCACCGCCCACGTATGGGCCGTGCGCGAAGCGATCGATCGAGTCGTCTTCTCCTGCCCGGCTGCTCCTCAGCTTGTCGAGCTCGAGGCAGCCATGGTGCCCATCCCATCTCGTTCGAGTCGTCTTTAAAATGACTACTACTAGTTTTCTTACTTTAACACTGTGCTGGTATATGTAAAGGTTCAAAAATTAAGATCTCTGTGGGCCAGGTTGATCGAACGGGCCCAAGACCACCCCCACCCACGCGCGCGCGCGGTCTGCAGTCTGCAGTCTGCCTGCAGCTGCAGCTTTTCTCCCCCACCCACGGGGCCACTAAGGCTATTCACAATAGAGATTTCATGCCACATCAGATTTATGGATGAATGAAATACCCTCTCTCAATAGAGAGTTTCATCTCACTATTTCATATGTCAACATATTTTTTAAATGCTGCATATAAATAACCAATAGAATTTACTCAATTATATGAAAATGAAACAAAACACTCTCAGTGGAGGTTTCACACAGTTTCCAAGATCTTGGAAACGAGTTAACATGGTTTCATCCCCATGAAACTCCATGAAACTCTTACTTCTTAAATGATGTGACATGTCATCAAAATAGCTGATGTGCCAGGCTAATTAATACATGAAACACCCCATGAAACCTTCATTGTGAATAGCCTAACCGGGCTCCATGTTGCCGGAGAAAAGCAAGGAAGGAGAGCAAGCATAACCAACGAAAAGGGGTTTTGAAGCTCATCATGGACGGCGGAATTCAGAGGGGGAGGAGAGGGAAACGGACCCTTACTTACCTGCCCTTTTTGTTCATTTGCAGAGAACAATGCATGCATGGTGCTGGACATGTTGGTTGATTTTATTAATCTGTAAATAAAGAGTTTGGAGCTCCCTGCGTGCATCTGGCAAAAGCATATTTACCAATGCAAAAAAAAAACAGAAAAACGCACAATAATAGATACTTCCTGCCGCACGACCGTTGTGCATGCATGCATGCGAGAGTAGATGAAGGATTTTGTTGGGCTGTGCGAACGAGGAGAGCACGTACCATATAGAATATACTGGAGTATATAATAAAGAGGGAGAAAGTGGGGAATAATCTGCGTACAGGAAAAAGAAAGTACTACGATACATAAAGGAGGGATGAATGGCGGGCCCGGCCGAGTCAGCGTAGGATGGACGTATCAGGCAGCCCGGTACCGTCTCCACGTGGGCTACGGGACCCACCGCACCCCCGGCATTGCCTGGCCCCGTGGCCGCACCGGCGCTGCCGAGCCCACCTCCCCGGACGTGGTATCTCATCATCATCATCATGCATTGAATTGAACATGCGTGTCTCAAAGACACTCCCCCTCTGAAAGATTCCATATCACAGTTCTCATGTCTTTTATACCAAATCCTTTATACATAGATATATATATATATTAAATATATTTTTATTTTAAAATTTTATACATACATAAAAATCACCCCCTCAAATGTTTTTTTATATATATGGTAGGTATATTAGTAGATATGTGCTTCAAATCTCTACTAACTATTAAGGGGACAGTGTAGACTGCCCCCGCCGCCAACAGCCCGCACGCCAGCCGCGACCGCTCCACGAATCCCGCCGCGCGACGCCACTACAGCACACTGCACACCCGCCAGCCATGCCGCACCGCACGCCCGCAACGGCCTCCTCCCTACGCATGCGGGAACCGCCCGCACAGCCCGCCGCGACCCCCACGCACGCGGCCGTCCCTACGCCTGCCGCGAAACCCTCGCCGCGACCGCTCCACGAATCCCGCGCGCGAATCCCGCCGTGCGACGCCGCTACAGCACACCCGCCAGCCACCACGTCCCCAATAACTCTAGCGCCCCTGAACCTGATCGAGGTGTCGAAGGCCAGCAAGAGGAAGGCCGCCGCGACCGCCGAGAGTGGAGGCAAGGCCATGGTGGAATTCTTGTTGTCTTCATCTGCGACCGTGGCCGCCAATAAGGTGGCGAACGACATCGCGGCGCTTAAGCTATCAGTCTGCACCTGCACCGGGGTCCTCGCATCTCACCCCCTCTCCCACGATATCCACGTGAGCACCCATTTCCGATCGAACCCTCGTCTTCCTATTCTTTTTTTATTTGTGGTGTGAATCTTTTACACTCCTAAACCTACACCGGACGCGGAGGACTTAGCAGTCATCAGTTTATTTTTTCCCATACTATGCCATGTAAGATTTAGGACGTTTGGAGTCACTGCTTCCATCGACCTCCAGAGATCTCTTCTGCTCTGTTCCCTGGCAAACTGATCTCTGGTTTTGATATGTGCACTTACCTTTGATCTTTGAATTATATTATTATACCATCATGCCTTGCAAATGCATTCTAATCTACAGGAATTTTGCTAGCACACTTCACTAGCTTACGACAAGTATTGATTTTCTTTTATATTTTCTCAGGGTACTTCAGATGCTGTAAGGCAGTACTTGTGGCTATTTGAGCAACATAATGTGATGGAAATTCTAATTCTTGCTGGGTCAACATGTTCCTCCTCGCAGTGTCAGAGTGCGAGATTGTACTCAGCACGGTGAGGGATTTTGGTTTTGATCTCGTTGGACTTGAGTTTACTGGAAGCTGATGTAGTGCCTTCTACCTGGATTTTCCTTGTATCACTTTGTCTATGAATTCTCACGATTTGCCCAACTTGAGAATTATATGACCTCCTCAGGGATTCAGTGGGTTGTATGAGTAATCAAGAAAGTGGATTGGCAGGTGTAATCCTTTTATTTGTGTTCTATTGGATCACTTCTGTTCCTTCATTTACATATTGAGAAAAGTAGCACTACTTGTTCACTCCCGCATAGATGGGAACCATTTGAAGCAGCTCAGCAGTAGAACATACAGCTTCAGGAGTTTAGAGCTTCCATTCAGTTGGAGAGAACATATTTGGTAAATGAGGTGTGCTCTACTCTCTTCTTTGGTACACTCCAATTAGTTTCATACATATCCAGAAGTCTAATTTCTTTTGGGAAATAGATTCAGCAGGTTGCTGAGATAATCCATGAGTTTAAACTATGTACTACCTAAAAAGTCACAATTAAGATTATTTTCAGCTTAGTGGTTATTAATGTAACCGTAAATACTAGGATTCATTAAAACATTAGAGCTTGAAATATAGAATTAGATTAATCTGTGATATCAGAAGAATCTGGTAGATCCTATTCAGAAATATGCGACAATCTTGAGAAAGTGTACCAGTGAAAATATGAAAATGCAGATAAAATTGCAACGAGAGGGATATCCATTGCCATGTCACATAGTCAGCGCTTTGGCTTTCTTGGTCCAAATGGCTTGGGAAAGACCACTCTTGTTAACATAGTAAGTTCAAATATAGATCTGGACACAAAAATGTATCTATGTTATCTTTTAGCTTCACATATATCCATCATCTATATTGATTGTCATGTTATGAGCCTCTGTTCTTAATCCGTTAGATATGATCAGTGATTTGTACTTGGTAACAGTGAACTCTTCTTATTTTGGTCAAGAGGGAGATCCTGATACTTTGGCAAGAATTAAAGCAGACACAGAAGCTCCTGAAGCAAAATAAGAGGTGGTGCGTGATCCATGATGAATATTATAGATGATGATTATAGCAATTTATCTATCTGAAAATACTTAAACTTCTCCATTCACTGATCTTTGTTTCCCTTGCTAATAAATAATTGCCATTTTCTAATAAACATTCTATTTGCTTGTTTTGTAGCAAAATAAATCGTTCGAATCCAATTGCTGAAATGGTAAAACCATTAATTATAGGCAGCAAATAGTGTATGTCTGTTGTGTTGTGGGCACACTGCATTATCCTTGGAGATGACACTTTGTTCCAACTTCTGGTGTAAAACTATTATATTTAGATTCTCTAGCGGCTTTTAAATCAGAGATTAGATGGAGGCTCTATGTATTTAAAGATGGTGAATCATTGAATGGTAGGTGAGGCGTACTCTTTGAAGGTAGACAAGGCGTTGTTCGAGGGAAAGTCGAACTATGTTATGTTTTCAGGTAACCTGCAGAAAAAAGTTCTCTGAATCTGTGCCATAAACTGTTTCCACTATGCCTAAACTTAAGTACATGTGAGTACATTTTCTCATTAACAAAAACTAGAGTTGCATTAAATTCTATGTTTTTGTTTGAGGTTAAATCGATTTTTCTATGTATATAGAAACCTCCCAAGATTATGCGGAATCAATCATTTGATCTGTGCTCCCCCATCGCCACCAGCGACGGCGCCACCCCTGTTGCGTCCATGGGTGCCAGGAAAGACGGTCAGCTAGGCAACCTCCTCAAGGCTCCGAAGCTGTTGGACACTTCCACCAAGTCCTGACAGCAATCGGTAACTTCTGCATTTGCTCGATTGTGGTCGGCATCATCATCGAGATCATCGTCACGTGTTGCTCTTGGCTGTAAGGGCGTCAAGGACTAAGAACCAAGACACCTTCGATACTGCCATGGATGGCATGCTTGCTGATCCTAAGGAGGCCATGACTGGTATCAGAGAAATCCACTTTTTGCCCTTCAACCCTATTGATAAGAGGACTGCTCTAACATATATTGACGCCGATGGCAACTACACCGTGTCAGCAAGGGTGCTCCTGAACAGGTGAGGAAATTTGCAATCACGTTGCTTATTCTGGAATGAAAAAACTTTGTTCATTCAGCGTGACTAATTAATTGCTCCTGTGCTGAAACCCAAACATATTCTTGACATATGCCACTGCAAGGATAATTTGAGGCGAAAGGTGCACACTATTATCGTCAAGTATGTCGAGCGTGTTCTTTTTCGCTTGATGTTGCCAGACATATATTGGTTGATGCTCCTTTTTTTTGTGTGTTTTGGTGATCGGTGAGCCAATTTTCTCATTCAAAATGTGACCTTACCATAGGAAGTACCTGAGAAAAACAAGGAGTCCCCTAGCGGACCATGACAATCCATTGGTCTGCTGCCCCTGTTTGATCCACCTAGGCAGCGCTGAGACAGTTAGCAAGGCTCTTGTTCTTGGTGTATGTGATATAGACGTGCCACTAATAATCATTACTCCGTATGAAATAGGACGAGAAGATTCAGGCCCCCCTAATCATAAGCGCAGACGATTACTCGTGCTGCCAGTATGATTATGAGCAGAGAGCTGAAAAGAATCACCTGCAGAGGTCCAAGAAGTCTGTCGTGACTGCGCAGCCGTGCTCCTCACAGAGCCTGCTGATGAATCATCTGTCCCCTTGAATTCAGCCGTCTAAAAATAAAGACACACACACATCACCATCAGTTGAAGAACTGTATGAAAAACGCACACACATTCTTACCCACCTTGGGGATGTGTCACTGGTGCCCAGACCTATGTGGGCCACATGCTTCACATCTGTAGGGTACCCGATCTCCATCTCATGCTCCTTGTGCACTGCAAAAGAGTAGGTATCTGGTCAGGTACACTTGTGCTTTCACCGTATGCTTTTGAGTTGGTTGGTGCTGCTTTTTTTATGCATTTTACCTTTATAGTTTTTAGAATCTGGATGTAGTAGCCAATCCACAGAAACTCAAGTCAGGTAATGAAAAAAAATGCAGAAACAATCTGGATGAGAGTATTACCGAACATTTGAGAGATTATCTTCAGTCCTTTGAAGATCCCCTTCATCTTTATTGCCATTACTGGTGAAACCCTTCGACAGGAAGAGAGAGAGAGAGAGAGAGCTCCTGTAAGAATGTAGAATAAGATCAAAATGTCCTTGTAGTACAAAGAGAAGATTTTAGCTTTCATGCTACAAAATATACACTAAAACATGGCAAGGAAGAAACACACAAAAAAGAGAGAGACAACAAACAAGGATGCAATTTGCATGAATGACAAGGATACACATGTGTCCTGGATGTTCATGTTCTAGAATAGACTGTTAGAGGCCTATGCATACAGTAGAATGAATGGATCACAAACAGAAAAAACAAACCAAAGCACAGCCACCATCTTACCTCTGGAACTGTTCTCTCAGTTGTGCAACTCCGACTAGCAGCTTTCGCTTCTGATTCTTTGGACCAAAGTTCACTCTGAAGATGAAGAGCAAAGTAGAAGCAGACGAGGAAAGCAGTTTGGTTCAGAGGGGTAGTTAGCAGAGGGAGCTAAATCCTCTAAGAAGGTAGCATATAATCTCCTTAAATATGGCGACAAGTTAGTTGGGAACAACTCTTGTTGTCGCTGTTCTTTTGATTCTGTTATGTACAACTGCAGCCAGGCTTTTTCTGAAAAATAGACGATACTTCTGCTGTTCCTCTTGGTCGCTACCATTTTATTTACATGTCAATAGGAACTAATTGGCACTATCATATGCTCAGTTATTAGTTGAACTTTTTATTTTGCTATATAGTTTTCCGGAGAGACTGGGCGCGACTTTTTTTTTCTGAAGAAAGTTGGATTGTTCCCTCTAAAATTTTAGCTACCAATCGTCAAGTTCTTTTTTTCATATAGAGAAAAAGGAGTTATTTCCATGTTTTTTTCTGATTTTCCATACAAGAAACTCGCATCGATGGCTCAGTTACACAAAGCCTGAAAGGTTGCAGGCCCAGTGTTTACTCAAATCTGTCAGCGAAATCTCACATGTGCTTCATGGTCCTTGCTCTTCGAGCCAACATTGCACACTACTATTCCATTGCTGGTAGCAACAAAGCCTAGACTCAGGACCAGTAACTTTGTTGAAAAATCTCACCTCGGAATATCGCGTAACTCAATTCTTTTGTTCCTGATGGATAGTAGATGTGGATAAAAGTTGCATGTGACATGAGGAGATGAAATTCTTGCAGATATGGGAGGTAGCACAATATCAAAGTAGACACTAGAGATGGGATTTGATTCTGTCTTGGAAATCACACGTCTAGGCTTGGGAATGGGCCATATAAACTCATGGGCAGAAAGGGGCTCTAAACTCGCGGGCTAACAAATTTGAGCTTTTTTGGGTTCTCCACTGATTAGGGCAGAGTTGGATCAAGACACTCCAGTAAAGGACCGACACGAATCGATCATCAAACAAAGCCCAAATGTGCTACTGGATCGAACGAAAGGGCATAAGCCCGTGGATCATGTGAAAGGGCTACGTCTCAATCTCTCAGGCACCCGCACCGCCGTGCTGCTTACAGGGAGGTGGCGCTCGCTGGGAGGAGGCGGCGCGACGCTCGCAAGGAGGCAACGCGATACCTGTAGGCGGCCTCGTGGAGACGTTGTCCCTATCGTGGAGGTCTTCCTCTCGACCCAGCAGCCGTAGCCCAGCCGTAGCCCAACTCAGATCTCTGCTGCAACGTCATCCAATAGGTGCGGTTCTTTCTAGGAGGAAAGCTTCAGTTTAATCTCTCCATTTAAGCAGCTACCTGCCATCACCTGCTCTCGGTGCTACTTTAATTATTGTTTGAGTCTATTTTAGATTAATTTTAGTTTGAATGTTGATAGATCTTACTCTTGGTGCTACTTTCATTACTGTTTCAGTCTGCTCGATATGTAAGATAATTAACTAGACTCTATTTCAACTATGTGTCCCGAGCTTTTAGTTTATGATGCACAAGAGCTTACAAATGCAGAAAGTATAATGCCTTTGCAGATCAGTTTTGGCTTTTGCTGTTCAGTGTAGGTTGTTTTTGTCCCCAGCCAAAGATATTATTGTATATTGTTTTCCTAATTTGGTTGAAATCAACTCAGTATAAGGACATACCATCATGTGCCAAATTAACTGATCGTAAATATTATAAAAAATTGTATCACTAAAAACTGATCGTAAATATATGGATAGCTAATTGTACATGTTCTAGAGTTAAATATTGTTATAAGCATGTTGTTGTGTGTGTATAAATTATAACCGATACAATTTCAATTGAATGATTTCAATTGGTAATTTTGCAGCCTAGGCCATGGAGGGGGTTTCATCAATTGACGAGGCTATCTCAACTGATGCTACTGCATTTGTGAATTCAGGCAAAACACTAACTCTGAATCAATTAACTCTGCATTTGTCCAGGCTAAGGAGTTCCTTGGTGCTTCCGGTGACAAGCGAAAGGAAGTCATCTGCAGTATGGAGGAGGCAGATAAGCTCAGTGGTTCTGCTGCAAGGTAAACTGCCTGTATATAAATATCCTTATGTTGTAAAGCACCATTTACAATGGCTATCCGGTGATTCTCTTTCTGTTGATTCCTTGCATTTGTCCAGGCTAAGGAGTTCCTTGGTGCTTCCGGTGATTCTCTTTCTGTTGTAAAGCAGCTATCCTGCGAGTGCCTCTACACATTGAGGAGTCCTGCCTTCACTCGTTGAGGAGTCCTGCCGAGCAACATTGTTAAGTTCAGTTATCTGAATTCAGTTGGATCATGGCTGTCGATAAACATTTTAGTATAATGGATATTGTAGTCCTCCTGCGAGCAGTTTCTCTTCATGCATGGAGCGTCTTTGCTTGTAAGTTGATAAACATTTTAGTATAATGGAGGATACTAATTTCATGGTTGCACTTTGTGGTTGTTTTCTATCATTTGTTTGTGAGCCCATGGATTATACTAATTCATTAGCTTATGGTGGTGCTTGCTTGTATATGAAGGCCCTTGGATTGGCCCGTGGATTTTAAAAGGATCGAGGCGGATTAGGATGCCGGGGCATTAAAAAATGGATTGAATTGAGTTGTATCAAATCAATTTGGATTTAAGTAGGGCTGGGTTCACTTTTTAAACTTATAGGATTGGAGTGGGGTTGGGGCCGGATTGTGACCCATTACCAGGCTTACACACATCTGACCTACCTGTTTGATGAATGGTGATTTGTCCCATTCCATCAGATCAACAAAGCTTTATATCATGAACAGTTCTATGTATTTCCCTTGGGTTAGTTTATATAGGTACCACATCGGCGGCCATTCCCTAGAGGCTGTTTGCCTTATCCTAGCCTATTCGCTTAGCTTTAATTTATATCAGTTTCTACTGTTTCTATAGTATTTTTGTCTTTATGGATTGTAGCTGCAGCAATCTAAACAGTTGGCTTTAATCCGAAGCGAATAGTTGTCTACAGTATTAAAATTTCTAATTAAACGACTGAAAGTGAGATGGGTGATGCCATCAACCTCGGACCAATTACACACACAAAAAGAAAAGAAAAGAAAAATGTTATATCTATCTTCCAGTAAATCGGAATTCACCTGATGTCCATGTTCAGACATATTTTTCTAATCTTTTTTTTATAAAAAATGCAGGATCCCAATTCTATGGTGTAGAAATAGTAGGTGTCATCCATCTGTCATGTGCTTTGAGACCTGAGCATTGATTTTTTTAATTGATTGGTGATGGCATCATGCATGTATTATGGAACTTTTTATGCATATCTCTACTATTTATTCAAGCTGCAAGAGTAGTCTACCATTCTGTGTTCTGCTATTTTCATTTTCTGTTCTATCTTTCCCATTCCCTCCTCCCCGCACAATCCATTCTCTGTTCTGCCTTTCCCATTCTCACTTCCCGCAAAGCCCATTCCCATTCTCATTCCCACATATAGCTCACGTCTAGCTAAAATAAAAAACACAAATGATCCCAAAGGGATTCAAACCCACGACCTTTCAGACAAATGCAAGCAGTAGCTACCGCTACACCACATGTGTGTTTATGTCTACATCTATTACAGAAAAACATCTACTACATCTCTCCCCAAGACTACCTGCTACCCTTTCACAATGCGTAGTAGTATATAAGTTTCACAGAGATTCTTGAATTATATTTTTGGATGGAGGGAGTAGTATTTAGAAGAGCCTTGCATGCAATTTCTTTTGTTTGAATAATGTTTTAACTTAAATTCTTTTTTTGCATGTGTGATATTTATTCTCCGTAATATTTTTTCCATGGATCTGACTTGTGAGTCATTTTCATAAACCAATGTCAAGGATGAATCCATGTTTCTTGCTTGGATATCCTGAACAAACACCACTAGCAGGAGGCGTTCACGTTGGCGTCGCTTGTCGACGACAAGAAGAAGCTTGACGACTGCCAGTTCGACCTCTGGAAGCAGTCCTACATGGCCGCATGAGCCGGTGTGTATGACAAGCTCCAACGCAGCCGCCGCTTGGACACGGTCCAGAACGGCTGTACCGCGTTGTCCATCGTCAAGCAGCGGGACCTCATGGTCGTTGCCAACGTCGGCGACTCTCGGGTTGTTCTGGGCACCGCATCCAACGATGGCGCCATCACGTCGTCCAGCTCGTCGTCCAGCTCATCGTCCATCTGAAGCTCAACCTGCCATGTAAATCGCTACTGCTCGGCCATGAATTCTTGTACGCTGGGACGACGGTCGTTGCTGACATTGTGTGAGTGTCCTCGAACATAATGTATGTAGAGGAGTAGCGCATCCGGTGGTGCAACGGCCAGATGTACTACCTTGCTGATGAGCCTGAGGTGCACTTCATCTGGCAGCCCACCCAAGAGTCATCGGTACTCGTCATGTCGTGCGCTTTCGACGACTACTATATCATGGATTGTGGTGTCATCTCGACGCCGGAGGTGACACAGAGGAGGACCGACAACAATGATCAATTCGCCATCCTCGCCACCGTCGGGGTAGCTTTTATGTTGGTCTGCTTTTAAATCTCCTCGCAAACACACACACTTGCCTTTTGTTTGAGCAAGCGTATGGTGGTGTGTGCCTGATGGCTGACGATGTACGAGAGAACTTCTTCCGGCAGATGTGGGACGTGCTCTTCAATGATGAGACCATAGAAATCATGACATATATCAAAGTCTGTATGATACTGATGGTTGCAATGCAGTGGTGAAACTGCTAGATTAAAATAACAAAATATATGTATGGCCAGGATCACAAATAGATTATGAAACATTTTCTCATAATAGTATAACACACATTTTGTATATAAGTTACTGTGGTATTATATGTTCCCGTTGCAACGCACGGGCACTCACCTAGTAGTTATAGAAAGCCCAAGCCGATCACCCCTACAACCTGGTCCACTCTAGCGCGTCCACCCACTCCCCAAACCAAGCTGTCGGGTGCGTCCTCACCCCATGTCTATGCGCGAAAAAAATGCATACATAAGTTAAACTCGTTTTCCTGCGTGCTTGTAAATTTAGGAAAGTGATGTGTGCCGGTTTATATTTTTAGATGATTTCTTTCCTCCATAAATATAGGATCGCTTTTGCAACAGTCCTGCAGGTAGGCTCGTCAGAACCAGTTTATGATATATACTGATACTAAATATGATACACGCTATAGATCTTTATGCAATTCGGTATACTGCGTAAAAATCCTTTACCTGTTGCATGCGCACAAATTTAGAATGACATGAATGTGCGATGAAAAGGAAATGGATTGGCATGCATGGAAACAAAAAATCGTATTTAATCCTTTATTTCTTCTATAATTATAGGATCGCTCTAACAAGCATGCAGCTAAACTCGTTAGAATTAGTTTATGATATATGTACTAATACTAATTATGCTACACGGTGTACGTATTTATGCAATTCGGTACACTGTGTAAAAAAATTGTTTCCTATTGCATGCGCACAAATTTAGGATGCAAGATGTGCGATGAAAGGAAATGTATTGGCATGAAAACAAAAAATCTTATTTAAATATTTTATTTCCTCCATAAATATAGGATCACTCCAATAGACATACAACTAGGCTTGTTAGAATTAGTTTATGATATATAATTATACAAATTATGCTACACAGTATAGATATTTACATAATGCAGTACACTGTATAAAAAATCTGACATGTAGTTCACTGGTGAACGTATCTACTGATTCGAGCGTAAAAACCTTAAGTTTTGAGCATAAAACCCCTTAGTTATAAGCGTAAATATCGAGCCAATGTGAGAGGTTGATAACTCTGGTGGGTTGTATCTATGATCTTATTTTTATGGTAGATCCGAAAAACATGGGAGTCACATGCATGCAGTTTCTATTATTATGCAGATCCTACATTATATGCGCATAAATTTTGGATTATATTTTCCTTTCCACTGCACACGCACAAAAAATTGGATGACATGAGTCACACAGAGCATAAATTCTTATGCAACGTCACATAAATACTTACACCATATACCATAATTGAAAAAAAATTAATATCGATCCAACTAAGAACACCAGCGGAAATTAGGGATAATTTTATGGCAGACATAAAAATCTGGCAGTTACGAACATAAGTGATTTGATTTTTTATGGTAATTACAAACATGCGGGAATTAGGGATAGTTTTATGGCAGATGTAAAAATCTGGCAATTACGAACATAAATGATTTGATTTGATTATTATGGTAATTACGAACAACATAAATATAGGAATTGTCTTTCCAATATGCATACAGTGAATTGATATACGAACTTCATGTTCAAGCATAAAATCATACAATTTTTAACATAAATAGTATATGTGGTTGGCATAAAACACAATAATCGAAAGACATAATACGAATCGAAGGGGGTAGTCGCCGGAGGACGTCATCGACGACACAAGAACGGATGGAGGTCATCACTCGGGCTGCCCGAACTGTGCTGGATCAGAGGATGTCATGCGCAACCGTCGCTGTGCGCACCTCGCGCCTTCCATGACACCGCTCAAACCTCGCGCCTCGTGCGGCGTCGTCGCTACTCGCACGCCGGGGGGGCGTCGCTTGCCCGCCCGCCTTGGGAGTGTTGCCGCCTCTCGCCCGCCTTGAGACCCTAGGGACGCCGTCGCTTGCCTGCATAGGGCCCCACCGTTGCTCGCCCTCTGGATCGGGGAGCTGCTGCCACCGCGCCACCGATCTGGGAACCGTTGTCGCTACTCCGGATCGATGAACCACCGCCACCGCGCGTCCGGGTTGGGGAGCCACGACCACCGAAGCCACCGATCGGGGGTCCATCGCTGCGCGCGCTCTTAGGCAACCGCCGCTGTTGCACGCGCCTGGGTGGGCGCCGTCGCTCATGAATCGGGGTGGGGCGTGAAAAACAGAATCCTAGTGCTCCGGGTCTTCTTTTATAGATGCTCGGACCTGGTCCAGTTCGACTAGATAGTACAGTGTGACCTGGGCTTCCTCTAGTTATTGGAAGCCCAGACCTCATCTATCTATTTTATGGCTAATTGGGCAACCCCATTTTCGTAAGTGATTTCCATTTTCTTAGGGCTAGTTTGGGAAATCTATTTTCCAAGATATTTCCATTTTTCTAAGGAAAATTAGTTTATTTCCTTTACGACTAGTTTGGAATCCTTATTTTCCTAAGAGATTTCTATTTTTCAAGGAAAATGAACTAATTTTTCTTGGAAAAATAAAAAACTCTGAAAAAATGGGTTCCTAAACTAGCCCTTAGGAAAATAAAAAATCTCTTAAGAAAATAAAGTTAGCAAACTAGCCCTTAAAGGAAATTAGTTTTTTTCTTAAAAATGGAAATTCCTAAGAAAAATAGAGCTCTCAATCTAAACCATAGCTTTTGGGCATATCTCGGTGTTACCTACTGACGGTTGGACCCACATGTCTGCGTGTTATGTTGCATTTAGTGGATGTTTGATTTCTAGTGACTAATATTTAGTTCCTCTATTTTATTTTATTTTAGTCTCTAAATTACTAAACGCGGGAACTAAAGTTCTATTTTAGTTTTTATATTTACCAATTTAGAGATTAAAATAAAATAAAATAGATAGGATAAAAATTAGTCTCTCAAACTCAACCCCCCTAGTCTGAGAACATATCGGCTATACAGGGTTTCCTCGCTCGCAGCACATCACATCGTTCATTCAAATCGACCTCGATAATCGTGCATGGATAATATGCCCATCTATCACCGTCGAGCAGTCGAGTTCCAAACAAGACGCCACAGTTGATTGTTCCGGCCCAAACAAGACGCCACAGATGATTATTCCGGCCCATTTCAAGCTGCCCGCTGCACAAGCACAAACAATACCATATATAGATGGTGACATCCAACAAAACAAGGAAAGGAGGATCTTGCATGCATACCGGCCAACCTATTTGATACTACAAACTAGCAATGTCGACGTGTGCATTTGAAAAATTATTATTCTATGCTATACTATACTTGCTAGATTGCCGCTACACGAGCCAATTAATTAAACCGACGGTCATAAGCGTATCATTGTCAGTTTGTAAGCAACAAATCTATTACTATCAGATTTTAAAATCATCTATAACAATAAACAATTATTAATGTCGATTGGTAATATAGCTCGAGAGTGATTCCTTCATCTTACCCAATAATTTTATTAAACGTGCTTAACTCTGCCTATGATACCATAAGCTTTTACCATAAAAAATATAACACCCGACATTTGGATGTAGGGCAGGGGCGGAGCTAGAGCTTAGCGTTAGTGTAAAATCAAGTGTAAAATACTGTTTAAACGCTGTTTATTATATTGATGACATCAATTAGAAATAAGCTGACACCAACCAACTTGGAGGCTAGCTTTGCCCCTGATGTAGGGTATTTTACCTGAAAATAACACAAAAATAATAGTTTATTTTTTAAAAATATAACTACATCATATTAATTCATATAGATAAACATGGACGATCAAGAATTTGATTTTTTTTCTAAAATATAGTACAACTTATAGATAAACATGATGGGATTAACATGATGCTTCACATATTAGTTGATGGGATTACCTACTTAGCATGTATTAGCCTTTACCAACCCATACCTTGATTAAATTTGGGTTTTATGCTTCGCATATTAGTTGATATTGCTTTAACTTGGATTAATGATGTCACTCCCCTTTATGCTATTAATGTTCCATGGATTTAGCTTGTGCTATTATCATTGTTAATTGGTTAATTAACAAGAACATGTGTGTTGATTAGAACATGGAGTGACCACCCAGAAAAATAGTGCAACCACGAATGTCATGTGACTCTAGCTTTGGCAACTAACCTGATATGCTTAGTGCTTAGTAACCTTATCTAAAATATAGGAAAATGGGAAAGCGGTTGATGGTGGTAGCTCATGTTAACATGGGGATGTAGTCTTGGCTAAGCTACCTCACTTAGAGGGCCTCCACACCGACTTAGAATCCTTGCGGGTTGCTTCGTACTAAGTATGTTTTGTGAAAGCCTCATAGTGGATTCCTAGTCATTCACCTTGGAAGTGAATATGGGACGCGCGAACTCAGGCTAGAAGGGATATATGGCTTGTGGGTAAAGTTGTACCACCTCTGCAGAGTGTATAAGCTAATATATCATTCGTGCTCACAGTTATGAGTGGCCTGCACCCTCACATCATAATCAAACTTGAAGATGGAGATTAAATCGTGTTTCCTTTTGGAATCAAGTGGTTCACTTAAGTGTTTTGCTTAAGTGGTTTTGAGATGATGATTAATGATACTTATTAGTTGGGTTTTGGGATTGCTCACCCTTAGTAAATAGATGTTGCTAAGAAAAGTTGGCCAACTAAAATGCTCACCGCATAACCTCTCAGCCATCCTTGCTAAGCTTTGCATCTTTTCCCCTCTTGCTGAGCTCCCACCGTAAGTGTACTCACCCTTGCTAAATTTTGATCAGAAGGATGTGAAGAAGAAGGTTTTGAGGAAGGCGTTGCCGAATTCTAGATCTAGCGATGCACCGGTCATCTTCTTGTGGGAGATCACCCATGAGAACTATTGTGCTGTGATGGAAAAATGTTTAAGACAATTATGTCAATGAGTTGTAATAAATACTCTACTTTTATTTACATTTCAAGCATTGTATTATGATATTTCACACTTGTGACGTCAACTTATGTGTGGAAATGAATCCTGATACATATGGTATGCATTCGGTTTTGCCCGTAAAACCAGGTGTGACAACACATGTATAGGGTGGTGGAGTAAGTATATCTAGGTATTTAATTCGTCGTTGTAGAAGCTAACCTTTGGTAAGAGGAACCACTATACTACTCCCTAGGGTAAGAATCAAATATATATGCCATGTATCTCTGCATTGTAGGCTTGTAGCCATGTTGTACACACATGATAGGCCAACGATGATATCCCCGGGCATCGTTGTACCTCCTAACATGCAAGCATTACATGTGTCCTAAGGCCACCACACACTTAGCCTAGAGCCCTCAAACACTCTATAGGCTAGGTCATGCATTCACATGCCTTCCAATGTCATCCATCTCATATTTAGTGGGCTATACCTTATACTTATCCACTAAGATATTGTTCCATACACTCTTTAATATTTCCCCCATTTGGGACATATACCATGGTTCTGTATGGTCCCTAGTGGGTCCTTGGTATCATATGGACCTTGGTGGGCTTGAGAGAGTACTGAATATATGGCCTTTTGAGGCATGTGTGGCCCTAGGGGCAATATCCGTTAAGTGCCCTGAGACACGATGGTCTCACTAGCTTATCCATTAAGTGTCTAGGGTGCTATGGGGCATATGGCTTATTTGTTTTGTGCCATGAGGCAGGAGGGGCCTCAAGGGCTTACCTATTAGGTGCCATGGGGTGCTAGGTTCCCCAGACGTTAGGGGTCCTATGGGCTTATTCATATGGTGCCTTGGAGTGTGAGGGGTCTTGAGGGCTTATGCATCAGGTGCCTAGGATGCAAGGGGTCCTAGGGGTTTCTGTTAGGTCCCTAAGACGCGGGGGTGCTTATTTGTTAAGTGCCTAAGGATGTGATGGGCCCTATGGGCTTATTCGATGAATGCTTCAAAATATATGGTGCCTCAAGGGCCAGGTTGTTAGGCGACCTGAGGTTTGTGGGTCTTTTTTACCATGATCCTAGAATGTGTCATGGCACTACCCAAGGGCATGCTTTTTCCCATGTGTTGCCACACGTGTTTGTAAATGTAACCGATCTACCCAAACAACTTTGCATATGCACCAAAATCAAAATTGATTCAAACTATATCTATCTAAACAACTAGGGTTATAAAATATACCTAACATAGACCAAATCAACGAGTACAAAATCGAGAAGGGAAGGGAGAATACCTTGCTCTCTAATATCTACGAATCAAGTACAATCTTTAACCGATCGAATCAATCGGTTGAAGGCTATCAAGGAAGTGATCTCAATTTTTTTTTCTAAATTGAAAATCGATGTCAAGATCTGTGACACTGACCTTGGCGCCATGGCCACTGATGTTAGTGTCACATGACCTCGAGCAATATAATATGGATGACATGACCTACCACACTGACTCCTAAGGTAAAACCTGATATTTTAATCACCAAATATGTGGATTTGATTTTTTAAAAAAGGTTTAATTAAAAAACAGCGCACCATCATATTTCCAAGAAGATAAAAAATGTGAATTAGCACTTAAATAGCTATGATTCAGTTTTTCATCTCCTTGCGTAGATTTTTGTCCCATATCAAATTTTGTATGCACATGCACTTTAGCTATCCATTTATATTTTAGTGAAAAACTCCGGTGCATATTTAATATTTTGATGCCTTCTTTAACGGGAGCACTGGACCGGATACCTTTTCGCCCAGGTATCTCGATATTGCCGCCCGTGGTGGCCAACGCCAACGGAATCCTGCTCGCCCCGTCTGCCGTACTGCCCGCAGCCCGCGACCCAGTCCCGTCGGACAGCGAAAGAAAAGTCGTGTCGTGGAGAGTTGTGAACTTTGGGCTGGGGAGAATATTTGGCTGCCACGGAAACGGGAAATAGGTGGAGACGTCACGCGAGCACCTTTACAAGTCTCGACCGTCACGGCAGCGCTTTTAGACCTTGTCAAGAAATGAAATCTCACCTGAATTTAATCTAGATCTGAATTGTGTAAATCCATATCTCACACTCAATTATATGATAGAATTGAATTTATCATTTAATTCATATATCTTTTTATTTTTTTATACATGGATTCTAATATAAACTTGTGCAATATCTTTATAGATTTATTCCATACCTAATAAGATATGGATAGAATCCATGCCTTCCATAATTTAAAAAATCTCAAACCTTTAGGTTAGAGCATCTCCAAGAGATTCTTCATTTTTTGCTCTCTATTTGACTATCTATTTACGTTTTCATAAAGATTACACTTTATATATAGCATCTCAGTCTAACAAACTATCTATCTAGTTTGGCTAGTCAGGTGGCGTCAAATTTAGCTAGTGAGAGAGCCAATTTAGAGAGTCATATAGCTTGCGAGTTAGATAGCTAGTCTGTTGGAGATTTATTTTGCTATTGAGCAACCAAAATTTGGCTTGGCGAGTTATTTAGCTAGTCTCTTGGAGATGCTCTTATAATCCATGATGGGTTTAACCGAATAAAAAATTTTGAGTAGACTTGGATTATTTTAGGGCATGGATTGTTACATGGATTTAATTCTAATCCACGCTAATCCAGAGCTAGATTGGTGTAAACGAATAAGGCCTTACAAGTCTCGATCGTCACGCCAGCACTCATGCTCTTAGGTCTTAGCCTAGGCCCCAACCAGCAAACGGGAGAATCCACAAAACAACACTGGTTTGAGAAGACGTTCAGAAAATAGCATCCATTTTTAAGCAATTCGTAGAGCAACACCGGTTTCACCAAATTAATTCGAAAAACAACACTTCATCTATATTTTGTATTCATTTATTTCTTACACCATATATAGATAGACCAAATTATCCATATTCATTTCATAGTCCATTTTTATCTCTTCTGTCCATAAGAAAAATATAAATGGATAAAACATACAAGCTCTATTTTTATAGTGTTAAACATACAAATAGGCACATTTTTTACGAAGGAAAAAGTTTATATTTAACTGCTGAACTTCAAACCTAGGTATCTTCAACATCGAGCTATTAAAATTTAGACATACTTGGTTTACCGAAAGGTCTTCAAATACACTTCCTTTGTTCCTTTTTATTTGACGTGGTTGTTGTTTTTTAAAAAACTTCAATCATTTGTCTTATTAAAAAAATAATATGTCTATAAAAACTACTCCATCTTCGAATATAGTTTTGAAGTTCAATTGTTAAATCTAAATGTCCTCCTTTTACAGAACATTTGTGTTTATTTATATTGCTAACATTATTTATAAGAATATAAAAATAGTGCTCATATATTTGTATGCATTTATGTTGTTCTTATGGATTGAATAGATAAAAAATAAGGCTAGAAAATGATAGAGGCAATTTGGTCCATTTTTGTGAGCTGAGAAATAAAAAATTGAAAAGAAATATAGATGGAGTGTTGTTTTCTGAATTTATTTGATGAAACGATGCTGTTCTTTGAACTGCTTAAAAACAAGTGCTATTTTCTGAACAATATCTTAAAATAGTGTTGTTTTGAGGATTTCCCAACTAGCAAACGCACAACTGACCAACCACCGTCTAGCCAGCTCGTCGAGCCTGACTCCGGACCCGACTGGTGTCCCGTCCAATGCCAACTCGAGCAGCGAGGGTCTTTTAGCGGCGTTTGGTTTGCTGCAAATTATCATCTCGAGTTCTACCACCCACATAAATAATTTATATGTTAAGAGATATCAAAAAGATAAGTGTAAAAAACACAAAAGATGATATCTTGGTGAAAGAACGTCTGTAACACGCTTCTCTAAGTCTAGATACGATTCTATCATATAACTCATATAAATGAGTCATATTTTAAGAGATTCTAGTAAATAATAAGATACAAGACTTAAATATATTGGGTTGTATGTAGAGATTTTTTTAGGTTTATCAAGTGCTTAAAGAATCGAAACGTAGTATCTAGATTGTACATGCTTTCGTTAGACCATTCTCATTCTCAGTAATAGTTTTATCATACTATTTTCATTGTTATCACATAAGATGAAACGAAGAATAAAATATGCTCCTTAAATAAAGGGTTTTATGACACATTTTCATAGACTAACGTGTGGCTTAAATTCTACATCTAAACAACCAATAGAAATGGACGAAATAGATGAAGATGAAATAAATTGGTCTTGATGGTGGTTTCATGCGCTTTCGAGTACCTTCGAAATGGGTTGACATAATTTTATGATGATGAAACTAATTTCACCTATTTTATAATAAATATAGTGTCATGTCATAAAAAAATCTTATATTATATACTAATTAATGTCATGAAACCTCTCATCAAACTCCTATTAAGTATCGCCTTATAGAATCTACGTCTTGCACGAAAATATAGCTCACGTTTAATTCTTGGATTTTATTTTCAGAGCATAGAATCCAAGAATAAGCGACATTTGGATACATAACGTATTTTTAAAATCGGGTTCTCAGTGTGTGTTATGAACCAAACATGGCCATAATCCACTCTCACAAATTCTCTCTTCTATATATCCTTCTTCTCGAGCAGCATCATTTATATATCGTGCGTAAACATTTATATTAGAGTCATGTTTTCTTTTAATTTTTTGTATATACGTATTTATCATACTTTCAAATGTTCTGTACATATTTTAGTTTCCTCAGTTTATTGTTCAAAGTATTAAATTAGTTAGGGGAGAGGAGAGAAAATCTTTACATATGGAGAATAAAGGAACATCCTCTATATTTAGAATGGACACCACTAGAGGCATAGAGGAAATATAGAGTACTTATCCTTTTTGGTTAGGATGTATTGCTAGAGAGAGTCTAACGTTGTCGCATATGATCCATATTTAGGGAGCTACACCAAACTGGAGATCCACCAGGTTGGTTCTAACCTAGGTTGCTAACATTTATTGACTTAATGCGATGAATGGTTGAAAGCGATCATGTTGATTCTATTATTGATCGATCCAGTTAGCCCATCGGTCAGATCAGTAACGATCGTGTTAGATCATGTTCTGTTTGATGTTGATGGTCCGTTAATGATTGGGTTAGAATCGCCAGTCAGTTACACATGATCGATTATGAATGATCGTTTCAGTCAATATTGACCAACTTTAGCGACATGGTGTGTTTTAATTCACCCACATTTATACCATATTAGTTAATTGATCTCTTTGAAGTCTTGAAAAAATAGAAAAAAACTAAAATCTTACCTATAATTAGAGTAGAGGTTTACGGTTCATTCACATCCCTCACTCTCCATTTTGCTTTTCTACCTTCATATTGTAATCTCCCACTCCCTATTTTATTTTGCATCTCAGTGTGGTCCGAACTTTATAACCTTCACCAACTTGCTCAAGAATAAACATGTTCAAATGTCGAGTCGGATCGTGGATCGTTTGACACATCCTGTATCCGAACCGTGCCTAGTGTTGGGTCAGGTCGGGTTGGCCCTTGCTTCCCTATTGAGCATGTTGGGTTAGGTTTTTTGGGTTGGGTAAAAGCATACATCAGTAAGGAGTGAGATTTAGACAAGAGCTCCTCTGACAATGAAAGCGTTGCCAACCTCGCCTTCAATAAGATCTCCCCTTCCTAAAGGTCAACCACACATGTCTCATGGAAAAGGAGAGCAAGAAGAAGGTATATCCAAAATCCTCTCCAAAGTATACTTCATTAGATTGTGAATCAAATGATGAATAAAGTGATGAGTAAGATATGAACATGTTTTCAAAGGCCTTAATAGAGATCAAATAGCTAAGGTCAATGAACTGATCAAAACCATCAATGAGAAAGAAATCTAACTTTTTGCCACTAATATGGATGCCACATCTCCGTTTACCATTCTTCTCAGTGTCCTTACATATTTGCCACTAGAGAGAGGTAATTTCTTATGAAAATACCCTTTTGCTTATGTGTCATGCCAAATAGGTAGTCCAACGTGTCGTCGGCGTTTGTCAGCCAAGGCAAAAGACCATTTGGTCGTCTTCGGACTCCCTCTCTATGTAGCCAACCACATGCTTAGGTACTCCCCTCCCCATTCCTGTCCGACTTCCCTAGCATCCCTCCCCTCTTCCCCTTCCCCTCCACTCACCTCCACTCCACTCCACTCCATTGTAGATCACGACGGGTACTAAGAGCGTCCAGATACAACGATGGGGCCCTCTAATGATGTTTCTCCCATTGTATCATTGATCTTCTCTATAGGTTTGAGGTACGAAACCTAACTCTCCTAAGGATATTAGGGTTTTGAAATGTAGGTCCCCTTAAATCTAGGTCTTAATTAAGGACTCATTCGTTGTTCATGTGGTTAGGAGTTATAGATCTATGGTTGCGGCTTATGATGACGGATTATGCCGCATGGTGAGTTCCCTAACTATCATGTAGCTGGCAATGTGTTTTTCCTTGCATGTGTTTGTGTTGACTACATAGTGTTCACGTGTTTACCCATTATCTTAGTATTGATTCTAATGCCCTCATTGATATGTGGAATGGTCATATGTCAGCATCTTATGCCATAGATGGGCACAACTGGATATTTGAGAGCACCTAGAGGGGGGGTGAATAGGTGATCCTGTAAAAACTTGAAGCTTAAAGCCACAAAACTTGATTAGAAGTTAGCACAATGAAGTCAAGTGGCTAAGGAGAGCTCTTGTGAAGCACAATAGACACAGTGAGAACAAGCACAAGAGACATGAGGATTTATCCCGTGGTTCGGCCAAGTACAACACTTGCCTACTCCATGTTGTGGCGTCCCAATGGACGAGAGTTGCACTCAACTCCTCTCAAGTGATCCAATGATCAACTTGAATACCACAGTGTTCTTCTTTTCTTTACTCTTTCCCGTTTGCGAGGAATCTCCACAACTTGGAGTCTCTCGCCCTTACAATAAGGATCAAAGTGAAAGCACTAGAGTAAGGGAGGGAAGCAACACACATAAATCCACAGCAATACGCACACACACGGCCAAGACTCGAGCTCAAATGAATATCACAAGGTTCTCACTAGAATGGAGCTCAAATCACTAAGAATGTCAAACGAGTGCGCAAAGACGGAGTGTGAATGATCAAGAATGCTCAAAGTATGCTTAGTGTACTCCTCCATGCGCCTAGGGGTCCCTTTTATAGCCCCAAGGCAGCTAGGAGCCGTTGAGAGCAATCCAAAAAGGCAATTCTTTCCTTCTGTCGGTTGGTGCACCGGACAGTCCGGTGCACCACCGGACACTGTCCGGTGCTGATTTCTTTCCTATTTTGGCGTAGCCGACCGTTGAAGATTTGGAACCGTTGGCGCACCGGACACTGTCCGGTGCACACCGGACAGTCCAGTGCCCCCATATGACCGTTGGCTCGACCACGCGTCATGCGCGGATTGCGCGACCGACCATTGGCGCGCCCGACCGTTGGCTCACCGGACAGTCCGGTGTCTCACCGGACAGTCCGATGAATTATAGCCATACGCTGTTGACTTGGTTCCCTAGAGCAGCGACTTCGCCGCAGACGCCACACCGGACAGTCCGGTGATTTTAGCCGTATGCCGTCGTCGAGACCTGAGATCAGGCAGTTCACCGGGACTGGTCCTAGCACACCGGACAGTGTCCGGTGGTGTGGACGCTGTCTGGTGCACCATCGGACACTGTCCGGTGCACCACCGGACAGTCCGGTGCACCCAGACCGAACAACCCTTTGGCTGAACATAGCCAACTAATCTTCAAAGCGATTTCTCCTGTTTCTAGCACTTAGACACAGCATATTAGTCTTCAAAACAATGGACTAAGACTAGAAACATACCTTTAATCTTGATTTGCACTTCTTGAGTCTTTGGCACAAATATAACTCAAAACATTTTTGTGTGAAGCACTAAATCACCAAAATCTTATAGAAATGGCCCAAGGGCATATTTCCCTTTCAATCTCCCCCTTTTTGGTGATTTATGCCAACACAACAAAAAGCAACTAAAGAAGTGCAACATCAAAACAAAAATTCGTTTTTGATTCCAATTTGGCATATTTGGATCATTCTTTGCCACCACTTGGTTTGTTTTTGCAAATCAAACTCAATTTTCTATCTCTAAGTCAAAATCACTTGATGAGGCATAGAGAGAGGTATTCCAAGAGAAATTGATCAAAGATTCAAAAACTCCCCCTTTTTCCCATAATCAACCATTCTCCCCACAAGAGACCAACTTTTGACAATAAGAGACAATAAGAGTATTTTGACAAAACAAAAGCTCTAACTCTACTATTTTCAAAATCCTCAAGTGGTAGCTGATCCATTTCTTGCTTTGGCCTTAATTTCTCCCCCTTTGGCATTAAGCACCAAAACAGGATCATTATTGGCCCTTAAACCTCATTGCCTCACCAAAATCTTCAATTAAGAGTAAAAAGGCAATAAGAACACGGAGATGAACTTGGAGTAAGTTACCCTCTCATCAGAGTGCAGTGGAAGTCTTGCATGGTCCAAGTTCACCTTTTCCCTTTCAATCCTCCTATGAGACTAATTTAAGAAAACTCAAGCACACGGTTAGTCTCAAAGGGTCAAGTTGTGACATTTCTCCCCCTAAGTATGTGCATCATTCACATATGGACTTGTGAGGTCCGGGGATCCCTTGCACAACTTGAGCACCGTAAATAAGCAATAAAATGCATAATGGTACATGATCAAAGGCATAAAACACATGTATGCTCTATTTCAATCCAAGTTACGCGAATCTAAGACATTTAGCTCACTATGCATCCTGCAAAAGGTCTTCTCATCTAAAGGCTTGGTGAAGATATCGGCTAGCTGGTTCTCGGTGCTAACATAAAACACTTCGATATCCCCCTTTTGCTAGTGGTCTCTCAAAAAGTGATGCCGGATGTCTATGTGCTTTGTGTGGCTGTGTTCAATAGGATTGTCCGCCATGCAAATAGCACTCTCATTGTCACATAGGAGTGGGACTTTGCTCAGACTGTAGCCAAAGTTCTGGAGGGTTTGCCTCATCCAAAGTAGTTGCGCGCAACACTGTCCTGCGACAACGTACTCGGCCTCAGCGGTGGATAGGGCAACAGAGGTTTGTTTCTTAGAACTCCACGACACCAGGGACCTTCCTAGGAATTGGCATGTCCCTGATGTACTCTTCCTATCGACCTTACATCCAGCATAATCGGAGTCTGAATATCCAATTAAGTCAAAGGTAGACCCCTTTGGATACCAAATCCCGAAGCAAGGCGTAGCAACTAAATATCTAAGAATTCGCTTAACAGCCACAAGGTGACACTCCCTTGGGTCGGATTGAAATCTAGCACACATGCATATGCTTAGCATAATATCCGGTCTACTAGCACACAAATAAAGTAAAGACCCTATAATAGACCGGTATGCCTTTTTATCAATGGGCTTACCTCCTTTGTTGAGGTCGACATGCCCTTCGGTTCCCATTGGAGTCTTTGCGGGCTTGGCATCCTTCATCCCAAACCGCTTGAGCAAGTCTTGCGTGTACTTCGTTTGAGAGATGAAGGTGCCGTCCTTGAGTTGCTTCACTTGGAACCCAAGGAAGTAGTTCAACTCGCCCATCATCGACATCTCGAATTTTTGAGTCATCACCCTGCTAAACTCTTCACAAGACTTTTGGTTAGTAGAACTAAATATTATGTCATCGACATATTTGGCACACAAATAGATCACCATCACAAGTCTTAGTAAAAAGAGTTGGATCGGCTTTTCCAACCTTGAAAGCCTTAGCAATTAAAAAGTCTCTAAGGCATTCATACCATGCTCTTGGGGCTTGCTTAAGTCCATAGAGCGCCTTAGAGAGCTTACACATGTGGTCGGGGTACCGTTCATCCTCAAAGCCAGGGTGTTGCTCCACGTACACCTCCTCCTTGATTGGCCCGTTGAGGAAAGCGCTCTTCACGTCCATTTGGAACAACCTGAAAGAATGGTGAGTGGCATAGGCTAACAAAATACGAATCGACTCTAGCCTAGCCACAGGAGCAAAAGTCTCCTCAAAGTCCAAACCTGTGACTTGGGCATAACCTTTTGCCACAAGTCGAGCCTTGTTCCTTATCAGCACCCCGTGCTCGTCCTGTTTGTTGCAGAACACCCACTTGGTTCCCACAACATTTTGCTTGGGACGCGGCACCAGTGTCCAAACTTCATTTCGCTTGAAGTTGTTGAGCTCTTCCTGCATGGCCAACACCCAGTCCGGATCTAGCAAGGCCTCTTCTACCCTGAAAGGCTCAATAGAAGAGACAAAAGAGTAATGCTCACAAAAATTAGCTAATCTAGAGCGAGTGGTTACTCCCTTGCTAATGTCACCCAAAATCTGGTCGATGGGATGATTCCTTTGAATCATTGCTCGGACTTGAGTTGGAGGGGCCTGCGCTACTTCTTTCTCCTCATCTTGGACATCCTGTGCTCCCCCTTGATCACACGCCTCTTCTTGAGGAACCTGTTCGTCATCTTGAGTTGGGGGGTGCACCGTCTTTGAGGATGAAGGTTGATCTTGCTCCTTGTGTTCCTGTGGTCGCACGTCTCCAATCGCCATGGTACGAATTGCGTCCGTTGGAACATCATCCTCATCTACATCATCAAGATCAACTTGCTCTCTTGGAGAGCTATTAGTCTCATCAAATACAACGTCGCTAGAGACTTCAACCAAACCCGATGATTTGTTGAAGACTCTATACGCCTTTGTATTTGAGTCATAACCTAACAAAAACCCTTCTACAGCTTTGGGAGCAAATTTTGAATTTCTACCTTTCTTCACCAGAATGTAGCATTTACTCCCAAAAACTCGAAAATACGAAACATTGGGTGTGTTACCGGTTAGTAGCTCGTATGACGTCTTCTTGAGGAGGCGATGAAGGTAGACCCGGTTTATGGCGTGGCAAGCCGTGTTCACAGCTTCTGACCAAAACCGCTCGGGCGTCTTGAATTCTTCAAACATTGTCCTCGCCATGTCTATAAGTGTCCTGTTCTTCCTCTCTACCACACCGTTTTGCTGTGGTGTGTAGGGAGCGGAGAACTCATGCTTGATTCCTTCTTCCTCAAGAAACTCCTCCACCTGCAGGTTCTTGAACTCGGACCCGTTGTCGCTTCTTATCTTCTTCACCTTGAGCTCAAATTCATTTTGAGCTCTCCTTAGGAAGCGCTTGAGGGTCCCTTGGGTTTCAGATTTATCCTGCAAAAGGAATACCCAAGTGAAGCGGGAAAAACCATCAACAATAACAAGACCATACTTACTTCCCCCGATGCTGAGGTAGGCGACGGGTCCGAAGAGGTCCATATGCAATAGCTCCAGAGGTCTTGATGTAGTCATCACATTCTTGATGTGATGAGCACTTCCCACTTGTTTACCTGCTTGACAAGCTGCACAAGGTCTATCTTTTTCGAAAGTTACATTTGTTGGACCTAACACATGTTCTCCCTTTAGAAGTTTGTGAAGGTTCTTCATCCCCACATGTGCTAGACGGCGATGCCACAGCCAGCCCATGCTAGTCTTAGCAATTAAGCATGCATCTAGATCAGCCTCCTCTTTTGCAAAATTAACTAAATAGAGTTTGCCGTCTAGTACACCCTTAAAAGCCAATGAACCATCACTCCTTCTAAAGACAGACACATCTATATTTGTGAATAAGCAATTATATCCCATATTACATAATTGACTAACGGACAACAAGTTATATCCGAGCGATTCAACTAAAAACACATTAGAGATGGAATGCTCGGAAGAAATAGCTATTTTTCCTAGTCCTTTAACCTTGCCTTGATTCCCGTCACCGAATATAATTGAGTCTTGGGAATCTTTGTTCTTGACGTAGGAGGTGAACATCTTCTTCTCCCTCGTCATGTGGTTTGTGCATCCGCTGTCGATAATCCAGCTTGAGCCCCTGGATGCATAAACCTGCAAGGCCAATTAGGCTTGAGTTTTAGGTACCCAACTCTTGTTAGGTCCTACAAGGTTAGTTATAATCGTCTTTGGGACCCAAATGCAAGTTTTGTCTCCCTTGCATTTGACCCCCACCTTTTTAGCAATCACCTTTTTATTTTTGCATGAAAGAACAAATTTAGTATTGCATGCAAGAAATACAGTGGTAGATCCATTACACACATTCTTAGGTGCATGAGACACAGAGTTTCTCCTAGGCCTACCATTAGAACTTGAAGCGGTCATGGCATGTGAGTCAAAAGCATTATAACTCATATCATAATGAACATTTCTAGAATATTTCATAGCCATATTTCTACCATGCATAGAAGAACTAGAAGCAGTCATAGCATGTGAATCATAAGAATAATTCCTACAAGAATTTCTAGAGAATTTCCTATCGCTATAAATGAAGGCATGATTCTTTTGATTGCTACTAGTCATAGGAGCCTTCCCTTTCTCCTTAGCGGGATGGGAGCCTTATGACTTGTTAAGTTCTTGGCTTCCCTCTTAAAGCCAAGCCCATCCTTAATTGAGGGGTGTCTACCAATAGTGTAGGCATCCCTTGCAAATTTTAGTTTATCAAATTCATTTTTGCTAGTCTTAAGTTGAGCATTAAGACTAGCCACTTCATCATTTAATTTAGAAATGGAAAGTAGGTGTTCACTACACGCATCAACATTAAAATCTTTACACCTATTGCAAATTACAACATGTTCTACACAAGAGGTTGATTTATTAGCTATTTCTAACTTAGCCTTCAAGTCATCATTGATACTCCTTAAGCTAGAAATAGATTCATGGCATGTAGATAATTCACATGAAAGCATTTCATTTCTTTTTAACTTCTAAAGCAAGAGATTTTTGAACATCTACAAATTTATCATGCTCTTCATATAAAAGATCATCTTGCTTTTCTAACAATCTGTTCTCCTCATTCAAGGCATCAATTAATTCATTGATTTTATCAATTTTAGTTCTATCTAAACCTTTGAATAAACTAGCATAGTCTACTTCATCATCACTAGATTCATCATCAATTGAAGAAGCGTAAGTAATAGTATTACGAGTGCTTACCTTCTTCTCTTTTGCCATGAGACAGGTGTGATGCTCGTTGGGGAAGAGGGATGATTTGTTGAAGGGGTGGCGGCGAGTCCTTCGTCGTCAGAGTCGGATGAAGAGCAATCCAAGTCCCATTCTTTGCCAAGGTGTGCCTCGCCTTTCGCTTTCTTGTAAGTCTTCTTCTTTTCCCTCTTCTTCTCTTGATCCTGGTCACTATTATTATCGGGACAATTAGCAATAAAGTGACCAACCTTACCACACTTGAAGTAGGAGCGCTTTCCCTTCGTCTTGCTTTTGTTGGGATGCTCATTGCGACCTTTGAGCGTCGTCTTGAAGCGCTTGATGATGAGGGCCATTTCATCCTTGTTTAGCTCGACCGCCTCAATTTGCGCCACCTTGCTAGGTAGCGCCTCCCTGCTACTTGTTGCCTTGAGAGCAATGGCTTGAGGCTCATGGATTGGGCCATTTAGCGCCTCATCAACATATCTCGCCTCCTTGATCATCATTCGCCCGCTCACAAACTTCCCAAGTATTTCTTCGGGCGTCATCTTGGTGTACCTAGGATTCTCACGAATAGAGTTAACAAGATGAGGATCAAGGACGGTGAAGGACCTTAGCATAAGTTGGACGACGTCATGGTCCGTCCATCGCGTGCTTCCATAGCTCCTTATTTTGTTGACGAGGGTCTTGAGCCTGTTGTACGTTTGGGTTGGCTCCTCCCCCCTGATCATCGCGAACCTTCCTAGTTCGCCTTCCACTAACTCCATCTTGGTGAGCATGGTGACGTCGTTCCCCTCATGCGAGATCTTGAGGGTGTCCCAAATTTGCTTGGCGTTATCCAAGCCGCTCACCTTACGGTATTCATCCCTGCACAATGACGCTAAAAGAACAGTAGTAGCTTGTGCATTTTTGTGAATTTGTTCATTGATGAACATGGGACTATCCGTACTATCAAATTGCATTCCATTTTCTACTATCTCCCATATACTTGGATGGAGAGCGAACAAGTGGCTACGCATTTTGTGACTCCAAAATCCGTAGTCCTCTCCATCAAAGTGAGGAGGTTTGCCAAGAGGAATGGAAAGCAGATGTGCATTTGAATTATGCGGAATACGAGAGTAATCAAAAGAAAAGTTCGAGTTAACCGTCTTCTTTTTCTCGTAGTCATTGTCGTCGTCGTCCTTTTGGGAAGAAGAAGACTCGTCGCTGTCGTCGTAGTAGACGATCTTCTTGATACGCCTCTTCTTCTTTCCGTCCTTCTTCTTATGACTTGAGCCCGAGTCAGTAGGCTTATCGTCTTTTGGCTCATTGATGAAGGACTCCTTCTCCTTATTGTTGATCACCATCCCCTTTCCTTTAGGATCCATCCCTTCGGGCGATTAGTCCCTTTCTTGAAGAGAACTTGGCTCTGATACCAATTGAGAGCACCTAGAGGGGGGGGGGGGTGAATAGGTGATACTATAAAAACTTGAAGCTTAAAGCCACAAAACTTGATTAGAAGTTAGCACAATGAAGTCAAGTGGCTAAGAAGAGCTCTTGTGAAGCACAATAGACACAGTGAGAACAAGCACAAGAGACACGAGGATTTATCCCGTGGTTCGACCAAGTACAACACTTGCCTACTCCACGTTGTGGCGTCCAAATGGACGAGAGTTGCACTCAACTCCTGTCAAGTGATCCAATGATCAACTTGAATACCACGATGTTCTTCTTTTCTTTACTCTTTCCCGTTTGCGAGGAATCTCCACAACTTAGAGTCTCTCGCCCTTACAATAAGGATCAAAGTGAAAGCACTAGAGTAAGGGAGTGAAGCAACACACACAAATCCACAGCAATACACACACACGGCCAAAACTCGAGCTCAAATGAATATCACAAGGTTCTCACTAGAACGGAGCTCAAGTCACTAAGAATGTCAAACGAGGGCGCAAAGACGGAGTGTGAATGATCAAGAATGCTCAAAGTATGCTTAGTGTACTCCTCCATGCGCCTAGGGGTCCCTTTTATAGCCCCAAGGCAGTAGCTAGGAGCCATTGAGAGCAATCCAAAAAGGCAATTCTTTCCTTCTATCGGTTGGTGCACTGGACAGTCCGGTGCACCACCGGACACTGTCCGGTGCTGATTTCTTTCCTATTTTGGCGCAGCCGACCGTTGAAGATTTGGAGCCGTTGGCGCACCGGACACTGTCCGGTGCACACCGGACAGTCTGGTGCCCCCATATGACCGTTGGCTCGACCACGCGTCATGCGCGGATTGCGCGGCCGACCGTTGGCGCGCCCGACCGTTGGCTCACCGGACAGTTCGGTGAATTATAGTCGTACGCTGTTGACTTGGTTCCCGGGAGCAGCGACTTCGCCGCAGACGCCACATCGGACAGTCCGGTGCACCACCGGACAGTCCGGTGCACCACCGGACAGTCCGGTGATTTTAGCCATACGCCGCCGTCGAGACCCGAGAGCAGGTAGTTCACCGGGACTGGTCCTAGCACACCGGACAGTGTCCGGTACACCACCAGACACTATCCAGTGCACCACCGGACAGTCCAGTGCACTTAGATCGAACAACCCTTTGGCTGAACATAGCCAACTAATCTTCAAAGCGATTTCTCCTGTTTCTAGCACTTAGACATAGCATATTAGTCTTCAAAACAATGGACTAAGACTAGAAACATACCTTTAATCTTGATTTGCACTTCTTGAGTCTTTGGCACAAATATAACTCAAAACATTTTTGTGTGAAGCACTAAATCACCAAAATCTTATAGAAATGGCCCAAGGGCACATTTCCCTTTCAATATTACCTGTTGCACTTGGATTATTTGACTCTGAAACAAAGGAAAATTGGATATGGTTTATGGAGCAACTAGGGAGTGCTTTAGGACCGATTCCAAACCTAACTATATGCACCGATGCACTCAAAGGATTGGAAACAACAGTTGAGAAGGTGTTCGCATGGGTAGAACAGAGTGAATGTTTTAGACACCTTATGGAAAACATGAAGAAAAACTTCACTGGAATTGAGTATGCCAAATATATGTGGCTTGCTACTAGGGCATATACTCCTGAGAAGCATCACTACCTACTGAACAAAGTGTTACAGAACAGTCTAGGATTGCAGCAATGGCTATAGAAGCATCACAAACTCAAATGGACAAGAAGCAAGTTTTCAGAGCATGTGAAATGTGATTACATTAACAACAACTTTGCAGAATCATGGTATTCCTGGGTTAAAGAGTTAAAAGACCTACCAGTTGATGGAATGGCTGATACAATTAAAGAGAAAATGGTGGTGCTTTTTGAGAATAGAAGGAAGATGTGAATGTCATTGAGTGGTCAAATACTGCCTACAGTTATACATCAACTAAATGCAGCCTCAAAAGGTCTTACACATCTTAGAGTTACCACAGGGAATTGTGAACAAAAAGAGGTCTAAGAGATATACAAGGATGAAGCGATGAAAAGACATGTTGTATACTTCAAAGACTACCACTATACCTGTAGACAGTAGTAGATAAGTGTAAAACCTTGTCCACATGCTCTAGTAGTGATAACTATAGATAGACAGCCCCAACATGGAGCCTTATGTTGATAAAGCATACTCAGTTCAGAGTTTCCAGGCTGCTTATGCTGGGTGTATCCCTGATATCACAGATAAGGAACAGTGGACACATGTTGATAAGGGATTTCAGTTACTGCCACCCCTTAGTAAGCTAAGAGGGTTAGGTGGACACAAGAAAAATAGATTCCTTGGTCCATTTGAGAGAAGTGGGACGACAACTAGGCAGAGCAAGTGCAATAGGTGTGGACAATTGGGGCATATGAAAGGGAGCTAGAGATGTTCACTTACAGGCACTAAAAAGTGCAATAGCTAAACTTGAATCTATGTGTTATATTTCTTAATATGTGCATAATACTTGTCTTTGTTGGCTTATAGGAAAAGGAAGACCAACAAAACTGGGGTTAAGCCAGGGAAGAAGAAACTTAAGGACCAAGAGCAGAAGAAAGAGCCTGAGGAGGAGCAAGATATTGAGCAACAGCTACAAGAGCCAGTGCAACAGCTGGAACAGCCAAGTGAGCAGCAACAAGAAATAGGATATCAGCATCAAGAGAAGTTGAAGACACCAAGAACTAGGGCAAGACGGCAAGAGAAGTTGCAATGGTTCTTATTGTTCAAACTGAAGAACAATCACCTACAAATAGGTGTCTATGCATGCATGTTGTTGGTTTTGATTTTTTAATAGCATGGTACCAACATGTCTCACATAAATGCATTTTTTATGTATGAGGTTGAATTTTGAGAGACAGACAGCAGTAAAGAAGTTGACTCCCTTGAAGAAGAAGCTTTGTACCAAGATTAAGAGGAGGTTGTGATGTTCTATGGTCCTGTATGACCAAAACTTGTGGTTCAACTTAGATTTTTTGTGGTCCAGTGTGACCAAAACAATGTCATTTTGTGGTTCATGGGTGTTCATGTAAGTACCAAAACAATGTCAGTGTTGTATGCTGCTGGTTGGTCCTGTATGTGACCAAAACAATGCCCCTTGATGTTAGCTATGTATGATGACAATTATGTTTGATGACATTATGTATGGGTTGTGTCCTGGGGGAGGGAAGAATAGCCACACAAATTTGCTGTTGGCGAGCGCATTAATGCAGGGAAAGAAGGGAGACCAAAGAGGGCAAGATGGTCTTTTGCCTTGGCTGACACACGCTGGACTGCCTATCTGGCACACCACATAAGCAAAAGGGTATTTTCATAAGAAATCACCTCTCTCCTGTGGAGAATATGTAAGGATGCTGGGAAGAATGCTAAACGAGGATGTGGTATCCATATTAGTGGCAAAATGTTAGAAATCCCACAATGAGAAGGTTGAACTCTTGGAAAAGTAGGATGATCTACTCATTAATGAAGCTAAGAAAAATGCCAAGCTATAGAAGACCATAGATCACGAGAAGGAAAAGAATAAAATTTTGACCAATGGGTTAAAAGATTGTGATTATTCAATTTCTTGTCTTAAATCTAAAAATATTAATCTTAAGGATAAGATTAAGAAATTGAATGTTTTTCATACTTCTACATCTAGCTTTGAACACGTTACTATTTGCACTAGATGTAGAGATATTGATGTTGATGCTCATATTGCCAATATTGCTACGATCAAGAACTTGAATAACATGTTGCTAAATTAAAAGATCAAGCTGAAATTGGTAAAAATGAACTTGAAAATGAGAAACTTAAATATGCTCGGGAGTCTTTTTGAGTGGGAGATGCCCTAGGATTAAGGATGGTGTTAGCTTTCGAAAGGGAGGCAAAGAGAATACCAAGGTTAAAGTTAATGGACATGAATTTCCCAAATTCGTGAAAGAAAAGGGCAAGGGTCCAATTGTTCACAATGTTCATGCTAATTCCCATGTTTCTCATACGCATGCTCATCATACTCATATTTTCATATGGTAGAGCATCTCTTGTTAGACATAATGCTTCTAATGATAAGATTGTCCATGTGCCTAAATTTAAGACTAGCAATGCATCAAATGGTCATTATATGTCATATCATACCTTTAATGCTTCATATGTGCTTTCACGCAAATATGTCAAGGTTGTTTCCAAATATATTAGGCCCAGGCACAAGAAAAAAAATCTTGTGTTTGGGTGCCAAAGGTGCTTGTTACTAATGTGAGAGGATCCAAACTAATTTGTGTACCTAAGAACAAGACCTAAATTTGTTTTGTAGGTTTATGCATCCAGAGGCACAAGTTGAGTAACAGATAGTGGATGCACAAATCGCATGACCAGTAATAAGAGTATGTTCTAATCGTATGAAAAGGACAAAGACTCTCAAGATGCAATCACATTCGATGATGGGAGTCAAGGAAAGGCAAAAGGTCTAGATAAAATTGCTATCACTACCGAAAATTCAATTTTAAATATGTTTATGGTAGATTCTTTATATTACAATTTATTGTATGTTTCTCAGTTATGCCAAATGTGTTACAATTGTCTGTTTATCGATGTTTGTGTTAGAGTATTTATGAGAAGTGATGATTTAATTGCATTTAAGGGTGTGTTAAATGGAAAACTTTATCTAGTAGATTTTCCAAATGATATAGTTGAACTTGAATCATGCTTAACTGCTAAAACCAATAGGGTTGGTTATGTCACCGCCGACTAGCCCATGTTAGGATGAAAAATCTTCACAAGCTCCTAAAGGGTGAACACGTTGTAGGACTAACCAATGTGTGCTTTGAGATAGATAGCTAGGTGGTGCTTGCCAAGTAGGAAAACAAGTTGGAGCAAGCCACCCATCTAAGAACATCATGGCGACATCAAGTCCCATTGGAGCTTCTATATATAGATATATATGGCCCCCGTTGCTTACATAAGTATTAGCGAGAGTAAGTGTGGTCTTGTAATTGTAGATGATTATACATGCTTCACTTGGGTGTTCTTTTGCTGAATAAAAGTGAAACCTAAGGAACCCTAAAGAAATTCTTGAGAAGAACTCAAAATGAGTTCAATTTGAGAATCAAGAAGATTAGAAGCAATAATTGAACAATGTTTAAGAATAGTCATGTTGAAGAATTTTTTGAGCAGGAGGGCACCGAGCATGAGTTCTCATCTCCCTATTCACCATAACAAAATGGAGTGGTGGAAATGAATAGTTGGACTTTAATAGATATGACAAGAACAATCGAAGAATACAAGACTTTGGATTAGTTTTTGGAAGAAAGCGGTCAACATGGCTTGCCACGCCATCAACCGGTTGTATCTTCACCAACTCCTCAAGAAGACACCTATGAACTCCTAACCAGTAACAAAACCAATGTTTCATATTTTAGAATTTTTGGGGGTAAACGGTATATTTTGGTGAAAAACGTAGAAATTCAAAATTTGCTCCTAAAGCCATAGAAGGGTTTTTACTTGGTTATGATTCAAACACAAGGGCATACAGAGTCTTCAATACATCCATGGAGTGTGTTGAAGTTTCTTGTGACATTGTGTTTGATGAGACTAATGTCTCTCAAGAAGAACAAGTTGATTTTGATGAACTAAATGAGGAGGATGCTCCATGCACCACATCGAAGAACATGCCCATTGAGGATATGTGTCCACAAGAGCCAGATCAAGCACAAGATCAACCATCCTTTATTTAAGCTCAACTCCCAACTCAAGATGACAACATCAATCAAGGGTATGAAGAAATTCAAGACAGAGAGGATGACGAGGAGATTCAACCATTAAGACATCAACCATTAAGAAGTCAAGTGCTTCACCCAAGAGTCCACCAAATAATTCAAAGAGATCATCTAGAGGACATTATCCTTAGAGAAATACATAAGGGAGTAATTACTCACTCTAGACTTGCTATTTTTTGTGAGAATTACTCTTGTGTGTATTCTCTTGAGCCTTTCAGGGTTGAATATGCTTTGAAGGATCCAGATTGGGAGGTGGCAATGCAAGAAGAGCTCAATAATTTCAAGAGGAATGAGGTTTTGAACTTACTACCACATCCTAACCAAAATGATATAGGAACCAAGTGGGTTTTCTACAACAAGCAAGATGAACATGGTGTGGTGACAAGTAATAAGGCGCGACTTGTGGCCAAAGGTTATTCACAAGTCAAAGGTTTGGATTTCGATGATACCTTTGCACATGTTGCTAGGTTTGAGTCAATTCATATATTATTGGCCTATGCTACTTACCATAATTTCAACCTTTATCAAATAGATGTGAAAGTGTATTCCACAATGGACCAATCATGGAAGAGGTCTATGTTGAGCAACCTCCTGGCTTTGAAGATGATAAGTATCCTAACCAAGTCTTTAAACTCAATAAGGCACTCTATTGCATTAAGCAAGCATCAAGAGCATGGTTTGAATGGCTTAGAGACTTTCTTTTTATAGATTCACTTAAGGCTAGGAAAGTCTATCCTACTATTTTCACTAAGACAATCGACTATGATCTATTTGTTTGCCAAATTTATGTTGATGACATTATCTTGGGTTTTACTAACTGATTGTCTTGTGAAGAGTTCAATAGGATTATGGTCAATAAAATTTGAGATGCCTATGATGGGGGAGAAGTTTTTCTTAGGATTCCAAATCAAGCAACTCAAGGACAACACTTTCATTAGCCAAATAAAGTACACTCTAGATATTTTGAAGAAGTCTATGATGTAGGACGCCAAACCCATCAATACGCCCATAAGAACTAATGGATATCTCAATCTTGACAAAGGAGGTAATTCGGTTGATCAAAAGGTATACTAGTGTATGATTGGTTCATTACTCTATTTATGTGCATCTAGGCATGATATTATGTTTTCTGTATGCATGTGTACATTCCAAACCAATCCTAAGAAATGTGAAAGTTCCCTATGTCCAGGAACAGGATCTGGATGTCGCCTAGAGGGGGGGGGGGGGGTGAATAGGCGAATAATAATTATCACTGTAAAACTTAAAACCTTACTCTACTCAAAGACTGGATCATATCGGAATGAAGATTGCTTCAAGTAGGTGGCACCGGGAATGAAGTTCATGTCTCAAAGAGTCCTGCACTTCACAAGTAACTTATACCACAGATAAGAATATATGAAGTGCACACCATACTAAAGCAAGAGACAAAGAACAAAAATAGAGACAAGACAAGAGACACAACACAGAGCACGCGGGACACAAGGATTTATACCGAGGTTCGGCCAAGCCTGAAATGCTTGCCTAGTCCTCGTTGGAGTTAGCCACACCTTGGCTTGGAGTATCTTACTCCATCCTCTGATGTGCTCAAATATGTCAACGTGACAGATAGAGCCTTCCAATATGTTGATGATTGTTACAACGTTGCCGCGGCTACTTACAACTTTCTTGACAACACTCTAGCAGAGTAACAGTGCTCAAGATCTTGATCTTGCACTTAACAACACCTCCCCTCTCTCTAAAGGCTTATAAATGCGCCTCTATACAAACTAGAGAGAAATACACAAGAGAGTGAGAGCAATATGATTTGCAATGAGTCTACAAAGTGTTGCTGCACTTGGGAGTGTTCCACACCTTGAAATGGTCGGTTGGGGTGGTATTTATAGGCCCTAACCCCATTTCTAGCCATTGGACAGAAAGCAACAACTTTCTGTCAACGGGCGCACCAGAAAGGGCACTGTTCACTGTCCGGTGCCTGTCACGTCAGTTGACCGTTGGATCCGACCGTTGCCACCCTTCGGCCACTTGGCACACTAACAGTTCGGTGGTGCACCGGACAATCCGGTGTGACTTGATGACCGTTGGCTTGGCTGACGTGGCTGATTGCGCGGCCGACCATTGGTCAGGCGTGCGACTAGCGCACTGGACAATCTGGTGATTTATAGCCGCAGCGCCCCCAACTGCTTCCCGAGAGCGGCCTGTTCACCGAGGGCCAGCCTGGGCACCGGACAGTCCAGTTTGTCTTCTTTTGGTGTTATCCCTAGCACTTAGACACACACAGTTAGCCACTAAAACAATTGACTAAGTCTTGGGATCATATCTTTTTACTCCAGGATTTCTGATCTACTTTAGACAGAGCTTCAAAACCATCAAGTCAACTTGACTTGATCTAGATTAATACACATAAGCTCCAACACCTTGCAAAGGTCACATAGAAAATATCCAAACATAGGAACAACCCAAACTAATGGTCAAAGTAAACTTAGCTCTTTTGGACTGCTTCTAGTTCTAGTTTTGACACTGCTCCTCCATCTAGTGACCTTGTTCACTACTCAAGCTTGATCTTGAGCCTTATGACTTACACCACATAACTGTAGATGTTACTTCATTGGTTGTAAGTCATGTCCTTATGTAGTGATCCTTGATGCACCATAACTCTTCTTAACTCGATCAACCTTGACTTTGCAAGTCTTCTCCTCCACCCCTGGCTTTGGGTTCCTCAGCCTCTTTGACCTTCTCCCGTGCACTCGGTACCTCAAAGCTCTTCTTGCCTCCATCCTTGGCTTGATCAGTTGTCTCTGAGTTACGCACACCGAGTCTCACTTAAGTAATGTCCATCTTACTTGTGATGTCCATTATCTATAGATATTCCAATCTTTGGACCATCACACTTGTTTACTTGTGTTGAACCCTGTAAGCTTTGCATTAAGCACCTATTCAACACTTAGCACACCTGTTAGTCCTTTAATTGGGTTGTCATCCAAACTACCAAAACCCACAAGAGAGCTTTCAAAATGTCACATTGGTGCCATTAAAAGAACCTTGAGATATTTAGTTCTTTGTTAACATACATTCTTTGTTATTAATACAAAACATTATCACTTATACACATTATCAAATGTAAGAAATTATTATATATAAATTAAAATAAACACATTTGTACAATGAGTGATCTCTTAACAAAGTAATTATTTTCATCATTAAATATTATACGGAAACATCATCACATGCAAGTTTAATGGAACAAAAACTTCTATATAGGAATACACAAGGAAATAATACAATTGGCCAAAATAGATAATGAGGATCATCTCTATATCATTTTGCATTTCTCAACAAATATAATATATTTGGCTATTCTAAGTGGTTCTTTTTTCTGGGTAAAGAAGAACTTGTCATTTGAATTCTTGGGTTTAGGATTTTTTCTATAACTTAAATGATTCAATAAAAGCTTTTTTATTCTTTTAGTTAGTGATTTTTTGTTGGATTTCACTTTACCCGCTGTTGGGAACTACTAATTTGTTGGGTATACAACAATTTTTGATGGACCCTTATCGAGCTAATTTTCACTATTTTTGTTTGTAGTTTTCTTGTGATTCTAGACATGTGTTTGAAATTTTGGGTCTTTTTTGTTTAAACGACATATCTCCTTCACTTGTAGTCATTTATCATTCAATTAGTAAAGCATAAACTTACCCATTTAGTTTTATCCCCGCGGAGACAAGACGAGGAATGCTTTCCCGTCCCCAGTACCCGTCAGAGGAGAAGAGGAGATTTTTTGCCATTTACATCCCCGTGGAGGCAGAAACTTCGTCATCCCCATCCCTTAGGCCATGTTCGTTTGTCTCATATCCAGGGGATCGAGGGAATCAAATCTCATACAAGTTAAAATCCTTCTCAATTCTCTCTAATCCCCTTCAATCCCATGGTTTAGGGAAGAAACTGTTAAAGCCTTAATCCACCCTAACTGAACAAGCCTTAGTGGAGAAATTCCGATGGAAATAGAGATCGGGTATCCATTGCCATCTCTAGTTAGAGATGATATTTATAATAAGTTTAGGTCTTCTCGGTTAGACTACCTCCAACAGACTTCCTATCTCGCTCTTTATTATATTCCCTATTTAAATCTTTACTCTACAAACACAGAAGAATATACTTAATGGTGAAATTCCGGCGAAAACAGAGATCGGGTCTCCATTGCCATCTCTAGTTAGAGATGATATTTATAATAAGTTTAGGTCTTCTAGGATAGACTACCTCTAACAGCCGCCTTCGTATCCCGCTCTTTATTATATTCACTATTTAAATCTCTACTCTACAAACAATGAAATATATAGTACAAAACAGGATGCTATTTGGTTCATAAATTGTAACGTAAATGATAATGATTTACACTTGAGTACCGATGGTAACAAGTTTGAATATGCTAATATACATTTCTAGTGTGATATCCGATTACGTTTGAGTTTAAATAAATATAATTTAACGTTATTATTGAATTCAAATAAACATAATTTAACATTATCCATTGCCCTATTATATTACCAACATGTGAACCTAACGTCACGTAGGAGAGAGAGATTGGCGTTAGAGTATGTGATGCCGATGACGCGCGTGTCCCTTTACCACTCTGGCGTACGGTGTACCCATAGGTCTCTATCCGGGTATATCCAGGTCCACGTCGCCAGCCGGACCTGGCAAACTATCGAGCCGCCGTGATATTTACGATGACATGTGGGTCCATTTTGTCCTTTTCGGCACCGACGAAGACCCACATATTCTCGGCCCCGCACGTCATTGTCAAGAGCCGTCCGAGTGGTACTCAGTGCTGGTGGTATCGGAAGGGGATTCATTAATGCACTCGCAGTTGGCACGCAACCTCCCCGTCGAACTCCTCCTCATCCCCTCATCGTCGTCTACCTCGCTCGCACCACACGCGAAACCGAACAAACTACTCGTACAAACTACAAAGAGAAGAGACGAGTGTATTTATTTTATTAATCATTAGTACTATTGATTAGTATTATTGAAACAGAGGCATTGCCGATACTCACGCCGGCGACCGATGGGATCGGAGGGGGAGATCACCGGCCCGCTCCTCGCGTCGGGCGCCGGCGCGCCGGCGCCGGAGGCGGTGCCCCCGTGGCGGGAGCAGGTGACGGCTCGGGGGCTGGCGGTCAGCGCCGTCCTGGGGGTGCTCTTCTGCCTCATCACGCACAAGCTCAACCTCACCGTCGGGATCATCCCCTCGCTCAACGTCGCCGCGGGGCTGCTCGGCTACTTTCTGGTCCGCACCTGGACGGCGGCGCTCGAGAGGTTCGGCGTCGTCTCCAAGCCCTTCACCAAGCAGGAGAACACCGTCATTCAGACATGCGTCGTCGCCTGCTACGGCCTCGCCTTCAGCGGTATGTTATGATTATTGGTTATTGTGCCGCGGATGGAGGAGCTTGCTTGTCGCCTAGATAGTAGGTACTCCTGGGCTGAGATCTCCTCCAAATTTTGGTTGAGCCGTACAGATCTCCATGCTGCCCGGAGTTACGAAGTTTTATGTTCAGTATAGGTAGAGTAGTGCTACTTTATTCGTTGTTATTTGGATCGGAGTACAGTTTAGGGCTGTTATTTTTCATCGGGCGTTTAATTGCTGCTAATAATTTACGCCTGGAGTCTGGCTAATAGTTTACGGCAGAAGTCTAGCTTAATTGGATTTCATGTAGGCCTTTGACCCATGATGTTCTTTTGGTCTTCTTGCGTTCAGTTCAGTTTATACCGGTGGAGATTCAGTTGTTCAAACGATTGTTTCAGATGGTATATAAGAAATGCTGTTAGTTAGTAGCGGTTTCAGGATTTCATTTGTCATTCAATGAGCAATAAAATTCGACAAGGATTTAGTTTTGTTTCGCAATTGTTGTTTCGAACTAGTTTTTTTAAGGTGATGCTGTGATTACATTATATATGGTTGATATTATACTCTTGTTGGAGAAATTTTGCTGCATTAATATCACATTGCTGTTTCATGCAGAGCGTTGGTCACAACAAATACTCTCCTCCTTTTGCTTGGTCACAATAAACACTTTCCTCCTTTTGCTTTGAAAAGTGTATTTTTATTATTGGTGACTAATCTTGTGGTTGCAGGGGGGTTTGGAAGTTATATGCTTGCAATGGACCAGAGAACCTATGAACTTATCGGGCCAGATTATCCTGGCAACAGGGCCGTGGATGTCAAGACTCCTTCACTGGGCTGGATGATTGGGTTCATGTTTGTCGTTAGCTTCCTTGGGCTGTTTAGTCTTGTTGCACTACGCAAGGTACTCATTCAGCACTATGCACCCATGCGGCCATGCATCATTCTTGAATGGGGCCGATCAGATTGCATGACTTGTATGTCTAATTACTCTGCTGGGAGATGTGATCTGTTTTGTTGTTTATTAGGTTATGGTAATTGATTACAAGCTGACTTATCCCAGTGGGACAGCCACGGCTATGTTGATAAATAGTTTCCACACAACTACCGGAGCTGAGCTTGCAGAGTAAGACTTTGCTTAACATTCAGCTGTTCGTTTTATTGTATACTCATTTGTTTGTTTTGCCATTTTGCATACAATGGTCATTCATGATTTCCTGTAGACTGTTCCGTCCTTAAGACCCCTTTCTTACCTGCACACAATATATGTCGCATCAAATTGAAAGGAGCCCAATGATGGTTTATTTGTTTATAACTTCTCTTCATGAAACATGTGCAATGTATGTTCTTGATGGTACACGATTTATGCATGTCAAAATTTTATGACAAGTCAGTTCTTAATCATGTAGAATAATAAAAGAACCTGTAGATGTTTCTGTGGACCTTTCAGTGTCCACACACCACCTATTGCTCCACCTAATTTTTGTTGGGCCTCGCAACCACCAATGAACCATCTTTTGATTTCAATATTGGTTTTTCCGATTTTTTACCATTCTATACTTCCAGCAATGGTTGCCAGATTACTCAAGTTTCAAATGAGCTCTGATACCTTCCACATCCAACAATGCAATTGGAAATAACAAGATTAGTTCAAATTTAATATGTACAAGCTACTCATAAATGATTTATTGTCCCCTTGGGACAGTGCTTCCACTCCTCCCCTAGCCAAACCTAGGTCTCCCACTTCACTCTCACATGTAGGTGTAGGTGGAGATGGAGAGTTGGAGACTTGTCCTTGGAAAAGATGAATGTCAAGTCAAGTGTATGAATTGCATGTGCAGGATGGATCCTAAGTTTAGAAAATGTTCCGTCCAGAATCAGAAAGAGTTACATTATTTTATGCGTGGACAAGGTCTCCAAGCACAATTTTGTCTGTTTATTTCAGTTTAAGTTGTATGGTAACCTAACAAGCAGAAATATTTTTCTCCACATTTCATATAGCCAATGTAGACACCTATGAACATGTGTAAGTCAAAATGGATAATGAACTGATTTAGAGTTTCAACAAACTGATTTTCTTTTCTGTTACTGTACTTTTTTGCGGTCCTAACTTCTTTTTATGGTTGTAGCAAGCAAGTCAGGTGTCTTGGGAAGTACTTGAGCATTAGTTTTATATGGAACTGCTTTAAATGGTTCTTCAGCGGTGTTGGAGATTCTTGTGGTTTCGATAATTTTCCTTCTTTGGGACTTGCAGCATTTAAGAATACGTAAGTTTGCTATGACTATGACTGTTTTGATATTCCTTTAGGGCTTGTTGGATGCCCATTCCAGTATTCCACATATTGATTTGAGGGGAATGGGGATTGAGTGGTAATTACTTCACCCTAGCCCCTCCTGTCCCCTGACCCCACAATCCCTTCCAATCCACAAGGAGAATATTTTATCCAAATTAGCCCTTAGAGTTTACAAGAAGGTTTGGCTTCTATATCGGATTTAATGTCATGAAAGTACACATCCTTCAAGGTGGGATACCATTGACGTGTTCTCTGAAAAAACTTGACTTTTCAATTTTGTGTAGGTTTTATTTTGATTTCAGCCCAACCTATATTGGATGCGGTCTTATTTGTCCGCATATTGTTAATTGTTCTACACTTCTTGGTGCCATAATATCGTGGGGTCTTCTTTGGCCATATATCTCCACAAAAGCTGGGGACTGGTATCCAGCTAACCTTGGAAGCAATGACTTCAAAGGACTCTATGGATACAAGGTATGGTGATATATTGTTGCATGCCATCGACACTTCTTGATTTTTTGCTTCATTCTGAAAGTCAACTGGTAACTTTCTTTGTTCAATTGATCTGGAACCAATGAATCAGAAGACATGAGCGATAAAAGGAAGTAATTCTTATCCTCACTACTTAGATAAACCTGAAATTCTGAAATGAACTTGGCTGTTGATGTGAGTAATAGTAACAATTATATTACTGTCATGTGTTTCATTGGTGGACATGGCTTAGTGAAATCCGTGACTTTGGGTTCAAGGCCTATAAAAGGGCATACACATTGTGAAAGCTCCTACACACTGTAGGAGTCTGGGAAAGAGAATTTCTGGACAGCCATAAACATTGTCAGTATTAGAAACTTTGTCGTGTATTTAGAACAAGCTTAGCATCTGACTAATTGTGATTAGCCAGGCTTATCGGTGCCATGGAAATCTTATGCACAAAGATTGGTCCTGATGGTACAATCATTGCCATTGCGACTAGGGTCGATTAGATGATTTGAACATTGATTTAATGAAAGAGCATGTTGGTAGAACATCTAGCTCATTTGTACCCTACATATTTTTTTTTTGTTTACATGTCATCAATCTCCGCAACTTTATGTTTACCAAAAAGATAAAGCTGCATCTGTTCCCTGCATTCCAGGTTTTTATATCTGTATCTGTGATACTTGGGGATGGTCTTTATAACCTCATCAAGATCATTTATGCTACTATCAAGGAAATAATGAATGCACGGGCTAAGCAAGGAAGACTGCCACTAGTCCAAGTTCAGGATGGTATGCTTATTCCTATTTTATACTTCGCATTTTATACATTGATGCAGCAGGATCTTATGTTTGTACTCCTGAACAGGCGATGAAGGTTCAAATTTATCAGCTGAGGAAAAGCATCTGAATGAGACATTCATAAAGGACAGTATCCCTCCCTGGTTGGCAGGATCTGGTTACATTGGCCTTGCAGCAATATCGATTGCAACCGTCCCAATGATCTTTCCGCAGATCAAGTGGTACCTTGTCCTCTCAGCATACGTTGTTGCTCCCCTCCTCGCTTTCTGCAACTCGTATGGCACTGGACTAACAGACTGGAATCTTGCGTCTACATATGGAAAGATCGGCCTCTTCATTTTTGCATCATGGGTTGGTCAGAATGGCGGTGTGATTGCTGGCTTAGCAGCCTGCGGTGTTATGATGTCCATCGTGTCCACTGCAGCCGATCTCATGCAGGACTTCAAGACTGGTTACCTCACACTCTCTTCCCCTAGGTCCATGTTTCTGTCGCAGTTGATCGGGACCGCCCTTGGTTGCGTCATTGCTCCACTCACCTTTTGGCTCTACTGGTCGGCTTTCGATATTGGTAACCCTGACGGCGCATTCAAAGCTCCATATGCTGTAATCTTCCGTGAGATGTCAATTCTTGGTGTGGAAGGGTTTTCTGCACTGCCTCAGCACTGCCTAGCGATCTGCTCATTTTTCTTCATTGCATCTCTAGTGATCAACCTCCTCAGGGACGTCACCCCAAAGAATGTCTCTAGGTTCATCCCAATCCCAATGGCTATGGCCATTCCCTTCTACATCGGTGCGTACTTCGCCATCGACATGTTTGTTGGGACAGTTATCCTTTTCGTCTGGGAGAGGGTGAACCGCAAGGAGTGTGATGACTTCGCAGGTGCGGTTGCCTCTGGCTTGATCTGTGGTGATGGGATCTGGACTGTTCCTTCTGCGATACTGTCAATTCTTAGGATTGACCCACCAATTTGCATGTACTTCAAGCCATCCCTTAGCAGCTAAAATTGGGACAAGTGTTATCCATTTTCTGTATATCACAATAGGACCTACTTGTGTATATCTTTAATTTACTACATGTAAACTGTACTAGGAAGAAAAACTGTAGCCTAATGCAATCTGTTGATTCTTATTTGCGTATGATAATCCAGCATTCGTTTATCCTGGTTCTGTGAACTTGTTTTAGTTGTTTTATTTCATACGGTTGAATGGTACATAACTTACTCTTGCGTGGGACATAGGAATTTTGTGTGAAATAATTTTTGGTGTTTCAAAATGGGTTAAGGTCCTGTTTCGATGCATTTCGAAGACTTGGAAAATCAATATGTGTTATACGGAATACTTTGGTTTTGAAAATTTCGTTGTTTGGCAGTCTTTGCGGGTTTCTTCTACTATCTCCTCTCGGCACCACTTTTTTTTTTGCTCTTTTTTTTTCTAAATCGTAGCTTTGTATGTCTTGTATAGAAAGGACAGTTTATTGGTATAACGATTTCTCGAAACTGCAGTATCCAAAGAGTCCGTGCGGCCTTGGTCTTGTTAGGTTATTTTAATTCTATGTGGATGGGTATGTATTGGAAATCTTTAACCTATGTAGATTAAATGGTATTGAGTTGGTTTAAATCTATTGTGAGTCAAAATCCATTTCAATCTATGTCAATACACTTCAATCCACATAAAATTAAAATAGCCGAACAAGACATGAGATGAATTTTGACTTTATGGATTTAACCTACTCAGTACCATCCAATCCAAATGGATTAATATTGAAATGAATAAGCCTTAAGTCTTAGTGTTAGCTTGTTTGCTCAGCCTCTTACTAGATGGATTCTTTTCATAGCAGCCATTGTTTCCTAACTTATTATTATTATCATCTCAATTTAAGTAGATTCTGCAAGGTCTGAAGTACCTCCAACATGTCAACTAAAAAGATGGCAATAATTATGTTGGGCCGTGTGTTGATCCAGGACCTAGCCCAATAGCTTGTATATATGTGTGCTGTATCTAAAAAATAATGGGAGAATTCCACACTTTTTCCCAAACCGAACATGGCACTAGAGCTGGGTTCGGCGGCGACGGCACGGTGATGAACAGGGCAGCAGCGGCCCAGCCACGAGCTCTCGCGGAGGCAACAGTGCTGAGCTTGGTCTTGTGGCCAGAGGAGTTAGGAAAGTTTGCAGGCAGAACGATCTTTCTAAAAAGACAGGGCCGGCTCATGGTTTTAAAAGCCCGCAGGCCAATCTTAATATTTGGACTCATATACATTCTCGTATCCTAAAAATATACTTCAATAGAAAAAATATAGAAATAGTGAATAATAATATAATCAGTGTGAATAATTCAAACTAGTAAAAATTTTGCACCTCATTTAATACTGCACAATGTTTCTAAAAAGACAACTAACTGCATCAAGCATTTTCTAAACCAAATTCATTAAAAAACAATATTGAGATCAACATTTATCAATATATCATTGTCGATTGTCGATAGAACAAGTAGCCAAGCCATTTTATCTTTCCCATGTCATAGTTGACCTTAGAATTTTTTTAACAACTTCAAGTTTGAGAATTTTTTCAATTGAGTCAGAGGTATGGTCAATAAAATTCGATGTGCAATAGATACATTTAGGTAATAGTATACAATTACAATGAATTGAAGAATCTTTGATGCTGACATCAAGCCATCTAGTAAAGGTGCTTGCAATACTTATAATACACTGATCAAATTATTGAGATCTACATAAGATAAGTCATCATGAGTAAAAGTTCTTATTAAAATTAGTATAACACTTTCTCAGATGATGGTCATCAAAAGACTTCAGTCAATTTGAATTTAATAAAAAACTAAATAGATTTTTAAATGTCTCCGTCTAATCAAATCGATAATCTCTACTACTTATTAAGGCAGTAAGGGGTATGTTGTCATTCCGTGTTCTGTCATTCTCATTCCCTGTTCTGCCTTTCCATTCCTCCTCCCCGCATAGTTGTCATTCACATTCCCTACCCATTGGCAAAGACGCAATTGGCCCAGTTGACCCAATTGTAGTCGGACGACGACCGTGTAAGCCTCAGAATTATCCCACCTCACTTAACTTAGGAGGAGGAAGTCACTTTAAAAGGGAGAGCCACCCTTCCCCCATTGGACTAGTCTTTTGGGGTGATTGGGTCTTTCCCTGAGTTGGGTGTGCTTAATGAACTGTTGGGCTCTGGGCAACCCTAATTTGTTGAGCCTCGGCCAACCCCACCTGGGCTGGGTGTATCATCTGGTATCAGAGCTAGGACCCATTTTAAGAAGGTGGGAATGATGAGGACATCCTCCACTATTACCTGTTGGCAAAGACGCAATTGGCCCACCCTGTTCTGCCTTTCTCATTCCTCCCTCCCCGCATAGTCCATTCTCATGTTCTGCCACCATTCCCTACCATTCTCGTTCCTTGTTCTGCATTTCTCATTTCCCTTCCCCGCAAAGCCCATCCCATTCGCACATATATCTCACGCCTAGCTAAAATTAAATTAAAAAACACAAATGGCCCTAAGGGGATTTGAACTCGCGACCCCTCAAGCAAATGTGCTTGTAGCTACCACTACACCACATGTGTGTTTATGACTAAATCTATTACAGTAAAAATATCTACTACATCTCTCCCGAAGTCCACCTGCTACCCTTGCATAATGTGTAGCAGTAGATAAGTATCACCGAGATTTTTGAATTATATTTTTGGATGGAGGGAGTAGTATTTATAGAAGAGCCTTGCATGCAATTTCTTTTGTTTGAATAATGTTTTCAACTTAAATTCCTTTTTGCATGTGTGACATTTATTCTCCGAAATATTTTTCCATGGATCTAACTTGTGAGTCATTTTCATAAACCAGCGCCAAAGATGAATACATGTTTCTTACTTGAAAACCCCGAACAAACACCACTAGCTGGAAGCGCTCGCGTTGGCGTTGCTCATCGACGACAAGAAGAAGCTTGACGACTGCCGGTTTGACCTCTAGAAGCAGTCCTACGTGGTCGCATGCGCCGCTGTGTACGGTAAGCTCCGGCGCAGCCGCCGCTTGGACGCGGTCCAGAGCGGCTACACCGCGCTGTCCATCGTCAAACAAGGGGACCTCATGGTCGTCACCAACGCCGACGACTCTCGGGTTGTTCTGGACACCGCATCCAATGACGGTGCCATCATGCCGTCTAACTCATCATCCACCTGAAGCTCAACCTACCACGTAAGTCGCTACTGACCGGCCATGAATTCTTGTGCGTCGGGATGACGGTCGTTGCTGACGTTGTGTGAGTGTCCTCGAACAAGATGTATGTAGAGGAGTAGCACATCCGGTGGTACAACGGCCAGGTGTACTACCTCGCTGATGAGTCCAGGGTGCACTTCCTTTGGTAGCCCAACCAAGAGTCATCGGTACTCGCCATGTCGTGCGCGTTCGATAACTACTTGAAAGGGAAATAGGCTTTAAACCTTTTCCTAAATGATTTTGGTGGTTGAATGCCCAACACAAATAATTGGACTAACTAGTTTGCTCTAGATTATACATTCTACAGGTGCCAAAGGTTCAACATAAACCAATAAAAAGAACAAGCTAGGGTTCAAAAGAAAGGAGCAAATGGAAACCGAAGTGCTCCCTGGTCTGGCGCACCGGACTGTCCGGTGTGCCACCGGACAGTGTCCGGTGCACCAGGGAAGAACGACTTCAAACTCTTCACCTTCGGGTTACCCAGGCGCACCTCCGCTATAATTCACCGGACTGTCCGGTGTGCCACCGGACTGTCCGGTGCACCAGCGGAGCAACGGCTACCTGCGCGCAACGGTCGACTCTGCAAAGTGAACAGTGGAATTCAGATGTCAGAGCAGCAAGTCAGAGGGGCACCGGACTGTCCGGTGCGACACCGGACTGTTCGGCGCCACATGAGGACAAAGCCTCCAACGATCGACCAGCTCCAACCCTGACGAACAGGCTGACGTGGTGGATCACCGGACACTGTCCGGTGCGCCCATCGCCAGCAAGCTTCTTCAACGGCTATATTTTGGTTGGTGGCTATAAATACCACCTCAACCGGCCACTTCAATGTGTGGGAGCCCAAGCAACATTCCAAGTCATCTAGTTGACATACTCAAGCCCTCCCAACCACTTCTATTCATTGATCCATCCTATACACAAGATTTAGACCACTACAATCAACACAAGTGCCACAAAAGAGAGAGCAAGCAATTGAGAGCTACTCAATTGAGTTTAGCCCTAGTGCCTTGTGAGATTCATTGAGAGATAGTGTGTGCTACATCTTTGTGTTCATTTGTGCGTGGAGTTTTGAGTCCCATTGAACTTCCTCCAAAGTTTTGGAGGCTTGTAAAAGCTAGCAAGAGACACCAAAGAGTGTGGTGGTCCTTGCGGGATCGAGAGTGATCCTTGAGAAGAAGAAGAGCTTGTCGATCCTTGTGTGATCGGTGGAGAGAGGGAAAGGGTTGAAAAAGACCCGTCCTTAAGTGGACTCCTCAACGGGGACTAGGCCTTCGAGGGCCGAACCTCGGTAAAACAAATCACCCGTGTCCATTGTGTTTATTGCTTGTGATTTGTTTGTTTTCCCTCACTCTAAGTTTTTTCTTACACTATTCTTTGCTAACCTTATTTGGTGTTGTCTTAAGTTAAATTCTCATTTAGTGAGGCAACACATTGCAAGAAAGATCTTGTGGCATTACTCTTCTCATCTAAGCCCTCTTGCTTTATTCTCATAGACTTATTAGTAGTATTGATCTATCAATTCCGCATTATTTAAAAGCAATACTCTTTACAAGCAAGGACTTAGTTTTTATACTCCGAAAATTGTATATCTTGTTCTAACCACTAATCAAGGGATCTAGTTGGGGGATAAAGTTTTAATTTTCAGGTTTCGCCTATTCACCCCCCTCTAGGTGACTTTCACTACTATATCAAGGACCGTGGTGTCATCTCGGTGCCAGAGGTGACGCAGAGAAGGACCGACAGCAATGACCACTCGCCATCGTCAAGGTAGCTTTTGTGCCGGCCTGTCTTTAATTCTCTTCGCAAACACACACACTTGCCTTTTGTTTAAGCACACGTGTATGGTAGTGTGTGCCTGATGACTGACGATGTACGAGGGAACTTCTACCGGCAGGTGTGGCACGTGCTGTAACGCCCTGAATTTGGGGGTAGAATTTTTTTCGATACTCACCAAATTCAGGTGTTACTCTCTTTTCTCTTCCTGTTTCGCTCCTTCTTCCCATTTTCAAAGTGATATAAAGACTGGTGTCTATCTCGCGTGTAAACAAAAATCCTAAGTTGACATGGGTGTTGCATCATGCCGAAGCATTTTTATTTTGTCTGATGATTGTGTTTAAGCCGCGTGTCCGTCTCGCCTCGTTTCGGGTTTTTGTTTCGCAGTTGGATTCCAATCAGTGGTCGGGTGTGCTGTTAGTTTTCGACCCGCGACGCGTGTGAGTTTTCGACCCGCGACGCGACCTAGTCCGACCTGACCTAGCCCGACCTGACCCAGCCCAGCCGGGACCGCGCTCGCACCCCCCTCCCTTTCTCTCATTTGATTTTTCTTGCGCAACAACTCCGTCTCCCTCTCTTCCACCTCTCTCTCACGTCTATCCCACCTCGTGCCCTAGGTGTGATTCAGTGACGGTTATCGCCGTATTTTGGATCCCAAGGTGAGCTTTCTCCTCCCCCTGCCCGGCGTGGCCAAGTCCGGCCCCCGCGCGGCGCCCTTGCCCCGCCCCGGCGCGGCCCCGCCCGGCCCCCGCGTGGCGCCCGTGCCCCGCCCCGGCGTGGCCCCATCCTGCCCCCGCGTGGCGCCCTTGTCCTCCCTGGCGCGGCCCTCGTCCCGCCCCCGGCGGTGCCCCAGCCCTCCTCGGTGCGGCCCTCATCCGGCCCCCTCGCACGGCGCCCCTGCCCAGCCGCGGCGTGGCCTCCGTCTGGCCCACTCGTGCGACGCCTCAGCCCAGCCCCGACGCGGCCCCCGTCCAGCCCCCGCGCTGCGCCCCTGCCCTGCCCCGGTGCGCGCAGCGCGTTCCCGCTCCCGCAACCCCAACGCGCGTGGTGATTAAATTTCAGTTTTAATTAATTTTAAATTTAGTTTAATTAACGTGCTGCGTCGCGCGCTTCGTTGCACGATGATTTAGTTAAAATCCGGATTTATTAATATGTTGTCACGTGCTTCGTCGCGCGACGATTCAATTTAAGTTTAGGTTATTTAATTTGTGATGTCGCATGTTTAGTCATATGATGTTTTGTTTCAAATTCAGTTTAAGTGATGTATGCTGTCGTGCGCTTCGTTGCGCGACGCTTGATGTTTTCATAATTAATTCAAGTGTCTCGTGGCGCGCTTCGTCACACGACGATTTGTTTTATTTCAGTTCAGTCTAAGTGTTGTGTCGTGCGCTTCACCGCGCGATGACTCATTTTATTCTCAGTTTAGTTCGTGTGTGCCGTCATGCGTTTCACCACGCAACAATCCTTTTAAATTTACATTAAAATATTTATAATAATTAAACATGTAGCATAACTTTGTTCTATGTATAGCGTGATTGTCAAATTAATACGATTATGTTTAGACAAGTACTTTAATCTATAATTGCTTAACGTGATCGCTCTTCGACTATAGCCTCGATCGTTGCTTTCTCTTTCTCGCTTAGTCATAGGTGCGAGCCCTGCGCTGAGCGTCTGCTTATTTACTGTATTTTACTGCCTGGTGTATTGTTCCTTTTATATTGAATTTGTGGAATATATGTTTGAACTCATATAGATAATGGTCAGTTGGCGGAGTCCGAAGGATTGCAGGTGAAGACCCTGAGCAGCAGCTGGTTGGTGAAGGCAAGTGTCCCTTGACCCATCTATGTCCTACTCATTTTATAATTCACTTCTCGTATTTACATAATTTATACCTAAGGATTGACTAGCTTTGCTTATCATGTCCTTGTTTACCTATGTGGGTTGGATCATTTTGGTTTAGCTTTATGCTAGTGCTTTACATTAATCAATGAACATCATGAGATTATTTATGATACACTATTTTTTCTTTTGATTATGATGATATACTTGTGGCATTTAAGGGGACTCGAGCTGTTTCTCGAGTGCCTCTCCATAAGGACTGGTTCATTGGATGACCGCCTGGGAAAACAGTGCAATCATGAGGGTGGTATGGGACGCCCTTAGCTGAATAATTAGAGGAACTGAGGTGTAGTTCGCTTCGCCGTTGTGCCGTCAATGGGGCTTGGTGTATGCGGCTCGCTCTGCCGAGGGTGGATTGCCCCTTGGGGAGGAGTGCGGTACATTTAGAAAACCTAACGGACGGCAACAGCCTCAGGGAATCTTTGTAAAGGCTACGTAGTGAAACCCTGCCTGTTCACCTTGGTAGTGTTTAAGGGTTTGATCAGCCCGAGGCAAAAGGGAATCACAGCTTGTGGGTAAAGTGTGCAACCTCTGCAGAGTGTTATGAAACTGATATATCAGCCATACTCACGATTATGAGCGGCCAAGGGAGCTCCATTGATTAGAGATACTTTGATCAGAGATGTTTGGTTTATAGGTGGTGATGAGAATGATGGTTTTGAATTTTACTATGGTAATGGTAAGTGGTATTCTTTCTGTTTGGAAAGGGTACTTTTGGGTCAACAACTTGGGTTAATGCTAAAACCTGGCTCTCTACTAGAAAATAATAACCTGACCAACTAAAAGCAACTGCTTGACTTCACACCACATAAAGCTAGTCTACTACAGCCAAAACAGGACAATTGCTGAGTATGTTGATGTGTACCCACCCTTGCTTTACACACCAAACCCCCCAGGTTGTCCACGTTGCAACCACTACTCAAGAGAAGATGAAGTCATGGAGGAAGACTTCCAGGAGTTCCAAGAGTACGATGAGTACTAGGCGTGGGTTAGCGGCAAACCCCCAGTCGGCTGCATGTGAAGGCCATGTTTATCTACGTTTCTTTTCCGCACTTTGATAATTGTTAATGACTATGTGGATGTCTCAGGCATCATGATGTAATCAACTATTACTTTCTTTTATGTTATTATTCGAGCACTGTTTGATGATGTCCGGTTATTTAACTGCTGTGTACGTGAATTACTGATCCTGGCACCTACATGGTTCACATTCGGTTTGCCTTCTAAAACCGGGTGTGACATAAGTGGTATCAAAGCCGTGATGACTGTAGGACCGCTAACCTAGAGTAGAATGGTCGTTCTAAGGACTACATACCTCTATTATCACCTTGACTTTGGTATCCCTTCAAAAGTTGGTCATATCGACCAAATCTATGTTCTATTATATATATTATATCTTGCTGAAAATGTTATTTATTTCTATTTCCTAATTATTTTTTATGGTCTACTTGCTGGTCATATTAGTTCTGTTCTCACTTTATGCTTATGGTGTCTTTTGTAGATGGCTCGTCTTAGACACACCACACAAAAGTCAGTCATTCCTTTCTTGCCTTCTCGTCTCGCCATCCGGTGACTGGTCAGTCTAGCCATTTGGAGAGGATGCACCACCGCCTGCATGAGGAGCAGGAGCGTCGGCGACAAGAGTTGGAGCAGCAGGGCTCTTCTTCCTCGCCTCAGTAGGAGGTAGAGTCTGTGAGGAGCTGCTCCCTTGTGCCCCTGCTGGAGGCACCCCTGCACCGCCACTGGGCGTCCCGACCGCTGGAGTAGCTGTTGGAGGAGACCTCGACGACGGAGGTGATGACAGTAGCTCGAGCCACATCACCGACCTTTCAGAGGAGCAGGAGGCCGAGGAATGGGTTGCTCGATCCATCACTCGTGACGCCGCTCGCGGGTGTCACTTCCATGATGCGCTTGACACCTTGCTGCGTCAGGCACTTGACTGGCGTACCTAGTCTATCGAGTATCGCTGTGTTGTCTTCCAGCACAGTCGCGGGGTTTACCCGGACCGCTGGGAGGCGACTTGTTTGGTGAACCATTCAGAGAACAGTCTCCGGGGTGTGGAGGTCTGCTTAGAGCATTACTCTATATCTAAGCGGGACTCAGCGGAGGCGGCCATGCAAGATGCCGCACGGCGTGCGCTTTCGCACTACTGCGCAGTGCCCGGTGGGGTGGTCGATGGTCTCGACCTGAGGTATTACCCCCACCGTCCATCTGGTAGCATAGAGACGTGGTTGTCTCACCTGTTGGTGAGGACAATCCAAGGTTGAGCAACACAGTCAACCTAGCCGCCATGCTAAACACGGAGCTGGACCATGCTTTAGATGAGCTAAGTAGGGCTAGTGCTGAGAACGCCCAGTTGCAGGCTTTGCGCGCGGAGCGCCGTCACCTAGAGGATGGTTCTCCCGCCCCCGTTGGGACTCAACACCCATACCGCTCACCTTAGCATGGGTACCTTACCTATGGTAACCCCGACTGCAGGACCAGGATAAATTTAGAACCATAGATCGTCAGTGTTGGATCTTGTAATTAATGTTTAAAATAGAAGTCTTAGTCTTATCCTTAGTCTTACTCTCAATTAGTATTAGTTAGATAGGGTAGTTTGCTTATCCTGTGTTTTTATGTTTGTCATGATGGACTATGATTGGTTTGGATCTTTGTAATGACTGTCGCCAGAGTTTGGGTACGCCCTGCACTTTGGTTTACATGTCAATGTTAATAAAATTAATTATCTAGTTGGGAAGCCCTCTTATTCTACTTGTCTCTTTATCTGGAAGTTGTGCTTGCCTGCGTTGGGAGTCAGTGAAGATGCTCACCGGTTCAATGTTGTGGAAGAATTCCATACTCTTTTCTTATTCTACAAGTTTTGCAAGATCAGTTCTGATGTGTGATTGCATTCTGTAGATGTCAGACAACAGGCGCAAAGGAGGAAGGCGTGCTTAGCAGGAGCAGCCAGCACCGCAAGATGAGGCACCTCAGCAGTAGTTGCCACCACCACCTCTGATGACAATAGAGAAATGTTCTTGATGCAGACTTAGGCAGTCCAAGCTATTGGTCAGACTCTGACCGCTATGCAGCACCAGCATCAGCCCCACCTCAGCCTCAGATGCCTCAGATGCCCAGAGACAAGCGTGCTGAATTCATGAGAGGTCATCCCCCAGTGTTCGCTCACTCTGTTGACCCCATGGGTGCTGAAGATTGGCTGCGTACCGTGGAGCGGGAGTTGTACACCGCTCAGTGTGATGACAGGGAGAAAGTGTTGTATGGTCCCCGTCTGTTGAGGGGAGCAACTCAGTCTTGGTGGGAGTCCTACTGTTGGTACTTGCTCTCCTAGGCAAGATGATCCAACGGGGGAGTAAGAATGCAAACAGGGTTTTAGTTTGAGATGGCAATTGCCCTGTTTTTTCTCAGCCTCTCAAGGGCACTGTACGGGGGTATTTATAGGTGCCTGAGTGCCCAACGTCTCAATGTAAGGACGCATGTACCCTCAGGCACCCGGTCCATCCTTGGAATATTCCTATAAAAGAGGGTTATAGACTGTCATTACAGAAAAGCTATTACAAATTGGGCCCGTAACACACTTATCCATGAGGGGCCCGTTACAATGGGCCGAATCCCACGTGGGCCTCTAGGTGGAGTGAGGACGTGGGACGGGGCGACATCGTCGTAGGCTTTCGTCTTGTAGTGTAGAAGACAAAGGGTGGACCTCGCCGGTCGTTCTGCTTCCTGTCGGTGCAGCGAGATAGACGAAGGCTGGAGCGGAGGGTAGTGTCCTCGCCTTCACCCCAACATTTGCCCTCCGAGGGACCAGTTCGACTAAGTCATCAGGTGCCAAAGATGTCGCTAGATGGTGGAGACGCTGCCCTCGCTCGAAATGGTTCCACGGGGGGTTTTGATGTGACCGTTGATGGACGCGGCACTATTGGACTGCGGGTTTCCCGAAGCGTCGCGTCCTGTGTATAAAAAGGGGGGCGGGGCGGTCTGGGTCAGGCTCTCTTTCTATGCGCCGCAAAACCCTAGCCCCCTTTTGAAATAGCTCATCCGCTCGCCTGCCCTCCTTGCTCCTGCTCGTCGGAGACCTGGCCCGCGTCAAGCAGACCGCCCGCCGCCACCGACGGTACGTAGCCAAGCCGTCCTCTTCCTCGTCTGCTGCAAATACACCGCCGGCAGGCGCATCGTCCGAGGACACTCTGAGCGACATGGCGACGGAGGAGCTACGTCCTGGTGATATAGTGGAGTTTGGCGTGTCACGGATTTCCTCGGTCCGCGTCCAGGATATGCAGCAGCTTGGATATTTTGGCAGCAAAGTGGGGCGTGTTCTGGGGGCGGAGGAAGTCCTCGAGCCAGAAGGCGAGTTGGTCGTGTTTGAAGCATTTTTCACCGCTGACCTTCATCTGCCTGCACATCGATTCATGGCGGAGGTGCCGTGGAGGTTCGAGGTCCAGGTCCACCAGCTGACGCCGAATGCCGTGGTGGCCCAGGCGAAGTATGTTTGGGTGGTGACTTCGTATGGTGGTCAGCTCTCTGTGGAGGTCTTCGCGAAGCATTACTGTCTGCATTGGCAAAAGAGGAAAATTGGACATGAGATTGCACAGTTTGGATCGTGCACGTTTACGCCGAGGACTGGCAAGACTTCGATGGAAGTCGTGGAGTTAGTTCCCTGCGCCCGCAATAAGTGGGGCAACTGGTGGGATTTCTGGTTTTACGTTTCTGAAGGCGCGGTTGAAGACCACCCAAGACTCCCTGTGGCCGTCATGTGTTCCCATTATTATGTGGCGTACCCGCAGTTTGAGGTGGCGGAGGATGATGAAGACGAAGGAGCCCTTCGGTGCGCTGCCCGCATGAGTAGCGGGCACGATTTAGTGGAGGAATTTATCGGGTATGGGGTATGGCCCTTGGCACATGGCTGGGCGCTGGGCGAAGTATGCCCTCGCGAGATGCCTTCCTGGGGCGGGCAGCGGGTGCGAAGTCCAGCCTTCGCGTTGGATTTGCATGGTCAGGATCCCGCCGCATTTGTGCGCAAAGCAGAAGACGGTGCGGTGAGGATCATGGGGCGCTATGTGCCGAAGACAAATGGTGTGCGGAGCTAGGATATCTGTGGGGCCAACGATATATTGAATTGGGTCTTCGAATTGAACCGTTTGCCATACGGTGGTTATCCTGGGGAAGACGCCGTCGACCGCCGCGGGAAAGGGCCAGTGGCCGTGACTGAAGAAGACCCCTCGCAGGAGGCCGCCCCAGCCACTAAGAAGAGGAAATTAGGTACTGCAGTGGGGGAACTGGGGTTTCCGATAGTATTGCTATGGAGTTGATGGGGATGTGCGCAGCCCTCAGGGGAAGGATGTCTTCGCCCGAGCTCCGCGAGTCTTCGGCGCGAATGCTAGAGGTTACCGGGGGTCGATGGCCCAAGAATGTTTTGGTCCCCCGCGCGGCTGGCGAAGACTTTTTTATGTCTCGCATGGCTCGTGACTTGAAGGTGTTTCCTTACGGACGGAATATTGCTGCTGTTGTGTCGGCAGTGATGAACAAGGACCGTCAAGACGCTGCGCAGAAGCGTTGGGCGGTCGTCAGGATCGCAGATCCTAGGCATGAGGCGAAGAGGGCGTGGGGAGCATGAAGGATGCTGCCTCCGGCAGTGGCCAGCCGATGCCGGCTACGAAACCAGCCATGCCCGGATCCAGCAAGGCATCGGCGAGCGCGAAGACTGCCGCCTCTAGCGGAACCAAGCCTCCCCCGGGCGGATCCGCGAAAGGATAGGAGCTGCCTTCGCCTGGGAGACGTGTTGGTGACTTCGGCACGAACATCAGTGTCGAGGATTATTTTGTTGGTAAGGTTTTTTTAGCTAGTTGTTTGATCGGTGATATGTTGCAGGGTCGGGTGAAGGGCAGTTGGTTGTTGTCCCGCCTGTGGCGGCAACCGCACTGCCAACGGCAGAGGTTGGAGAGAAGGGTGCCGCGCGAGACCCGTGGGCCACTTTCTGCGCGAGCGGCGAGATTCTGTCACCCGCTGCCGCCAAGGACGTGGCGAGCTCCATGTCCCAGCAGCTGAGGGAGGCGTCACAGTAGCTATCGTAGCAGCTGAAGCAAGTAAGTTGTGCTGGACTTCGATGTTTGTTGTTTGCATGAGGTTTTGGGTCTCATGTGCTTTTGTTAGGCGGCTGACTTCGCCGACCGCGTGGCGTCGGGTGTCTTGACTGCGTACGTGGCTACCAAAGTCGAGAGACTTCGGGCGCAGCACGTGGATGCTGTCCGGGAGAAGTCGGCTGCGGAAAGCAAAAACCGCAGGCTAGCGGAGAAAGTGGCCGCCTTGGAGGCCGAGAAGACGAACCTCTGGCGTCAGCTGGTGGAGGAGAGGAGGGAGGCAAACCAGGCCATCGCTGAGGCACAGGCTGCGCAAGCGGAGGCCAAAGTGGCTCGGGCGGAGAGCAGTCTTGCCAGTCAGCAAACCGAAGAGCTGGAGGCAAGGTTCAACGCCTTGCGCGGCTGCGTGGACAAGGCCGAGGCCTCTACGTGCTCGGAAGTTGAGCGGACGCACGCACAGTTCGTGGACTCGTACCGTGAGCTGGGTGCGTGGACTGCTGACTTCGAAGTACCCGACCAGGAAGCAGGCCTTCGCTTCCTCGAATGGTTGCAGGAGGAGCTGCTGGTGCTCCCGACCATTGTGGAGGGTTTCATGTCCTTCGCCTCCCTCGTCACCTGCGAGGGGGCCATGAATGCGTTGTCCCGCGAGGGCTGTAGGCACTACGAGGTCTTCGACCAATCAGACGAGAACTTTGAACGCGAGATCTTCAAGGCCGACGACCCTGTGGTGAAGCAGTCAGCGGGGGCACTTTTCGATAGGATGTGGGGTCCGCATGGTCGGGAGGCGGTCAGGGAGCGATCCGACCGGGCGAGAGAGCAAGTGAAGGTCATTTTTTGTGTGGTTGTGTGTGTGGGTATGTGTGGTTTTTGCTGAGTGAAAGTGTTGTTGCAGCAGATGGAGCGTGCCGAGGTCCTCGAGGACTTCGGAGGTCTGACCGGTGCGCCGCCCGAGGCTACGAAGGTCAAGCTGGTGCTGCCCTCGGATGCCGGTGAAGGCCCCTCGGCTGTGCCCGTGCCTACTGTGTCCGCCCCTGCGCCGACGGTCGAAGATGCCCTGAAGGTGGTGGCTGAGCCGGCAGTCGAAGACCCCACGGCCGCGGCCGGGCCTTCGCAGGTGGTTAAATAGGTGGGGGGTTTGTAAATTTTGTCTGAGTGTTACTGAGCCTCGGTTGCTGTGCAGGTTCAGGGTTTTGGGCCTGCGCACGCAACCGCTACTGACAATGCTAATTTTGTGGTGGCTTTGACCGTGGTTGCTGAAGGCGATTCTGATAATTCTGTGTCTAAGTTTTTTGAGTCTGATGATTCTAGGAGTTCGATTGTGTGGACAGAGGAGTCTTCAGATGAGGACTTGGACTATTTTGTAGCATTGGATGTGGCTGTGTCGGAGACTTCTCTGCGTGTGATGGGTGATGAGGATATTCCGGGTGCGAGTGCTGGGCATAGGCGGCGAAGGGCGGTGGCAAAACGGAGAGTGAGTGAGTTGTCGCGAAGTGATAAGCGTCATCATGGTGAGGTGGAGGGTGGTCGCCTTCGTGTGGACGGGACTGCCAAACGGGGATTGTTGTCCTCGCCGACTGGGGTGAGTGTAGGTGAGGGTGAGCTGCGAAGTCTTTTTGAGGGTGAGGAATTAAGGATAATGCTGTTCAACTACAGGGACATAGGTATCATCCCGAAGGTTGAGCCATTGTAATGTGTGACGCCCTCGCTGTGTGTATGTAACTATGATTTGTATGATGAGGCTGCGTGCCCTCATTGATCCAGCCGTGCCCGTAGGCGGCTTGTGTTCGGGTGCTTTTGGGGAAGTCTTCGATTTTGCGCATTTGTTGAGTTAGTCCGGCCGCACTCGTAGGCGTCTTTTGCGCGGAGTCTTTTGGAGAAGACCTCGATTTTGCGCACTTGTGCTATTCTGGCTGCACCCGTAGGCGACTTTTGCATGGATAGTCTTTTAGAGAAGACTTGGATTTCGCGCACTTGTTGTGCTGTTCCGGCTGCACCCGTAGGTGACTTTTGCACGGATAGTCTTTTGGAAAAGACTTCGATTTTACGCACTTATTGTGCTATTCCGGCTGCACCCGTAGGTGACTTTTGCACGGATAGTCTTTTGGAAAAGACTTCGATTTTACGCACTTATTGTGCTGTTCCGGCTGCACCCATAGGCGACTTTTGCACGGATAGTCTTTTGGAAAAGACTTCGATTTTACGCACTTATTGTGCTGTTCCAGCTGCACCCGTAGGCGACTTTTGCACGGATAGTCTTTTGGAAAAGACTTCGATTTTACGCACTTATTGTGCTGTTTCGGCTGCACCCGTAAGCGACTTTTGCGCGAAGTGTCGCACGCGAGGGTAGTAAGCGCTGCCCCTCGCGGTGACTTTGATGTGGTCGAATGCCGAAGACCGTCGATGCGGTCTTTTTCGACGTGTCTTAATTTTTGTGGGGGATTTTTGTGGGTATATTGCATGGCTCCGCCTTATTAAAAACCTCACCCCCGGGAGGAAAAGAGTACGGGCCAGAATGACAGTGTTTGGTGAATTACAAGGGCGTGATGGCCCTGAGGAGTCAAACAAAAAATTTGCGGAGATTATCTATGTTCCAGGAATGCTCTAGGTCCTCGCCAGATTGCGTTGTTAGCCTGTACGCGCTGGGAGACGACTTCGTCTTGACGATGAATGGTCCTTCCCACTTCGGCTCCAGCTTACCTCGTGACTCTGTCTGGGTTGTTCGGACAAGTATGAGGTCCCTTTCGTTGAATTCTCTCGGGTCGACTGCATGGTCGCGCCAGGTCTTTGTTTGGGCTTGGTATTTGTTGAGGGCCTGCAGGGCAAAGACGCGGTCTCCGTCGATGAGATCTTTGGAGGTTAGCTCGTCTACGTCAGGTGTGGCTGAAGCGCTTGTCCTTGGGGACCCATGCTTGATTTCCTGCGGGGTCATGGCCTCCGAGCCGTATAGCAGGCGAAAGGGAGTGAATCCGGTCGCCCGACACTCGGTCGTGTTCAGCGCCCAGACTGCTTCAGGTAGCAGGTCAGCCCATTTACCCTTCTTATCGTCGAGAAGCATTTTCTTGATTGCCGTGAAAATCTTGCCGTTGGCGCGCTCCACGACGCCGTTAGATTGTGGGTGATATACTGAGGTGAAGACAAGCTTGGTGCCAATGGAGAAGCAAAAGTCCCTAAAGTCTTGGCTGTCAAATTGTTTGCCATTGTCAACTGTGAGCTCGGACGGGACTCCGAATCGGCAAACAATGTTTTGCTAGAAGAATTTCTGGGCAGTCTTCGATGTTATCGTGGATACTGCTCTTGCCTCGATCCACTTGGTGAAATACTCGACAGCGACGAAGGTGAACTTGAGGTTCCCTTGGGCCGTGGGTAGTGGCCCGACAATGTCTAGGCCCCAGCGCTGAAGGGGCCACGTGTGAGCGATTAGCTTTGTGAACTGCGAAGGGTTTCCCGAGCGTGGAGAAAACTTTTGGCAGGCTTCACACGACCTTGTGACCCGATTCGCGGCGTAGATCATAGCAGGCCAGTAGAAGCCTTAACGGATCACCTTGGCAGCTAGGGCCCTAGGCCCCGCGTGAGAGCCGCAAGTTCTGCTGTGGACTTCGCGTAGGATCTGGACGCCTTCGGTCTCGGTGACACATTTAAGCATGGGTTGACTGACCCCCTTTTTGTAAAGCTGTCCCTCAATGAGAGCGAAGTCTCAGCTTCGGTGTTTGAGGCGCTTGGCCTCGTTGATATCGCTTGGATGGTAGTATCCCTGCAGGAACATGGTTATTGGTGCCCGCCAGTCTTCGGTCATGATGAGGTTGACTATGTGGTGGCCCTCGGTGTCGTTGGTTATTTGGAGGCCCTCTGGGCTGCGAACGGCTGGCGTGCCGATGACATGGTAGAAGACGTCGGAGGGCAGGGCCTCGCCTCTGGCGGCTGCCTTGGCCAATGCGTCGGCCTCCTCGTTCTTGGCTCGGTCCATGTGCTGCAAGGTAAAGCCCTTGAACTGTCTCTCGAGACTGCGGACAGCCGTGAGATACTACATAAGTGCGGGGTCCTTTGCTGCGTAATCTTTCTCAACTTGGTCGGCAACTACTTTGGAGTCTGTTCTGATTATGCAAGTAGTGACACCAAGTGCCCGTAGCTTGCGAAGGCCGAGGATGACAGCTTCGTACTCTACTACGTTGTTGGTGCATCTGTCGGACTCCAAGGCAAAGCTGAGACGTGCTACGTATCTGTGCTTGACCCCTGTGGGTGAAGTAATGACTACCGCTGCGCCTGCCCCCGCATGGCACCATGCACCGTCGCAGTGGATGGTCCACACCTTCTCTGCAGACGTGTCTGGCTGCGTTATTGGCCCGGTCCAGTCGACGATGAAGTCTGCCAGGACTTGTGACTTGATGGCTGTCTTAGGCTCGAAGGTGATATGGTAGCTGGAAAGCTCAGCTGCCCATTTGGTGATCCGGACAGATGCCTCCGGATTTCTGAATAATTCGCCGAGTCCCCTGTCTGAGGTGACCCGCACCTTGAACGCTTCAAAATAGTGGCGCAACTTGCGTGAAGCCATGACGACTGCGTAGGCGATTTTTTCTAGTTTCGTCATGTTGCATTTGGATGTCGTGAGTACTTCGGAGACGTAATAAACTGGACACTGCCTGGTCGTGCCCTTTCTATCCTGTTCTTGAACCAGCGCCGCGCTGACCGCGTGCGGCGAAACTGCGACGTAGAGCAACAGGGGTAGCGAGCGGTTGGGGCTTGTAAGAATTGCCAGCTCTGACAGGTGCTGCTTTAGTGATGCGAAGGCCGCCGCTTGCTCTGGTCCCCATGCAAAGTCCTTTGCGCCGCGTAGCGTTTTGAGGAAAGGTAAGCTTCGCTCGGCGGACTTGGAAATGAATCTATTGAGGGCGGCCAATCTGCCTGTCAGTCGTTGGACGTCTCTGGCTGACTGCGGGGGCGTCATGTTGATGATGGCCTAGATCTTGGTTAGGTTGGCTTTGATCCCGCGGTGCGTCACCAGGTATCCCAGTATCTTCCCCTGGCACACGCCAAAGACACACTTTTCGGGGTTTAGGCGAAGTCGTGCGTCCTGCATGTTCGTGAATGTTTCTGCGAGGTCAGCCAGATGGTCTTCTTTGCTTTTGCTGGCAACGACGATGTCGTCCACATACGTGAATATGTTTCTACCGACTTGGCTCTCGAGCACTGTCTTGGTGAGGCGAGAGAACATGGACCTAGCGTTCTTTAGTCCCTCTGGCATTCTGATGAAGCAATACGTGCCGAAGGGTGTTATGAAACTGGTGCTGGCCTTGTCTTCCTCCTTTATATATATCTGGTGATAGCCGGAGAAGCAGTCAAGGAGTGACATGACTTCGCACCCGACCGCGCTATCGACGATCTTGTCGATCCGAGGCAGGGGGAAATTATCCTTGGGGAGGCCTTGTTGAGGCTGGTGAAATCAATGCACATCCGCCACTTGCTGCTCTTCTTTTGCACCATGACTACATTGGCGAGCCACGTAGGTTAGGCGAATGGTTCGACGAAGTTGGCCTCAAGCAGGCGGTGTACCTCGGCCTTGGCGGCTTCTGTCTTCTCATCAGACATTTTGCACAGCCTCTGCTTCTTCAGCCTCACCGAAGGGTCGATGCCCAAGCTATGCTCAATAATGGTGCGACTAACTCCGACTAGGTCGAGGGTGGACCAGGCAAAGACGTCCTTATTTCTAGAAAGACAGGAGATGAGTCTCTCTTCGTCATGCGAAGTAAGGTCTTCGCTTATGATGACTGTTTGCTTGGGTGTTGCCTGGTCAAGGGGAACTGTCTTTGTCCCATCGTTGCTCTGCAGCTATGCCTTTTCATGCTCGTTGGTGGTTGGGCGGGTAGCCTTGTGGACCTCGCGCTGCGTCGTGAGGTAGTGTACGCTCCTTTGCCCTAGAACGAAGTCTCTTTCTATGTTGCGCACGGCCTGCTAGTTGCCATGGACTGTGATCACACCTTGCGGGCCCGGGATTTTCAAGCACAGGTAAAGTCCGTGAATGGCTGCCTCAAACTTGTTGATGGAGCCCCGACCCATTATGGCATTGTACGGGTACACCATGTCGACGATGTCGAAAGTGACCTGCTCACTTCGTGCATTGGGTGCTACACCAAAGGACAGGGGTAGCTCTATTTTGCCCACAGGGAAGGTGCCCTTGCCGCCGAAACCATATAAGGGGTTGTCCGAAGGTTTCAGCAAGCTGTGGCTGATGCCCATGCGGTCGAAGGCGTGGAGGAAAATGATGTCCGCCTGGCTGCCATTGTCAACTAAGACTTTGTGTAGGTCCCAGCCTGCCACGCTGCAGTTGATGACCATGGCATCGATGTGGGGTGCGCTGTGCAGGTCGACATCTCTAGTGTCGAAGGTCAACGACACATGGGACCACTTTGTCTGCACGACTAGACCTGTGATGGCGACGTGGTTGATGCTGCAGTAGTGGTCCCTCTTCTGTCGCTTCGTGTCAAAGTCGATGTTGGACCCCCCCAGTGATCATGTGAATGACTCCGCGATACGGTTGATCATCGAAGTCTTCTTGTTTTGGTGCTTGGGGGTGGTTTGGGTGGTGGATGTTTGGCTGTTGCGGAGGTGGAGGTGGGAGTGGGGGAGGTACGATTTGTACCTCCTGGTGGTGTTGGTATGCGTGGTTAGGTGGACGTTGTGCGGGGCCATGGTTGTATGGTTGTGGGAGTTATTGATATGTGTGCGCGACAACTCTTGGGTTGTCGACTGGTTGCGCCCGAGACATCCTGTCCCTGGTGGCCTTTGTTTCCGGGTAGTCCCTTGTTGGGTGCGCACAGTCTTCACCGTAAAACAAGCAGTAAAATCGGTGTGGCTGTTGTGCCCGTCCCCGGCCCCGACCACGAGTTCCATTGCCGTGGCCCTAGGGGGATAATCTTGGCGGCGAGGGGCCTCACCAGCGGGGTGCTAGTTGGTGATGTTATGTACCTGCTGCTGACCGCGACCGTCCCGATCGGAGTCTGACTGCGAAGGTCTCGTCCACGTTCGGCTGGACTGCGGAGGGTCCTTGGGTTTCCTCTGGGACTCGACCTTGCGCTAGTGGAGCTCTTCGGATCTGGCATATTTTTCGAACAGCTGATACAACTCCTGGAGGTTCTTGGGTGGATCCCTGATGCAGTGGTTGTAAAGGACGCCAGCCCGAAGGCCACTGATGGCGTAGTGAATGGCGATTTGGTCATCAACCGAAGGCAGTTGTGACTTGAGAGTCAGAAACTTGCGATAGTACTCCCGCAGAGTTTCTCTCTCCAGCTGCTTGCAGAGTGACAATTCGGCCAAGGCATCGGTGTCTGGGCGGTACCCTTGCAAGTTGAGCAGAAATTTGTCCTGGAGACTTCTCCAGGAGTCAATGGACAATGGGGGCAACCTGGTGTACCAGGTGAGAGCGGGGCCTTCGAGGGCGATGATGAATGACTGGGCCATCATGGCGTCGTCCTCTTCGGATGATGCAACGGTGACTTGATAGCTCATGATATACTGTGCTGGGTCAGTGCTGCCATTGTACTTGGGGTAGGTCCCTGCCCTGAAGTTGGCGGGCCATGGTGACACTTGCAGTTGCGGCGCCAGGGGATGAAGGGCCCATGTCTGTTAGTGAGTACCGAGACAGGTTTTTGCAGCTGTCCGGCTATGCTCCTGAAGATGTCAACATAGACACTAATAGACAATATCGTTTCTTGAGAGGCTTGGTCGATCCCCTACACTATCAGCTAATGAACCATACCTTCCCCACATTTTAGCACCCGATCGATAGAGAAATCTTGACAGAGAAAAAGCGCAAGGAGATGAAGGATTGCAAGTGCAAGATTAGTGGGCCTCCGCCTGGAAGCAGCAATCGCCCCCGTTTCTCGTGCAACCCACCTCAACAGTTCAAGTAGAATCAGTGCCCGCCTTAGCAACAGTTTCAGAGGCAATACCCCCAGCATCAACAACAGAATCGTCAGAATAGTCAGACAGGAGGAAGTCCGTTCTAGAGGCAGAATTAGCAGGCACCTCGCCTCCCCGCCCCAGCAACCAACCAGAGCAGTCGTGCAGCCCTAGTGCAAGGCGGAGGCAGAGTATGTTTCCATTGTGGAGAGCAAGGCCATTGGGTGATGCATTGTCCAAAGAAGGCAGCCCAGAAGTAGTCAGGCCCTAGTGCCCCAGCGAAGCAGAATGTGTCTCAGCCAGGAGCAGGCAACTGCATCCAGATATGCTACAACCATGGGAGACTGAACCATTTAAAGGCTAAAGCAGTCTAGGAAATACCAGGCATGATAGTAGGTATGTTTCCTGTCGATTCCCATATTGCAGAAGTATTATTTGATATTGGAGTAACGCATTCATTATTACTGCATCATGGGTAGAAGCGCATAATCTTCCAATAACTACCATGTCAACACCCATTCAAATTGATTCAGTCGGTGGTAAAGTTTGAGCCGATAGTGTTTGCTTGAATGTAAGTGTGGAAATAAGGGGGAAAGAGTTTCCCACTAACCTCATAGTAATGGGTACTCAGGGAATAGATGTCATCCTAGGGATGAATTGGCTAGATAAGTATCAAGCAGTTATCAGCTGTGATAAGAGGACAATTAAGTTGGTGTCTCCACTAGGAGAAGTGGTGACTGAGTTAGTCTCACCCGAGCCAAGGAAAGGAGGTTGTCATCAGATAGCTATTGATAGCAAGGAGGCAGATCCACTCAAGACTATCAAGGTTGTGTCAGAGTTTTTGGGTGTGTTCCCGAAAGATTTACCAGGTATGTCACTTGAGCGGAAAGTTGAGTTTGTCATAGAGCTTCTTCCTAGCACCGCCCCAATTTCTAAAAGAGCTTACAGGGTATCTGGACCCAAGTTGGCTGAACTCAAGAAGAAAATAGATGAGCTGTCAGAGAAAGGTTACACTAGGCCAAGCACCTCACCTTGGGCCACCCCTGTCCTATTCGTGGAGAAGAAAGATGGCACTAGGAGGATGTGCATCGATTATCGAGCTCTGAATGAAGTCACAATCAAAAACAAGTACCCCTTGCCCAGAATAGAAGATTTGTTCGACCAGCTGAGAGGAGCCAGCGTGTTTTTGAGAGCACCTAGAGGGGGGGGGGTGAATAGGTGATCCTGTAAAATTCAACATTAAAATAGCCACAAAACTTGGTTATAGAAATGTTAGTGCGACTAAGTAGTTGAGAAGCGAATTCTTGTGGACAAGACAATCACAGAAAGATCAACACAAGACACGCGATTTTTATCCCGTGGTTCAGCCAAGTAACACTTGCCTACTTCCACATTGTGGCGTCCCAATGGACGAGTGTTGCACTCAACCCCTTTCAAGTGATCCGATGATCAACTTGAATACCATAGTTTTTCCTTTAGATGATTATTCCCGTTTGCGAGGAATCTCCACAAGATTGGAGTCTCTCGCCCTTACAACAAAGATCACAATGAAAGCACGAAGTAAGGTTGGGATGAGCAGCACACACAAGACACAAATCACAGCACAACTACGCACGCAAGTCACAACTTGAGCTCAAAACACAACGCACGAAGTTCACAACTCAAATGGAGCTCAAGTCACTATCTCAAAGAATCAAATGCGTGAAGTTGGAGTCTTGGAGTCTTAGAATGTTTCTTGTAAGCTTGGGTTACTCCTCCATGTGCCTAGAGGTCCATTTTATAGCCCCAAGGCAGCTAGGAGTTGTTGGAGACCAACAAGGAAGGCCATCCTTGCCTTCTGTCGAGTGGTGCACCGGACAGTCCGGTGCACCACCGGACAGTCACTGTAGACGGTCCGGTGCCGATCTCCTTCCTTTTCTGGCATAGATGACCGTTGTAGCTCCGAGTCAGTTGGCGCACCGGACACTGTCTGGTGCACACCGGACAGTCTGGTGCCCCCAGCCGACCGTTGGTGCAGTCCACGCGTCGCGCGTGGATTGCGCGACTGACTGTTGCGCTGGCGACCGTTGGCTCACCAGACAGTCCGGTGCACCACCGAACAGTCTGGTGAATTATAGCCGTACGCCGCCAAACTTTTCCCGAGAGCGGCCTGTTCACCGGAGACCAGCCTGACGCACCGGACACTGTCCGGTGCACCACCGGACAGTCCGGTGTGCCAGACTGAGCTGAGTTTTGGCTGCACCGAGCCAAGTCTTTTTGGTTTCTTTTCTTCCTATTTCTAGTACTTAGACAAAATATGTTAGTACTTAAAACAATGTACTAAGTCTAGAAACGTACCTTGTAATATGATTTGCACTTCTCTCTTCATTTAGCACATAAGAACTTAATTAAATGTGTTGTGCACTTAATCACCAAAACATAATAGAAATTGCCCAAGGGCACATTTCCCTTTCAGTTTTCAAAAATAGATATGAGGTCAGGTTATCACCTGCTCAGGATTCGACCTTCAAACATTCCGAAGATGGCATTCATTACCAAGTATGGGCGGTATGAGTTTACTGTTATGTCTTTTGGCCTGACGAATGCACCAGCCTTCTTCATGAATCTAATGAATAGTGTATTCATGGATTATCTTGACAAGTTTTGTGGTGGTATTCATTGATGACATTCTTATATATTCTCAAAGTGAGGAGGAGCATGTGGATCCTTTGAAGATGGTATTGCAGAGATTGCGAGAGCACCAGCTGTATGCAAAGTTGAGTAAGTGCGAGTTATGGATTGATGAAGTCCTGTTCTTGGGTCACATAATAAACAAAGATGGATTGGCCATGGATCCAAAGAAAGTGGCAGACATTATGAACTGGAAAGCGCAAACATATGCTTGAGAAATCAAGAGCTTCACTAGAATGGCCGGATATTATCGGAGATTCATTGAAGGATTTTCGAAGATTGCGAAACCGATGACAGCTTTGCTAGGCAACAAAGTTGAGTTCGAGTGGACCTAGAAGTGCCAAGAGGCCTTTGAAGTGCTGAAAGAGAAGTTGACTACAACTCATGTCTTAGTCTTGCATGATGTGCACAAGCCCTTCTCGGTGTATTGCGATGCTTGTTACACTGGCTTGGGATGCGTATTGATGCAAGAGGGAAGAGTTGTGGCTTACTCGTCCCGACAGCTGAAGGTTCATGAGAAGAATTATCCAATCCATGACCTAGAGTTGGCAGCAATGGTTCATGCACTGAAGACATGGAGGCACTATCTGTACAGGCAGAAATGTGATGTCTACACTGACCACAAGAGTCTGAAGTACATATTCACCTAGTTGGAGCTGAATATGAGACAACGAAGGTGGTTAGAATTGATCAAAGACTATGAATTGGAAATTCATTACCATCCAGGCAAAGCGAACATGGTGGCAGATGCTTTAAGCAGGAAAAGTCAAGTCTATATGATGGTCGCTCATCTGATGCCTTATGAGTTGGCCAAATAATTTGACAGGTTGAGTCTCGGATTTCTGAATAACATGCGAGGAGTAACAGTTGAGTTAGAACCCACCTTAGAGCGGGAAATCAAAGAAGCACAGAAGAATGATGAGAAGATTAGTGAAATCCGGCAATTGATTCTAGAAGGAAGAGGCAAAGATTTTAGGGAAGATGCAGAAGGTGTGTTATGGTTCAAGGACCATCTGTGTGTTCCCAATGTCCAGTCTATTCGAGAGTTGATCCTCAAGGAAGCTCATGAGACAGCTTATTCCATACACCCTGGAAGTGAGAAGATGTATTAGGATCTAAAAAAGAAATTCTAGTGGTACGGAATGAAAAGGGAGATCGTAGAGCATGTGGCCATATGTGATAGTTGGCAAAGGATAAAGGCAGAGCATTGTGAATTCCTTAGTGGAAATGGGATGAAATCGGGATGGACTTCATAGTCGGATTGCCTCGCACTCGAGCCGGCTACGATTCCATTTGGGTAGTGGTAGACCGCTTAACCAAGTCAGCCCACTTCATACCTATTAAGACTAGCTACAGCAGTGCAGTACTGGCGGAGCTATACATGTCCTAGATCATTTGTCTTCATGGTGTGCATTGCAAGATCAGTTTGGATATGTTGAGAGCTTGTGCATTGCAAGATCAGTCTGGATGGGACAAGAGGCTACCTTATGCAGAATTCTCCTATAACAACAGTTACCAGGCCAGCTTGAAGATGTCACCATTTCAGGCGCTTTATGGAAGGAGTTGTAGAACTCCGTTGCAATGGGATTAGCCTGGAGAAAGGCAAGTGTTTGGGCCAGATATTTTGCTTGAAGCTAAGGAGAACATCAAGATGGTTCAGGAGAATCTAAAGATAGCACAATCAAGGCAGCAAAGTTATGCAGACACAAGAAGGAGAGAGCTTAGTTTTCAAATCAGAGATTTTGTCTACCTGAAGGTATCGCCTATCAGAGGAGTCAGAAGATTCGGAGTCAAAGGCAAGCTAGCACCCCGGTATGTTGGTCCGTATCAGATTCTTGCAAAGCATGGAGAAGTGGCCTATCAGCTCAGTCTGCCAAAAGGTTTGTCAGCGGTGCATGATGTCTTTCATGTGTCTTAGTTGAAGAAGTGTCTGCGTGTGCCAGAAGAGCAGTTGCCAGTGGAAGGTCTAGAAGTCCAAGAAGACTTGACCTACATAGAGAAGCCAGCGCAGATTTTTGAGACTGCAGACAGGGTCACCGGGAGGAAAACTATCAGAATGTGCAAAGTCAGATGGGGTCACCACTCTGAGGAAGAAGCAACCTGGGAGCGTGAAGATGATCTGATGGCCAAGTATTCCGAACTCTTTGTTGGCCAACCTTGAATCTCGAGGGCGAGATTCTTTTAAGGGGGATAGGTTTGTAATGCCCTGAATTTGGGGTAGAATTTTTTCTTCGATTCTCACCAAATCCAGATGTTACTCACTTTTCTCTTCCTGTTTCACTCCTTCCCATTTTCAAAGCGATACAATGACTGGTGTCCGTCTCGCCTGTAAACAAAAAACCTAAGTTGACATGGGTGTTGCATCATGTCGAAGCATTTTTCTTTTGTCTGATGATTGTGTTTAAGCCGCGCGTTCGTCTCACCTCGTTTTAGGTTTTTGTTTCATAGTTGAATTCCGATCAGTGGTTAGGTGTGTTGCGACTTTTTGACCCACGACGTGTGTGATTTTTTGACCCGCGATGTGACCTAGTTTGACCCGACCTAGCCCGACCTGACCCAGCCCAGCCCGGCCCAGCACGGCACGCCCCACGCGCCCCTGGCGCCCATCCCCCCATGCGCCCTCTCTCCCTTTCTCTCATTTGTTTTTCCCACGCAACAACTCCCTCTCTTCCACCTCTCTCCCACCTCGTGCCCTAGGTGTGATCTGGTGACGGTTATCGCTTCCCCCTCCCCTCCCTCTCTCTCTCTCCCTCCCCCTCCCCTTTCTCCTCCCCCGCGCGGCGCCCCCTGCCCTCCCCTTGGCACGCCCCCACGAGGCGCCCCTGCCCCGCCTCGGTGCGGCCCCGTCCGGCCCCGGCACGGTGCCCCTGCCTCGCCTCGGTGCGGCCCCGTCCGGCCCCGGCGCGGCGCCCCTTGCCCTACCCTCGGCACGCCCCCATGCGGCACCCCCTGCCCTCCCCTCGGCGCGGCCCCGCCCGACCCCCGCGCGGCCCCATCCTGCCCCCGCGCGGTGCCCTTGCCCTTCCCGGCGCGGCCCCCGTCCCGCCCCCGGCGGCGCCCTTGCCCTCCTTGGCGCGGCCCCTGTCCGCCCCCCTCACGCGGCCCCCTGCCCAGCCCCGGCGCGGCCCCCGTCCGGCCCCCGCGCGGCGCCCCTGCCCTACCCCGGCGCGGCCTGCACGTCCCCGCGCACGCAACCCCAACGCGTGCAGTGATTAAATTTCAGTTTTAATTAATTTTAAATTTAGTTTAATTAACGTGCTGCGTCGCGCGCTTCCTCGCGCGACGATTTAGTTAAAATCCGGATTTATTAATGTGCTGTCATGTGCTTCGTCGCGTGACGATTCAATTTAAGTTTAGGTTATTTAATGTGTGACGTTGAGTGTTTAGTCGCACGACATTTTGTTTCAAATTCAGTTTAAGTGACGTATGCTGTCGTGCGCTTCGTCGCGTGATGATTCGTTTTATTTCAGTTCAGTCTAAGTGTTGTGTCGTGCGCTTCCCCGTGCAACGACTCATTTTATTCTCAGTTTAGTTCGTGTGTGCCGTCGTGCGTTTCGCCGCGCGACAATCCTTTTAAATTTACCTTGAAATGTTTATAATAATTAAACATGTAGCATAACTTTGTTCTATGTATAGCGCGATTATCAAATTAATACGATTATGTTTAGACAAGTACTTTAATCTATAATCGCTTAACGTGATTGCTCTTCGATCGTAGCCTCGACCGTCGCTTTCTCTTTCTCGCTTAGTCGTAAGTGTGAGCCCTGCGCTGATCGTCTGCTTATTTACACTATTTTACTGTCTGGTGTATTGTTCCTTTTATATTGAATTTGTGGAATGTATGTTTGAACTCGTATAGATAATGGTCAGTTGGCGGAGTCCGAAGGATTGCAGGTGAAGACCCTGAGCAGCAGCTGGTTGGTGAAGGCAAGTGTCCCTTGACCCATCTATGTCCTACTCATTTTATAATTTACTCCTCGCATGTACACAATTTATATCTAAGGACTGACTAGCTTTGTTTATCATGTCCTTGTTTATCTATGTGGGTTGGATCATTTTGGTTTAGCTTTATGCTAGTGCTTCACATTAATCAATGAACATGATGAGATTATTTATGATACGCTATTTTCTCTTTTGATTATGATGATTTACTTGTGGCATTTAAGGGGACTTGAGCTGTTTCTCGAGTGCCTCTCCATAAGGACTGGTTCGTTGGATGACCGTCCGGAAAAACAGTGCAACCATGAGGGTGGTATGGGACACCCTTAGCTGAATAATTAGAGGAACTGAGGTTTAGTTCGCTTCGCCGTCGTGCCGTCAACGGAGATCGGTGTATACGGCTCGCTCTGCCGAGGTTGGATTGCCCCTTGGGGAGGAGTGCGGTACATTTAGGAAACCTAATGGGCGAATACAGCCTTAGGGAATCTTTGTAAAGGCTACATAGTGAAACCCTGCCTGCTCACCTTGGTAGTGTTTAAGGGTTTGATCAGCCCGAGGCAAAAGGGAATCACGGCTTGTGGGTAAAGTGCGCAACCTCTGCAGAGTGTTATGAAACTGATATATCAGCCATGCTCGCGGTTATGAGTGGTCAAGGGAGCTCCATTGATTAGAGATACTTTGATTAGAGATGTTTGGTTTACAGGAGGTGATGAGAATGATGGTTTTGATTTTAACTATGGTAATGGTAAGTGGTATTCTTTCCATTTGGAAAGGGTACTTTTGGGTTAACAACTTGGGTTAATGCTAAAATCTTGCTCTCTACTAGAAAATAATAACCTGACCTACTAAAAGCAACTGCTTGACTTCACCCCACATAAAGCTAGTCCACTACAGTCAAAACGGGACAATTGCTGAGTATGTTTATGTGTACTCACCCTTGCTTTACACACCAAACCCCCAAGGTTGTCCACGTTGTAACCACTGCTCAGGAGAAGATGAACTCGTGGAGGAAGACTTCCAGGAGTTCCAAAAGTACGATGAGTTCTAGGCGTGGGTTAGCGGCAAACCCCCAGTAGGCTGCCTGTGAAGGCCGTGTTTATCTATGTTTCTTTTCCACACTTTGATAATTGTTAATGACTATGTGGATGTCTCGGGCATCATGATGTAATCGACTATTACTATCTTTTATGTTATTATTCGAGCACTGTATGATGATGTCCGGTTATGTAACTGTTGTGTACATGAATTACTTATACTGGCACGTACATGGTTCGTATTCGGTTTGCCTTCTAAAACTGGGTGTGACACATGCTCTCCAATGATGAGACTATGCAAATCATGGCATATATCGAAGTCTGCATGATACTGATGGTCGCAATGTAGTAGTGAAACAGCTAAATTAAAATAACAAAATTTATGTACGGCCAGGATCACAAATGGATTATGAAACATTTTCTTATAACAATATAAGACACATTTTGTATATAAATTATCATGGTATTATATATTCCCGTTGAAACGCACGGGCACTCATCTAGTTAACTTTGAAGAACTCTATAGTATAGATGATAGTGATTCTTCTTTAGTTAGAACATTTTGTTCATTAAAATATTTATTTCATTTATCATGATGGTTTCTAAGAAATATTTGGTCTACAACCATTCTTTTGCATTTCCTTTTGCAATATCAATGCTACGAGAAAAGTTTTTATCTCTATATATTAGTATATATCTCTACTAACTATTAAGGGAGGACTGTAGATTGTCCCCGCCCGCCCACCCGCCCGCCCGCCACGACAGTCGCGAACGTCGCGATCTGTCTGCCTGCCCACCGCCATCCCCGCCGCGACAGCGACGAACGCCGTGATCCGCCTGCTCGCCCACCCACCCGCCAGCCCGCCGCGACAGCCGCGAACGTCGCGATCTGCCCGCCTGCCCGCCGCCATCCCCACCGCGACAGCCACGAACGCCGCGATCCTCCCGCCCGCTCGCCGCCATCCCCGCCCGCTCGCCGCAATCCACGCCTGCCATGTGAATATTAGAGGCAGAAGCGCGACAAGGGCGGTGCGGGCGGTTCGCTCACCGAATCCTAGCCGTTTTGCCCCCACGGTCCTCCCCGATGAGCACGCGCTCGCGGAGTCCATCAAGCGTTGCCTTGCCACCTCGAGCCGCCCAGCTCTCCGTCCGTGCCCGCCCAGCTTCACTATGGCCGCTCCTCTACCTGCTCGACTCGCTCTCCTCGCAGTACCGCACCGCCGTTGCCGTGGCTTCGTGCCTCCCAAATCTTCCCATCGCCGTCCCACCATGGAATGCCACCTCAGGGACGATGCCGGGCGCTGATGGCAGGCCAGGCTCGCGGGTGCACGGGGCGCCACCGGGCGGCCTGGTGCTGGTCTCCAAGGATTCGAACAACATCCACGAGATCGTGCTCTGTGAGTACATCGAGCTGGTGATCGACGAGACAGAGGTATCGGAGGCCACACCAGCAGAAGGTGTGACACCCCTTGCTCGCTCTTTCTAGCTCCAATCTGATCTGCCTTCTTGTTAGGGTTTGGGTGATGGAGTGATACTCGATCTGGCAGATTCAGATTCACTCTTTTAAATTCTTGTTGAAGTTCTGTTGCATCTCATGGAACAGACAAGTCTCGATAGAGGAAGGAGAAGACAAGGCAAAGGATATTCGCGCAATCTTGGACATGTTTTGTTTCTTTCCATTTCCCCATGGTTTCTTTAGTCACTTTGCAGTTACCAACTAGATGTTAAAATAAAGATAATTGAACCTACGCACTCCATTTGGATGCTTTGTCTGACATGGATAACACCACTCAATCACTGCTTTCATTTACCGGCAATGATAATGTTCATGGCTTGTACGATGTTCTGTTAAACTACAAGTATGGTGCATCCCATTATTTTTCCATTTCATTCTTGTTTTACTTGAAAATTTTGTTGAATAAGGTGACCTCGTGATTCTTCAAGCCCTTGCTAAATTATGTTTGTTGTCAACGTCCCAGTCTTATATTCACCCTAGCCATTTCAAAATGGTTGCCTACATATTCTAGAGGTATTCTTTTTTTTCAATCCTTTAGCCTTGCCTTTTTGGTTTGGCTCTACCTCTTTAGTTCCTTTTTGTTACTAGGAAACTTTGTGACTTTTAACTCTTTTTATTAGAAGGGAAGCATGTTAATCTAGCATGTTGTTAGAAATTCAATTCATATCCTGCACATAGAGATGTCGAATGAAGTGCCCTTAGGCTATTAGCTACGATCACAAATGCAGGCACCGGGAATACACGACCTTACATGTTAAGAACTGAAAACCAGCATTACACAACCCATTTTTTCTTGTTTTTGAATGCTGGTGGCAAACACCACCGACAATTGCTACTGTCTTCGTGTGGCGCAACAGCGACAAACAAATGTACTCATCAGAAGGCAGAGCACCATTCGACAAAGAGATCATCTTGGTACTTTTGTTGTCAGTATCGCATCGACAATCGAAAATCATGTTGTCCACTTTTCCTAATTGGTTGGGCCTGTCTTATTCCATTTTTAAAAAGATCCATCATAATCAATTCATCAATTTCTCTTTAGTTTCATTAGTAAGCAACTAGCACATTAGGTTGTGATCCTTATCTCATAAGTTGAGTACAGCAGCAAGAGAGAGCATGAAATTGACCTATGGATGGTCTCACACAATTTTTAGACCTAGCTAACATATGCAAGGTTGTTGTCCTGTGAGTATTAAAGAATATATCTGTACACTTTAGTTTATCACAAGTCAGAGAAGTAAAGGTAGTCTCTCTCTCTAAGTTGCATTTGCGAATCATGTTCTTCAGATGACAGTAAAAAGACTTTATGCCTATAGATTCTCAGAATGGTTCTATTAATTATAATGAGGTACTTCCTGTTCATTTTTTTAAGTTTTGTTGAAACTCAGGATTGGGTGATGTGCCTTTGTTACCATCTTGGGGCTTCAGTTTTACTCTGCAATAATATTTCACATTGTTTTTGTTTTATGTACAATGCCCATTGTGTACAGGAGTTCATATTTTTCTATTGATCTTTGAACATTTCATAGTATGCATGTGACTGTTGCAGATTGATTTGCTGCTGGTAGGACTTTTCTACGAGAAAATTGGACCATATATTAATAGTAGGAATAAAAAAATTAATCACTATATGAATATGTTAAAAATGGTCGTAAGAATTTGTAGAGCCAGCGACGACCTATATTATTACTTCATTAGTATTGCTTTTAGCCAAACAAGATCATGAGAGACTAGAACAATTCTAGGAAAATAGGAGATTCTGTCACTGCTCTCAAGGAACTTGTAAGTCTAGCTAGATTTGTTGATTATTGACTTCATACTCTTTCATGAAGCAGACCTTATGATGTATATAAAAATACACTGTAGTGCACAGTTGAGGAGTTGGGTTAACATGGGAAGAGGCCAAGCTCCAGGTAATGAGTAGTCTAATACTGACTGACTTTGTTTTCCTACTGTTACCTTAGTTTCCTTGCCTTAAGAAAATCTGGATTCATTTAGTAAACCCAGAGAATATCTCTGTTTGCATTTAAATCAGCATCAAGGATGGTCATCCTTCAATCATAATTCTTATAACTCCCAACAATCATCTTTGGCGCAGATGTCACACCCCCCCACAAGGAGAGGACTCTGCATCATCCATTACTGCTGTTAGTTTCTTCTTATAACTCTGCTGTTAGTTTCTTCTTAATCAATCATACTTCAGTTGTATGATCTACTTATAATGTGATATGTATGCTCGTAATTTGGTGCAATCTGAACTATGCAAAAAATAAGTTATCATGTTGCTAACTTCAAACATTCAAATTGTGCAGGTGGTGGCATCAATGGACTGGCCTGAAATCACCAAGTACAGAGTTCTGGTTTATACTCAACCACACCTATTGAGTTTGATTTCTACTTTTGTAGTCATGCTGGCATTCAGGTACGTTGGACATACTTTTCCAGAACAACACTTATCAGACATTGAGTGTCAAAAATATTTCTTGTCAGGGAACAAGTTGCCTGACCCATTACCATGTGCTCTATGATGAGAACGAATTTACTGCTGATGCACTGCAGTCACTGACCAACAATCTTTGCTACACGTAAGTTCAACTCTCCAATCTCCCTCCATTCTGACTCTTTGATTTATCTAACATCTCCCTACTTTTGCATAGACAGTTTCATCCAAGGTCAATCTCACTATTTCAACAACTAATCCAGCTTTGGTACGCAATCGATGAATCTGTGTTGATCACAAGGCTCATGATTTGTCTATGTTTTGTCAAGTTCTATAGATGAAGGGACCCGTGGCTCACCAAGTCATTCCCCCGTTCCCTTTTCCCCTTCAGGAAACCATGCTCAGCTCCCAAGTGGAAGGAGATGACAGGAAGTGGCATATTTGCTGCTAGGGGCGAGACTGAATGAGATTAATCTGCTAATACTTTTGCAACTCCCATTCGGATGACTCCAAAGAATTATCAAGTACTACTTATGTAGGTTGATTTCTATTCTATTTTGTTCAGGCTTCATAGCTGACAACCCTTCTACTAACAATTAAGAGCGTTGTGTAGACCGCCCCTGCACCCGGAAACCCCGCGCCCGCCTCCGCCCACCCGCACGCCGGAAACCTCGCAGCAGGAAACCGCCGTCCCTACCGCCCATCCGCAAATCCTTCCGCAAACCACCCTACCACCCACTCCCACGCTGCAATCCCACCGCGACCGTCGCGAAAGCCGCGAACCGCCCTACCACCCGCCGCAATCCTGCCTCGTTTTCCTGCTACAGCTCCAACCTCCGCGAAAGGACCTCGAGGACGGTGTCGGGCGCCGGTGGCAGGAAAGTTATTTTTGCATCTGTTCTATATCATTCCTCTTATTTTCGCTGCTCGATTGGAGCGTGGCTGTGTTCTTGTAGTTTATTTACAGAGTTTCTGCTGGGGTCCCCTGATAGGTTCAACATCGTTCGTCCGCTTGTTCCATTCTGTCACTAATGTCCATGCTGTTGCTCGTCCGTAGGTCCGTACTACTGGGTGAAGTGCAAGCCTGACGAGCCCATACCAGTTAGTCAGCCGAACCAAGGGAGCGTGCGAGGAAGGAGAAGAAGCGGATCAAGCAGCACAAGGACTTTATCATGGTGAATGCCCTTTGCATTCTCTATAGACGTTACTGATATTAATATAATAAATATATTACTTGATTTACTGTCGATCTTTTTGCTACGGTATTCTGTTTTATTCTATGTAAGCCTAGCCTGATTTTCCTTTATGCTGGAAGGGGGATTTTTTCACCAATAAAATCTTGAGAGTTGATAGGTAGATGTCGCCTAGCAGTCCCAAGTGTCACCATGAAACGGATCTACACAATAACTTTTTATGCCACCCAGTCAATTCCAGCGGTGCTCAGCAGAGTTTAAAATCAACCTTCTTTTGGTTCACTATTTTACAATTTGTTCATTTTCTTGGACCCAAGCAAGTGAATGGCATAACCCAAGCCTGGCATAGAGATACATGAGTAAACTGAAGTATCAACCAAAGCAACTTAGTCGATATGGCTGAGTGGTGTTACCTGGATCTGAGCTCTGATGTATCGCCCTTAGTTTCTAATGAAACACTTCAAATGCATGTGTTACTTGTACAGGCTGAGAAGAAGAAGCGCAGAGCTTAGTATTCTGCTGCTGTTAAGAGAAAGGAGGCAGAACGAACAGAAAGGAAGATGGCTGCTGTGGCAAGAGAGCGGGCATGGGCAGCAAGGTTGATAGAGCTAAAACAGCTTGAGGAAGAAATTAAAGCTGTAATGGCATAAGGGCCTGCTCTAGAAAATGGCAAGGCGTCTAACCTATTTCTGCTGCTCTATTTTCTCCTCCTTTGTTCCTACATAGTTTAAATTGTCACAATTCTTGTGATGGAATGGAAAACCAGTACCACTTCTTTCAACTAGGGATGGCAATGGGTCGGGTTCGGATCGGGTATGGTAAATATCCGCCCGCGACAATACTCGCGGGTATTGTCGGCGTTCCGAGACCGGGGGGTCCCCGAGCCGACGAGTGAGTGTGCCGCGTGCCCCAGCCCAGATGGGTCGAGCGCGTGGGCGAGCGCGAAGGGGGGGGAGAGAGAGAGCGAGAGCGAGGTGGCCGGAGCCGGGTTGTGAGGGAGTCGGAGAATCCCGCGGCCTTCGTGTTCGTCCCGCGCCCAGGTCGGGTGCGCTTGCAGTAGGGGGTTACAAGCGTCCGCGCGGGTGAGGGGAGCGAGCGGCCCCGAGAGAGCGCCTGCCCCTGCCCCTCGTTCCCGCGAGGCCAACCTTCTCTAAGAAGGCCATGGTCCTTCCTTTTATAGGCGTAAGGAGAGGATCCAGGTGTACAAATGGGGGTGTAGCAAGGTGCTACGTGTCTAGCGGGGGAGAGCTAGTGCCCTAAGTACATGCCAAGGTGGCAGCCGGAGAGATCTTGGCACCCAGCTAGTGTGTCGTCGTGGCTGTTGGAGAAGCAATGGAGCCGGACGGAGGGACAGCTGTCGGAGTGGTTGGGCCCTTGCTGACGTCCCCCTGCTTTCGTAAGGGAGCTGGGAGCCGCCGTCGTCATGGTCCAGCGGGGCGCCATCATTGCCTATCTGGCGGAGCTAGCCAGATGGGACGTCGGTCCTGTTCCCTGCGGCCCGAGTCGGTTCGGGGTAGGGTGATGATGGCGCCTCCTGTCGACGTGGCGGACTTGTGCCCTAGGTCGGGCGATGTGGAGGCTCCTCCGAGGCCGAGGTCGAGTCTGTCCTGCATGGCCGAGGCCGAACCTAAGCTCCTGGGTCGGGCGAGGCGGAGGTCGTTCGGCAGAGGTCGGGGTGGAGTCCGAGCCCTGGGTCGGGCGAAGCGGAGTTCATCGTCTTCCGGGGCCTTAGCCCGAGTCCGAGCCCTGGGTCGGGCGGAGCGGAGTTCGCCGTCTTCCGGGGCCTTAGCCCGAGTCCGAGCCTTGGGTCGGGCGGAGTGGAGTTCGCCGTCTTCCGGGGCCTTAGCCCAAGTCCGAGCCCTGGGTCGGGCGGAGCTTCCTCTGGCGCTTTTGGCCAAGCCTGGCTACCCGTCAGTCTTACCTTTTGCGTTAAAGGCCCCAGTGACTTGGTCGGTCGGCGCGGTGATTTAGTCAGGGTTACTTCTTATCGAAGGCAAGGCCTCAGGCGAGCCGGAGATGCGTCTGCCGTGAAAGAGGAGGCCTCGGGCGAGACGGAAACATCTCAGGGTCGGCTGCCCTTGCCCGAGGCTAGGCTCGGGCGTGGCGTGATCGAGTCGCTCGTACGGACTGATCCCTGACTTAATCAAACCCATCAGGCCTCTGCAGCTTTATGCTGATGGGGGTTACCAGCTGAGAATTAGGCGTCTTGAGGGTACCCCTAATTATGGTCCCCGACAGTAGCCCCCGAGCCTCGAAGGGAGTGTTAACACTCGCTTGGAGGCTTTTGTCGCACTTTTTTGCAAGGGGACCAGCCTTTCTCGGTTGTACTTTGTTCCGGGGGGTGCGCGCGAGCGCACCCGCCGGGTGTAGCCCCCGAGGCCTCGGAGGAGTGGTTTCACTCCTTCGAGGTCTTAATGCCCTGCGTAATGCTTCGGCTGGTCTGGCGGTTCCCTCATGCGAACAGGCCGTAGCCCAGGTGCTCTGTCGGGGCCCAAGTTCTCGGGCTGGTATGTTGACGCTGTCAACGGTTCGGCCAGAGCCGGGTTTGCGAGAGCAGCCCCCGAGCCTCCGCACAGGGCGAGAGGACGATCAGGGACAGACTCAGCTTTTTTACATACGCCCCTACATCGCCTTTCCGCAAGGAGGAGGGGGGAGAGCGCCATGTTACCCTCGATGGGCACCGAACATGGTGTCTCCGGTGAGCTACAATCGGGTAATCCGAGTGGACGTCCGTGCCCCATTCGTTGGGGGTCGGCTAGGGGCCCGGAGGCACGCCCAAAAGTACCTGCGGGTGATCTGCCGGACCTGGTCCCCTGGCGACGGGGTCCGAGGGCTCGTTGCCTCCCTCCGATGGGATTCCGTTACAGAGTCGTTCCCGCTGGTCTCGGAAATGTCCTAGGGTACCTCGGGAGCGCAGCCCGAGCCTTGGTTATGTATCGAACGTACCCCTGGTCATCCCTCGCTCGGTGTCTGAGGCGACTGTGAACCCTTCGGGGGGCCAGCCTTCGAACCCCTGATCAGTAATGGGCGCGGAGCCCGAGTAGCCTGAGGCGGTCGTGGAACCTTTCGGGGGGCCGACCTTCAAACCTCTGACCAGTAGTGGGTGTCGGGCCCACGCGATCTGAGGCGGCTGTTGAACCCTTCGGGGGGCCAGCCTTCGAACCCCTGATCAGTAAGGAGGCTCGGAGCCTAGTTCCTTCACGGGGAAGGATCCCTTTGGGGTATCCCCCTTCCCGGTCCCTGTTGCAAGAGATAGAGAAAGAGGAAAAAGGGAAAAAGGATACGAAATTGAACGTCGTGGCGTACCTTTTTCGGTGTGGTTGTTTTGGCGAAGGCGAAACGTCGCCAGCTGCTCCCGCCAGTAGCGCTGCCCGTCGAGCCGCGGAGTTAATGCGCCGGGGCGAGTAGTTGGCGAGGCTGCCGTTGCGCGTGCGCGAGCCGTTCGAGGGACGGGTCACGGGCGTGTCGTCTTCACACCGTGAGAGAGGGGGTTCTCTTGCTGCCTCCGGATGGGACGTGAGCCTGGCTGATGGCGTGATCGCTGCTCTTGCGCGCCTGCCGCTGTCATTACTGCCGGCCCACTTTTGACCGCGTTTGACCGCTGCGTCGGGCTGGCGCAGCTGGGCCGCGCGCTGGGCCGCCTCGGGTCGTGGTATTGGTTCCGCAACCGAGGAGGTGCGGTGGTGGCGCAAGTGGCATAGTGGCTTACATGCAGCATCCGGCGCGCCGGTTGCGCGACGCGTGGGCTTGAGCCTCCGTGCTAGCCTGTCAGGAGTCGGAGAGGCGCGTCCACTTGGCGCGAGTGCATGCCGCCCGCATGGCTGCCCGCCCCCTTCGCCCGTTGGTCTGGGCAAAAGTGGAGGGTCACTTGTAACCGCTGGGTGGTTGCGCGCGCGCCGCGCGCGGCGGTTCGGCTTCTTTTGCTCGGAGCCGGTCTGCATGACAGGTGGGCCCCAGCCCCCGCGCCGCAGGGGAGGGCTTTGGAGGCGTGTTGGAGAGGACTCAGCCCGTGACGGTTGGGGGCGCAAGCACGGAGAGTTGCCTTTAAAAGGAGGGCGACCCCTTTCGTAAGGCGACCATGTCTTCTTCCTCCCTTATGCATCGTGTCTTTCCACCTTTCAAGCCCCCGGATGGGGGAAACCGCCGTCTCCTTGCCTCATCGTCGGAGGACACTGCTCCGCGGGAGTGGGTACCTTTCAGCCATTGTTCGGCTTCAAGGATTTTCATCATGCAGCCCGGCTGCACCCCTCCACCGGCGGTCACCCAAGAGGGTGACTTGCGGCTTGATGGTGGGGGAAAGCGAGCCGGGCTGCGGCCTCTGCCCCTCCCTCAGCCTCAAGGATTTTCATCACCAGGGCTGAGGAGGGGAGTGTGCCGAGTTGGGGTCGGCCCCTGCGCGGGCGGTGGCCCGCTCCTTCCCTCAGTGATCGGGGGGAAGGGCGGGAGTCGTCCGTGGCGCTAACAGCTGCACCGTGCCCGGCTCTCTGAGCCGAGCGGTTTTGGAACCGCTCCCGGTGCTGCCTCCCGCCACGGCAACTGGAAGAGGTTCTTCCGCCGGCGCGACAGCCAAGGTTGGCCATGGACCGACCTCCAACTCTACGGCCTTCCGCCCGTCCTTGCCTCTCGAGTTTGGGTGAGGGCGGGGGCCTCCTAGCAGCAGCATCCGCCCTGAGGCCATCATTGCTGCTGTTCGGCCCCCCGGGGCAGAAGTCTTCATCGTCGCCGCTGTCGGGGCGGTCGGCGACATGCCGTTCGTCGGTCTTCTGTTGCCCCGCAGGCCCACCCCTATCGAGTGGGGTTGTTCGTACCTGCGGAGGGGGAACCAGAGTTCCGTTTGTAATGGCACTTCGAGTGCCGGGTTTTTTGTTCATTTCGGCTTTCGGGGCCTGAACATGTATGTAATTACGGCACGGAGCCGTGTTTTTTCCTCATTTCCGAGCACTAAGACTCGTCTGCTGATTGTCTGAACCGCTTCACTAAGCATGAGTCGCCCCGTGTCAAGGTGACGAGTGAGGTATCCGTATCCCGGAGGCGTAGGAGTCCCTCGGCTCGGTCGGCCCCGTTGTCCGAGGCTCCTCTAGCTTAGTTAAAGAGACCCCTCGGCCGCTCTTCGACGAGCCGAGGCCGGGGGTAGCGATATCAGCATGAGCAGAGGCAGAGCTGGCTCGGAAATGAAACCTGGTTGGCCGGAGCCTAGCTGAGTTGTCCGTTGGCAGGATCGACGCCGGAGTTGGTCAGCCGAGGCTTCGGGCCGGGCTCGTGTCCTCGGAAGGTGGCTGGCCGAGGCCCCGGAGGTGGCTGGCCGAGCCGCCTGCTCGGGCCGGATTCCCGGAGAAGTCCCTGACAACGATCGCCCGGGCGTGGTGATGACGCCGTCCTTTGGAGCGGAGGCCCTCGGACCGCGTCGCCGTCCGAGGCTAGTTCGGGCCTTGCCGAAGGTGCTGTCGATGCCGAGGGTGCCGCCGCCCCCTTCCAGCGCCAAGACCTGAGCCTGCAGGATCAGCTTGTCTTGTAGCGTGTGCTTTGTGCGGCCGTCGAGGCCAGAACACACACCCTTGCTGTGTTGTAAAGCTGCGTCCCTTTTCCTCTTGTTCCAAGCATCTGGACTTTTTGTCGGTAACAGGGATGTTTGTGCGAGCGAAAGTTGCTTCTCGCGGAAGGTGAGGAGTGAGGTATCCGTATCCCGGAGGCGTGGGAGTCCCTCGGCTCGGTCGGCCTTGCCGCTTACGCGCACTTTTACTCGTCCATGAGGCCCTATCACCGACTTAGTCGAGAAAACTCGAAGAATCGCTTCGACAGAAGAGCTTCCGAACGTAGAGACTTGTTCGATCCGCGGAGTCACCTTATCCGAACGCGAGTTACTTATCGTAGAAGGTGATGAGTGAGGTATCCGTATCCCGGAGGCGTAGGAGTCCCTCGGCTCGGTCAGCCTTGGCTGCTTACGTGTACCCTGTCGTTTCCATGACCCACTTTTCGAAGTAGTCAAAAAGCACGAAAGATATTCTGATAAAAGAGATTTTTTATTCGAGGAAAATTTTGACGCAGAGGGGGTTTCCCCCCTTTTAGCCCCCGAGGGAGGGTCGGGCTTTGCCGAGGCGAGGCCGACCCTTCCTTGTTGACTAAACTTTGCGTGGGTGCGAGGTATATGAACAATTCGGAAACATCTCAAGGGTAGAAGCGACGTAGCTGTTGGATGTTCCAAGCGTTGCCGTAGACCTCGCCTTGACTGTTGGCCAGCTTGTACGTTCCGGGCTTCAGAACTTTGGCGATGACGAACGGCCCCTCCCAGGGGGGCGTGAGCTTGTGCCTCCCTCGGGTGTCTTGCCGCAGCCGAAGCACCAGATCGCCCACCTGGAGGTCTCGGGGTCGGACCCCTCGGGCGTGGTAGCGTCGCAGGGACTGCTGATACCGCGCCGAGTGTATTAAAGCCCTGTCACGAGCCTCATCCAGCTGGTCCAGCGAGTCTTCTCGGCTAGCTTGGTTGCTTTCTTCGTTGTAGGCCCTCGTCCTCGGGGAGCCGTATTCCAGGTCAGTGGGCAGGACGGCCTCGGCCCCGTAGACCAGGAAGAACGGCGTGAAACCTGTGGCTCGGCTTGGCGTCGTCCTCAGGCTCTAGACCACCGAGGGGAGTTCCTTCATCCATCGCTTGCCGAACTTGTTGAGGTCATTGTAAATCCGAGGCTTGAGCCCTTGTAGAATCATGCCGTTGGCACGTTCCACTTGCCCATTCGACATGGGATGAGCTACGGCGGCCCAGTCTACCCGGATGTTGTGATCCTCGCAAAAATCCAAGAATTTTTTGCCGGTGAACTGGGTGCCGTTGTCGATGATGATGGAGTTCGGGACCCCGAAGCGATGGATGATGTTGGTGAAGAACGCCACCGCCTGCTCGGATCTGATGCTGTTCAGGGGTCGGACCTCGATCCACTTGGAGAATTTGTCGACGGCGACCAGCAGGTGCGTGTAGCCCCCGGGCGCCTTCCGCAGAGGGCCGACGAGGTCCAGACCCCACACAGCGAAGGGCTAGGTGATGGGTATCGTCTGCAGAGCCTGAGCGGGCAGGTGGGTCTGCTTCGCATAGAATTGGCACCCTTCGCAGACGCGGACAATTCTAGTGGCGTCAGCCACCGCCGTCGGCCAGTAGAAGCCTTGGCGGAAAGCGTTCCCGACGAGGGTTCGAGGTGCCGCATGATGGCCGCAAGCCCCCGAGTGTATTTCTTGCAGGAGTTCCTGACCCTCGGCGATGGAGATGCGTCGCTGGAGGATGCCCGAGGGGCTACGGTGGTAGAGCTCCTTCTCATCGCCCAGCAAGACGAACGACTTGGCGCGTCGCGCTACCCGCCGAGCCTCGGCTCGGCCGAGGGGCAGCTCTCCCTGGCGGAGATATTGCAGGTACGGGGCCTGCCAATCTTGACCTGGCATGACCCCGCTCTGCTCCTCCTCGATGTGCAGTGCTTCGCCCTCGGGGGCCGAGGGTTCCTCGGGCTGAGCCGAGGATGGCTCGGGCTGGGCCGAGGCTGCCTCGGACGGGGCCGAGGGCACCTCGGGCTCGGGCGTGCCGCCTATCTTGACGGAGGGTTGGTGCAGATCCCGGGAGAAGACGTCCGGGGGAACCGTCGTTCGCCCCGAGGCTATCTTCGCCAGCTCGTCCGCAGTCTCGTTGTAGCGCCGGGCGATGTGGTTAAGCTCGAGCCCGTAGAACTTGTCTTCCAGGCGTCGAACCTCATCACAGTAGGCCTCTATCTTCGGGTCGCGGCAGTGGGAGTTCTTCATGACTTGGTCGATGACGAGCTGCGAGTCACCGCGTGCATCGAGGCGTCGGACCCCTAGCTCGAGGGCGATTCGCAATCCGTTGATCAGAGCCTCGTACTCAGCCACATTGTTGGACGCCGGGAAATGGAGGCGGAGCACGTAGCGCAGGTGTTTCTCGAGGGGTGAGACAAAGAGCAGGCCCGCGCCGGCTCCCGTCTTCATCAGCGACCCGTCGAAAAACATGGTCCATAGCTCCGGTTGGATCGGAGCCGTCGGCAACTGGGTGTCGACCCATTCGGCTACGAAATCCGCCAGTACCTGGGACTTGATGGCCTTCCGAGGGGCGAACGAGATTGCCTCGCCCATGATTTCCACCGCCCACTTCGCGATCCGTCCCGAGGCTTCCCGGCACTGGATGATCTCCCCCAGGGGGAAGGATGACACCACAGTCACCGGATGAGACTCGAAGTAATGTCGCAGCTTTCGCCTCGTCAGGATCACTGCATATAGCAGCTTCTGGACTTGTGGGTAGCGGATCTTGGTCTCGGACAGCACCTCGCTGACGAAGTAAACTGGCCTCTGAATGGGCAAAGCATGCCCCTCTTCCTGCCTTTCGACCACGATCGCGGCGCTGACCACCTGAGTGGTAGCGGCGACGTAGACCAAGAGGGCTTCTCCATCAGCTGGGGGTACCAAGACGGGCGCTTGGGTGAGGAGCGCCTTCAGGTTCCCGAGGGCTTCCTCGGCCTCGGGAGTCCAAGTGAAGCACTCGGCCTTCCTTAAGAGACGGTACAGGGGCAGGCCTCTTTCGCCGAGGCGCGAGATGAAATGGCTCAAGGCCGCGAGGCATCCCATGACCCTCTGTACGCCTTTTAAGTCCTTGATGGGCCCCATGTTTGTGATGGCTGCGATCTTCTCCGGGTTGGCTTCGATGCCCCGCTCGGAGACGATGAATCCCAAGAGCATGCCTCGGGGCACCCCGAAGACGCACTTCTCGGGATTGAGCTTGACGCCCTTCGTCTTGAGACACCGGAATGTCAGCTCAAGGTCGGAGAGAAGGTCAGAGGCTTTCCTCGTCTTGACTACGATGTCATCGACGTAGGCCTCGACCGTGCGACCGATATGTTCGCCGAACACATGGTTCATGCACCGCTGGTACGTCGCACCCGCGTTCCTCAGACCAAAAGGCATTGTGACATAACAGTACATGCCGAAGGGCGTGATGAAAGAAGTCGCGAGCTGGTCGGACTCTTTCATCTTGATTTGATGATACCCTGAGTAGGCATCGAGGAAAGACAGGGTTTCGCACCCTGCAGTGGAGTCCACAATTTGATCGATGCGAGGTAGAGGGTAGGGGACTTTCGAACATGCTTTGTTGAGACCAGTGTAGTCTACACACATCCGCCATTTCCCCCCTTTCTTCCTCACAAGTACAGGGTTGGCAAGCCATTCGGGATGGAATACCTCTTTGATGAACCCTGCTGCCGTCAGCTTGTGGATCTCCTCGCCTATCACCCTGCGCCTTTCCTCGTCGAATCAGCGCAGAGGCTGTCTGACCGGTCGGGCTCCTGCCCGAATATCCAGCGAGTGCTCGACGACTTCCCTCGGTATGCCGGGCATGTCCGAGGGACTCCACGCAAAGACGTCGGCGTTTGCGCGGAGAAAGTCGACGAGCACTGCTTCCTATTTGGGGTCGAGCCCGGAACCGATCCGAATCTGCTTGGAGGTGTCGCCACTGGGGTCGAGAGGGACGGCCTTAACCGTCTCCGCTGGCTCGAAGTTGTCGGCATGTCGCTTCACGTCCGGCACCTCTCGGGAGAGGCCTTCCAGGTCGGCAATGAGGGCCTCGGACTCGGCGAGGGCCTCGGCGTACTCCACGCACTCCACATCGCATTCGAATGCGTGTTTGTACGTGGGGCCGACGGTGATGACCCCGTTGGGGCCCGGCATCTTGAGCTTCAGGTAGGTGTAGTTGGGGATGGCCATGAACTTCGCGTAGCATGGCCTTCCCAACACTGCGTGGTAGGTTCCTCGGAACCCGACCACCTCGAACGTCAAAGTCTCCCTTCGGAAGTTGGAGGGTGTTCCGAAGCAGACAGGAAGGTCGAGCTGTCCGAGGGGCTGGACGCGCTTCCTGGGAATGATCCCGTGGAAGGGCGCAGCGCCTGCTCGGACAGATGACAGATCGACGCGCAGGAGCCTGAGGGTCTCAGCGTAGATGATGTTGAGGCAGCTGCCCCCATCCATCAGGACCTTGGTGAGCCTGACGTCGCCGATGACGGGATCGACGACGAGCGGGTACTTCCCCGGGCTCGGCACGTGGTCGGGGTGGTCATCCTGGTCGAAGGTGATGGGCTTGTCGGACCAGTCTAGGTAGACTGGCGCCGCCACCTTCACCGAGCAGACCTCCCGACGCTCCTGCTTACGATGCCGAGCCGAGGCATTCGCCGCATGCCCTCCGTAGATCATGAAGCAGTCGCAGACCTCGGGGGACTCTCCTGCTTGGTGATCTTCCTTTTTGCCGTCGTCGCGGGCCCTGTCACCCTCTGCGGGTGGCCCGGCCCGGTGGAAGTGGCGCCGAAGCATGACGCACTCCTCGAGGGTGTGCTTGACGGACCCCTGATGGTAGGGGCACGTCTCCTTGAGTGCCTTGTCGAAGAGGTTGGCGCCTCCGGGGGGCTTCCGAGGGTTCTTGTACTCGGCGGCGGCGACAAGGTCCGTGCTGGCGGCGTCGCGTTTTGCTTACGACTTCCTCCTGCCTTTCTTCTTGGCGCCGAGCGGAGTAGACGCCTCGGGAGCATCTTCCGACGGGCGGCCCTGGGGCTGCTTGTCCTTTCGGAAGATGGCCTCGACCGCCTCCTGACCAGAGGCGAACTTGGTGGCGATGTCCATCAGCTCGCTCGCCCTGGTGGGGGTCTTGCGACCCAACTTGCTCACCTGGTCACGGCAGGTGGTGCCGGCAAGGAACGCGCCGATGACATCGGAGTCGGTGATGTTGGGCAGCTCGGTGCGCTGCTTCGAGAATCGCCGGATGTAGTCCCGAAGGGACTCTCCCGGCTGTTGTCGGCAGCTTCGGAGGTCCCAGGAATTCCCGGGACGCACATACGTGCCCTGGAAGTTGCCGGCGAAAGCCTGGACCAGATCCTCCCAGTTGGAAATCTGCCCCGGAGGCAGGTGCTCCAACCAAGCGCGAGCGGTGTCGGAGAGGGGGGAGGTTGCGGATGATGAGGTTGTCGTCGTCCGTCCCACCCAGTTGACAGGCCAGGCGGTAGTCCGCAAGCCACAATTCCGGTCTCGTTTCCCCCGAGTACTTTGTGATAGTAGTCGGGGGTCGGAATCGGGGCGGAAACGGCGCCCGCCGAATGGCTCGGCTGAAGACCTGCGGACCGGGTGGTTCGGGCGAGGGACTCCGATCCTCCCCGCTGTCGTAGCGTCCCCCACGCCTGGGGTGATAACCTCGGCGCACCCTTTCGTCGAGGCGGGCCCGACGGTCGCGATGAGGGTGCTCGTCACCGAGGTGGCCCGGGGCCGCAGGCGCGGTGTTGCGCGTGCGCCCGGTGTAGACCGAGGCTTCCCGCATGAGTCGGGAAGTCGCGGCACGAGGTTCCGAGGGGTACCCCTGCCTTCGGGAGGCAGAGCTCTCGGCCCGCCGGGCCGCAGCGCCTTCCAGGAGATGCTTGAGCTCTCCCTGGATTCGCCGACCCTCGGTGGTTGATGACTCCGGCATCGCGCGGAGGAGCATTGCTGCGGTGGCCAGGTCCTGACCAGTTCCGCCGGATGCGGGTGGCGGTCTGTCCCTGGCATCGTTGGCGATGCGGTGCTGGAGACCTTGGGGCAGGTGACGTATTCCTCCGGCCGGGGGCTGGCTCGCCCATACCTGCCCGACGTTCCGGCGGATTGCCTCGAGCGCTCCTGCTCCCTCATCGAGCCCGGCCTGCGCCCCGCGGACTTGCTCAAGCTGTGGGTCGTGACCCCCCGCCGGAACGGGGACCACAGCTAGCTCCCGCGGGATGTCGGCGCGAGGCGCTGGCCTAGGGGGATCACCATCCTCCGGCATGCCGAGACAGCTGCCTTCGGAGGGATCCCCTAGCTCGACGTGGAAACATTCGCGGCTCGGGCCGCAGTCCTTGTCGTCAAGGCTACGACTGCCGTCGGAACAGTCGGAGAGGCAGTAGTTGCATGCGGTCATGAAGTCCCGCATGGCACTGGGGCTGCCAGATCCAGAGAAATCCCAGCAGATGCTGGGGTCGTCATCTTCCTCGGACCCAGAGGGTCCGTAGGTCGAGACACCCGTCAATCGGTCCCAAGGCGACCGCACACGAAACCCCAGAGAGGTTGCACTCGCCTCAACGTGAGCGCCCGCCAAAGCGAGGTCGCCAGGCGGGTTGAGGCCGAGTCGAAATGACGAAGGATGGGAATCAGCCCGTACCTTTTGGTCGACGAGGATCGACGAAGTCGCATCGGGGGCTGATCGTGCTGTCGTCCTGGGTGCGAGGGCGACGTCCTGCAGGCCCTCCGTGAGCGTGCTGGCGTCGTCCACTTGCTCGGGATCGGCGTGTCGCGGGGGGACGGCGCTCGCCTTCGCCTCAAACGCGTGGGTGATGCCCGACGCGTCCTCCGTTGGGGCGCTGGGGATGTCGATTTGCTCGACAGTCGACTGAGCGCAGCCTCCCGCCCGGCCTTGGTTGCCCCGCCTCCTCCTCCGATGGCGAGGGAGAGGATGGGGTGAGCTCGAAAGTTGTCCTTCCCCCATGCGGGAAAGACGTCATCGATTCCGCCGCCGGCGGGTGGGCTGTCCGCCACCATTGTCGCTGTCGCGCGGCGGTGGAAGGAGTATCATGTCGTAGCTGCCGTCGAAAGACATGAACTCGAGACTCCCGAAACGGAGCACCGTCCCGGGTTGAAGAGGTCGTTGGAGACTGCCCATCTGGAGCTTGACGGGAAGCTACTCGTCAACACGCAGCAGGCCCCTACCTGGCGCGCCAACTGTCGGCGTTCCGAGACCGGGGGGTCCCCGAGCCGACGAGTGAGTGTGCCGCGTGCCCCAGCCCAGATGGGTCGAGCGCGTGGGCGAGCGCGAAGGGGGGAGAGAGAGAGAGCGAGAGCGAGGTGGCCGGAGCCGGGTCGTGAGGGAGTCGGAGAATCCCGCGGCCTTCGTGTTCGTCCCGCGCCCAGGTCGGGTGCGCTTGCAGTAGGGGGTTACAAGCGTCCGCGCGGGTGAGGGGAGTGAGCGGCCCCGAGAGAGCGCCTGCCCCTGCCCCTCGTTCCCGCGAGGCCAACCTTCTCTAAGAAGGCCCTGGTCCTTCCTTTTATAGGCGTAAGGAGAGGATCCAGGTGTACAAATGGGGGTGTAGCAAGGTGCTACGTGTCTAGCGGGGGAGAGCTAGTGCCCTAAGTACATGTCAAGGTGGCAGCCGGAGAGATCTTGGCACCCAGCTAGTGTGTCGTCGTGGCTGTTGGAGAAGCAATGGAGCCGGACGGAGGGACAGCTGTCGGAGTGGTTGGGCCCTTGCTGACGTCCCCCTGCTTTCGTAAGGGAGCTGGGAGCCGCCGTCGTCATGGTCCAGCGGGGCGCCATCATTGCCTATCTGGCGGAGCTAGCCAGATGGGACGTCGGTCCTGTTCCCTGCGGCCCGAGTCGGTTCGGGGTAGGGTGATGATGGCGCCTCCTGTCGACGTGGCGGACTTGTGCCCTAGGTCGGGCGACGTGGAGGCTCCTCCGAGGCCGAGGTCGAGTCTGTCCTGCATGGCCGAGGCTGAACCTGAGCTCCTGGGTCGGGCGAGGCGGAGGTCGTTCGGCAGAGGTCGGGGTGGAGTCCGAGCCCTGGGTCGGGCGAAGCGGAGTTCATCGTCTTCCGGGGCCTTAGCCCGAGTCCGAGCCCTGGGTCGGGCGGAGCGGAGTTCGCCGTCTTCCGGGGCCTTAGCCCGAGTCCGAGCCCTGGGTCGGGCGGAGCGGAGTTCGCCGTCTTCCGGGGCCTTAGCCCGAGTCCGAGCCCTGGGTCGGGCGGAGCTTCCTCTGGCGCTTTTGGCCAAGCCTGGCTACCCGTCAGTCTTACCTTTTGCGTTAAAGGCCCCAGTGACTTGGTCGGTCGGCGCGGTGATTTAGTCAGGGTTACTTCTTATCGAAGGCAAGGCCTCGGGCGAGCCGGAGATGCGTCTGCCGTGAAAGAGGAGGCCTCGGGCGAGACGGAAACATCTCAGGGTCGGCTGCCCTTGCCCGAGGCTAGGCTCAGGCGTGGCGTGATCGAGTCGCTCGTACGGACTAATCCCTGACTTAATCAAACCCATCAGGCCTCTGCAGCTTTATGCTGATGGGGGTTACCAGCTGAGAATTAGGCGTCTTGAGGGTACCCCTAATTATGGTCCCCGACAGGTATTACTCATACCCGCCCGCGACTATACCCATGGGTAGGATTTTGTACCCGTGCCCGTACCCATCGGGTATCGGGCGGGTATCGGATACCCGCGGGTATAATTACACTCCACACAAACAAAACACATGGTTGACAAATGACAAGGTAGAACAAAAAAACAAGACATAATAAATCTAATTATTGTTACAGAAGCAAGCCTGGACAACAACACATGAGTTTCTTTGGAGTTTGGACAACAACTTGGACAACAACACATGATTTGAGATTTGAAGCGGCGTCTAGTCAGTCAGTCCGCTGTGAAGCCTCTGCAACAATTGGTAGCGGCTCCTAGTGCGCAGACAGCAAACGACACGCACGGACAGCAGGGATGCCGGATGCAGGGACGCCCGCACTCGCCTGGTCGCTTCGCCTGGACGCAGGGATGCTAGCACGGGCAGCAGGGACGCCCGCACTCGCCTGGTCGCTTTGCCTCGCCTGGTCGCCTCGCCTGGATCTCGCTCCTCACTGGTGGAGTGGCGGTGGCGGGTGGCGGCCAGGTAGCTGGGGCAGCGGAGCAGGGACGCAGCCAGCCAGCCACGCAGGCGACAGTGCGGCACCGCGGCAAGGTCGACGCCGGCAAGGAGCAGGAGCGCTGGAGCAGTTTCTGCTTTCTGGCAGCTGGTGGAGTGGTGGTTGAGTTTGTGCTTGTGCGTGACTGCCTGAGGTGAGACCGTGAGAGAGAAACTAGGGTTCCTAGGTGATTGAATAAAGGACATTGGGCTGGGCCGACCGATTTCTGGTGGGCTGAAAAAATGGAAACTGAAAATTTCGGATATCCGCCGGTACTCGCGGGTAAAATATTAAACCCGTACCCGACCCAATTTTATCATGGGTCGGGTATGGGGGAGACCCGCGGGTAAAATTTGGTACCCAAACCCGAAATCGGTGGGTCGGATATCCGTGGATACCCGAACCCGCGGGTAAAATTGCCATCCCTACTTTCAACAGTAATATCAAATGCTAGAACTGTTTTTTAATATAGACTCTCATTAGACCATGTTTGGAGTTTGTTTACTTTTGATGTAATTTAGAATAAGTGATGTGATGGTATCTGTGTGCTTGACATATGAGATGGTTGTTGTCTGCAATATATAGTTTTGGTACACTTGTTCTATGATACATAATTTGTACTGTCAGTATTCAAGCAACTAATGTTGCATGCTTTTGTGGCTGTGCTTGATTAATTAAGCATATAATGTTGTATAGTATGTGTCGTTTATACAGGTCCATATATATATTGATATGCATTTGTCCATGCATGATGCTTATTTTACCTGAAATGGAAGAAGGGCCCAAGAAACCCGGCCTGTCCTTGAAGGAAATAATCATTTTTAAAATAAATGATTTGTATTGTTGGTGTGCTACTCTCCATCGAGAACATCGAGTGAGGTGGTGTGCTGCTGCTCTAAAGAAGGGAGGAGAGGAAGTAGCGACAAGGTCGCCAAGACCACCTGGCGTGATGTCTCCTACCAGATCACCAAGAGCAACATGTACAAGGTGGTCCAGTCTCGAGCCCTCTCTCTGCATGCTTCCATTGATTTTTTATTTCATTCCAATTGATTTGTCATGATATATGCAATGCAGTATGGTCGGCATGTACAAGATATGCTTAAGGTGAGGTTGCAATTCAGGATGTGCATATATTTCTTGGGCTTGAATTTGTTTAATCTAAATAGATTATTTTTTATCTAATCCAAATTTCCAATGACTTGCCATATCATTAGCATCAGAGGCTTCGTAAAGCAGCTCTGCTGGGATTAACAGATTCACTGTCGAGGTCAAACATCACTATGATATTGCTGAGATGGTCCAATAAGTGACAATGTTGGTGGTATTGTTGAGATGGCTAGAATGAGCCACAAAATATGAGAGAACTGATGCTCTTGGTGTTGCTGGCAACCCAACTGCTGCTATTAGAAAGGTAGAAATGCTTTTTTATCCATTTGTTGGCCCAATTTGTTCATTTGTCACTGCCATCATTGGCACTATTGGTAGGGTATGTATTTCTTAATATTTTAACATATGAGAATGAACTAATGAAGTAGTAGTAGTAGCAGATAATATACAACAAAAAAAACCATTGTACTCGTCTGGTAACCTAATTCATCTGTATCTCTATTTTGTATGAGGTTTGTTCATCCCTCATCAATGCTAATTTCATGCTTAAACATATTGCATCGTAGCTTAATAAGGGGCGTGTGTGTGTATATATAGGTATGCATTGCCCTTCTGTTTAACTTCTGGCATTTTAATAATGGTATGCATTTCTCTTCTGTTTAACTTCAATAGGATGTGCTTCTCCTAAATCAGAAAAAAAAGAAGCGCATCCGAAGAAACCATTTCTGGTTCTCCTCACCTCCCAACCCCAGATAATGCCACTCATATACTCATTTTTGATACACTAATAACACCATATTTTCAGTTTTTGAACATGCGGGTTCTGAGAGAGTACTTGGAGATTGAATTCAAGATTCTGGAACCATTCTGTGAGTCTGATATTGAGAGGCTAATATATGGCACATTATAGGGAAACCTATTGCAGCTGACACGAGCAGAGTTAGGGGGGTTAAGTTTTAGATTTTAGATTGTTTATTTAGGATACATAGAAGCAGAAAGGAAAAGGTTGATGCCTTTTACTTAGATGTCATTAATTTGGAGCACTCCTTTTCTTGCTCTATCCATTTCTTGTTTGTAATTTTCGTCGGGCTTCGGCAAAAAAACTAACAAACGAGTTGTGCTCCAACTTCTAATCTCTGATTCAATGTGAAATGGAATTATTCCTTTTGTTTTGCTTGTATGCAGTTAGCGGCTTTTGATTGTAGAAATTGTCATTCCGTGTACTCAAATCACACCAAGCATTCCATGTATTTGAAGGAAGGGGAGCTGGCTACCTCTTCTAGAGAGACAAGCAGTAGGCGGTGGATTGTTGCTAGCAAGTTTTCTAAGTTCATGATGTCAGAGTATATTCCTTAAAAAGTGACTTACTCTGGCACATACCTTACTATATCTTTTAAGATATGAAAACATCTACTTTTAGTGATGCTAACAAAAGTATAGAATAATAATTAGTATTTTTGCATATCAATGTATCTTATCATATTGATTTCATAGCAACATACGAATATACACCTATATATTTTAAGGTATGTAAACATCTACTTTTAGTGATGCTAACAAAAATATAGAATAATAATTAGTGTTTTTGTACATTAATGTATGGGTAGGATTACAAATAAATTATGAAACCTTTTCCTATAATATTATAACACATTTGGACATGAGTTATCGTAGTATTTTATCTTTCCGTTGTAATGCACGGGTATCCACCTAATTATGTATAATTGTTTTTGGGTCCCTTAAATTATGGGCCGGTCCCTAGGCGATCGCCTGTCTGGTTGGCTAGAGTCGTCTCCGTCGGCAGCGCATGCCGCGAGCGCCCCTCCTCTCCTCCTTGTCCTGTTCACGTGTAGGGGCACGTTACCGATACATCGTCCAACGCTACGGACTCCCCTTTCCACACGGTTTCACGCCATAGCTAGAGCTAATTGTTGTTACCATCTTCCTTCGGATTCCATGCATGCCGTCATTTGTTAGTTGGAGAAAAAAATAATGTTGGATAATAAATAGGTATAGAAAACAATATTTTTTAGTTATAGTGGGATATAGAGATTATGGGAAGAATTCAGGGGGAACGACTACAGAAAAAGTGAGAGGTGAAATCTAGATAATGTAGCTGTATAGTACAGTATATGGAAAAAATTAGAGGGAACCACTGCGAATAACCTCACGCAAGAGTTAGGTGGGAAGAGTGAGCAGTTGCGTAGCCATTGGCGACTCTGCATGCGACACATGGTCCCAACGAGAAGAAAATTCTAGCACCCTACCCGGGGTGAGAGTTGTTACAAAATTAACATGCCTAAGATGAATTTGATAATAGTTCGATCTACGTAATAATTCGACTAGATAATAATTCGATCTGTAAATTTTAGGAACCGGCCCCTAAAACCTCTCTACGTGCAACCACTCATATATCTAACATGTAACGTGTATGCTCATTACAGTCCCGGTTGACATGACAGTCTAGGTGTGATATTCGATAACCAAATAAATAAAAAGCAAAAATTAAAGTGCTGTTTAGAACACGTCACACACGATTACGCATTGTCCCAAGTCACGCGATAATTGCACGAAAAAACATGAAACACGAACGAGCGTATGCGCATGCGGTAGCCTCTATAGCCTTTATTTATTTTATATGAATAGTAATGAACACCCTCACATATAAGTTGGTTCTCGCCTACCTAGATGAACAATATATGGAATTAAAGCTCCATGCTATCTCTATACACTACCTTAACTTTCTTATTTGAATTGGGTCACACACAAGGTCTCAAGTGTACCACTTCTGGTAGGTGAGCCGCTGCACCATCTTTCTGTTCATGTTGTTGATTAGAGAGAGAAGAGCAAGGTTTTTGCTTAAGTTCAGTGTGCATGCTGTTATTGTGAAGAAAGAGAAGAACAAAACTGGTTGACGCTATCTAGAAGTGCTAATGGGCTCTAAAAAAACTCGCCCGGAGAGACAATAATTATCCTTCCAGTATTAATGGCTAGGATCGGCACTCAAAGATGCATACAACCCACTTATAACTAAGATTGGTCTTGGACAAGAAAATTCCCGAATCCTAGCCTCCCATTAATAACGGGACAACGTCAACCGACCACTCTGCAATGGCCTAATCTAAGGGTGGCGCACAGGACATCATAATCCAAGAGCGGATGAGACACAACGAGTGAATTTTTTAACCAATACAGAAATTTTGTCCCCAAGAGGAATCGAACCTTGGAGGTGCTACTCGGAAGCTCTTAACCACTAGACTAGAGGCCCTTTCGCATCGGATTAGGATCAGGCTCTATTTCTATTCATTTTTGAACTAAAATTAGTTAAGAGCTCAAACGAATTATAAAGAAACATTTGGATCGTGATTCATTACCACCCCTAATGTTGTCCTAAGTACGCAAAGTAATTGGGTCTAATCTGGTTGTGCTGCTAGTAAGAATGTGAGAAAATAAAGGGATTGACCAAGTTCTTAGCAAGTTAGTCGAATTGCTGACGGCAAAATGGATGAAGCTCCATCTTCAAGTAAAGAAAATGTTGCTCATACAAAACCAATTTAGAAGCTAAAGTTGATACCATATAAGATTAAATTAGAAGAGAGGTAAAAATTATTTGACATGGTCTAGAAGAGTATTATGATTATCGAAGGCAAGTTGTCTCAAGGGTTATGTTAACAGACCTATCATTGAGCCCAAGGACAAGTCAAGTGTTGAATAGAAGGACTGGGATGTTATAAACTCTTTGGTGGTAGCATGGATGTTGAGTTCTATGGTTCTATCAATTACTAGCATGTTGATACAATTACAAGTGATACCGAAATATGGAAAGTGCTTGAAGAAAAATATTCAAGAGCTAGAAATGTTATGTTGATGGTGGAGACCCAAGGATAAGGTTCATTGGTGTTATAATTTTTATTTTCACCTTTATGTGTATCTATTTTCTCATTTCACTTTGATACATGCTAATCATTTCAATTGTTTCTAGTTTATTGCACATATATAGGGCATGTGACCATAACTTCAGTTGCAACTTTGTTATGATACTGATCATCAGCTGATGTTGCATTAAATTATATATTTAAAAATTAAGTTATAATTTAAAACTAAGGTTAGATAGAAGGAGGGTCACTACCTTTCCATTGTGCGACAAGTGGCTGTCGCCGTTTCAGCAAGCCATAGGGCCAGTCATCCCTCTCTCAAACGACATACACATTTCTGTAAAAAGAAAGATATCGATCATCAACAGATGTTACATTAAATTATGCATTTAAAAATCTCTACTACTTATTAAGACGGTAAGGGTTAGGTTGTCATTCCGTGTTCTGTCATTCTCATTCCGCCCTCACCCGCAAAGCCCATTTCCATTTCCGGCTGCCATTCCCATTCCGCCCTCCCCCGCAAAGCCCATTCTCATTTCCGGCTGCCATTTCGTGTTCTGTCATTCTCATTCCACCCTCCCCATGTCTTAAAGTTAAATTAAAAAAACACAAATGTGGCTCCAATGAGATTCGAACCCGCGACCCCTAAAGCAAATGTGCTCGTAACTACCACTACACCACATGTGTGTTTATGTCAATATTTGTTACAGTAAAAATATCTACTACATCTCTCTCAAATCTCACCTGCTACCCTTGCACAATGTGTAGTAGTAGATAATTATCAACGAGATTACTGAATTATATTTTTGGACGGAGGCAGTAGTATTTAAAGAAGAGGCTTGCACAATTTCTTTTGTTTTTATAATATTTTTGAAAGTCGCCTAGAGGGGGTGAATAGGGCGAAACTGAAATTCTCAAAGATAGTCACAACTACAAGCCGGGTTAGCGTTAGAAATATAATCGAGTCCTCGAGAGAAGGTGCAAAACAAATAGCAAGTGAATAAGGAGTGAGACAAGTGGATTTGTTTTACCGAGGTTTGGTTCTCGCAAACCTACTCCCCGTTGAGGTGGTCACAAAGACCGGGTCTCTTTCAACCCTTTCCCTCTCTCAAACGGTCCCTCGGACCGAGTGAGCTTTTCTTTTCAATCACTTGGAACACAAGGTTCCCACAAGGACCACCACAATATTGGTGTCTCTTGCCTCAATTACAAGTGAATTTGATCGCAATAAAGAATCAAGAAACAAAGCACGATTGCAAAAAGCCAAGCGACAAGAGCGACAAATAACACACGGATCACTTTCTCTCTCAAATCACTAATCACTAATGATCTCTTTTCACAATTGTGAAACTTGGAGAGATGAAGGCTTTGAATGTGTCTTGGAATGGATTGCTAGCTCTTGTATTGAATGTTGAAGGTTGGAATGTGTAACACCCGGATTTTAGGGGTCCAAAACCCGGGGTTAACATAAACACCAGGTATGCTGGGACCTAGTCTCATACATATGATGTATAGTGGCACAGGATCGAATGTCACAACTTTATATATAACAGGAGTTCTATACAAAATAAATAATTACATTATAAGGAGACAACGGTCCAGCAACCCAAAGTTGACTGGGAGACGACGACCTAGACCACTCACGAACTCATCACAGCATCCTCCATGAGCATCATCCTGCAGTACCTGGTCTTGACCTGTGGTGTATGTGAGACAGCAAGAGTGAGCTCACATACGTTCATCGCTCAACAAGTTGTGGGGAATAATGTGCATGAACTCGCCAAAGGTAGGAGCTCACATAAAGTGTAAGGCTTGCCAAAGAAGATGGTTAGAGCCGAGCATTGCTTTTAAAGTTGGTCAAAATTTTATTAGCAGTTACTAAGTATAAGTAAATACCAAACCCAATTAAGTAATAGAACAAAAGTAACCACATCACCTGCAATGCAATGCTTATGACAGATTGAATTTAGTTCCATAATTTAATCATGTGAGGGTCCGAGCTGCTCATGACCGTGAGCACGGCTAGTATACCAGTTTTACACTCTGCAGAGGTTGCGCATCTTTACCCACAAGTCGTGTTACCCATCTGCCAAGGGGTCATGAATCCCATACACCTCTACCAAGGAAGTGAGGCAGGGTAGCACTACGAGGCCTTTACAAAGTTCCACTAGCTTCCGAAAACCCGCTACAGTTTATAGGAAGATCCAGTACAGGAATCCCTTGCAGGACCGCCATCGCAGCAAAATCCTCCCGAGGGCACTTCCCGCACTGACCTCTCCCCTACTGCCCTTGCCCCTTTCGGGTAAGGTAGTCTTCCACTAGCTTTCCTAATTAATCAGCCAAGGGCATCCCATACTACCCTTGTGGTAGCACTGTTTTCCCGGGTGGTCGCTCCATGTTCCAATTAACATAATGATCTTATCATGAACAACAAATAACAACTAATAACAAAAGTATAACCATGAATAATGTATCTCCATACCCAAAACTACATATAGCACTAGCAAGTACTACCCAGAAAGATCAGTGGTAAACAAGGTATAAAGATAGACAAACTAGGGTAACCTATTGGGTCCCATCAAAATTAACCTATGCAGATCATTATGATTAATCAGAACATGGCTGGGTAAAAAGAAGTGATCAAGGGCACAACTTGCCTGGGCCTTGAGAATCCAGGTACCAGGATGATTCCTTCAGATCCTCGTGACCTCACTGCTAGTCGTAGCAATACAAACATACATGGTATAGGCAAAATTAACATTACACCAAACATATATGCAAAATACTTATTAATAATCTACATATTAAAATAAGATCACAGGAAAAAGAATTATTAATTTTGGAGTTGTAGAATTCAAGTTATGAATTTCCTAAGATTTAATGTGATTAAAATATGATTAAATGGTAAATAAATTTTCTGACAGAGTTCATGTCAAAACAGTGGTTCTAAATGGTAGAGAATATTATTACAAAATTTTAGGAATTGGAATGACTCAATTTAGAGCTAAAATGGATTAGTTATGAATTATCTAAGTTCTAGCAATTATTTTTATATTAAAAATTCATTTTCTATTTATTTTCTCTGGTTTTATAAAATCCTGGACCGGGCGTCAATTTCCAGAAAACACAGGGGTCTCGGTGTAATATTTCTAAGGCACAGGGAATAGTGACTAAAGGACGGCGGGTTGATTTCACAAAACCCCGAGGACTCTTTAGAAAAATACCCAGCCGAAGGGGTACGGGCCGATCTCAGCCGTCCGATCAAATATCGAAGGCCAGGATTAGATCTGTATTAATCCGAACGGGTATGCAACACGGACCGTCCGATCTAGCGCCAACGCTCCAGATCACATCATAACACATAACCGACCACGACCACCGGATCACGGATCTACGGCCGAAGCTTATTTGAACGAAAGGGTATCCTCGATCTAATCTCGACCGTCGGCTGGGATCCAACGGTCGGGCGCCCTTCCCCCAATTCCTATCATCCCGAGCGGCGGCGGTGGCGCACCCACGGCGGAGCTTCGCCGGCGTACGCACAATCCGATGCCAAACCACCCCGAACTAGAAATTAATCGGTGCAAAACCAAGAGGGGAAGATAGTGAATCTACAGAGAGGGGTCTTACCGGCGATTGAAGGGGGTTGCAGTCCCGCCCACGGAGGAGAGCGGATTCACGGCGGAGTAGCTACGGCGGCGAGCAATTACTTGAGCTCTGGTGGAGTTCAATTCGAATTGGAGGCGCGGACAGCTTTCCCAGGCGAAGTCGATGCTCCCCGACCCGACTCCGAGAGCGGAGACCCCCCAGCGGCGGCTATCCCCGGCGGCGGCGGCTCTTCTCTCTTTCGGTTCTTCACACGCGCCGGTCAATGGAGCTTCCGTTTCGGATGGGACGAGGAGGAGGGGTCGCGGAGCTCCGGCTTTATACCCAAGGAACGACCTGCGACAGTTGCACGGAAGCCGAGATTCACGGCGAGCTCCGCGGAGTTCGCGCGGTCCGTTCGCCGCGAGGAAGAGAGCACTGACGAGGGTGGCCCGCAGATCAGTGAGGGAAGCGCAGCAAGCGATGGGGGTGGGTGGATGACGTGCGGGCCCCACGACGTCAGCGATGAGCGCGCGCACGTGGGAGGCTGACGGGGTGGAGCCCACCTGTCGGCGCCGTGATTTGGAGTGGGCTGCGCGCGGGTGAGTGGAGATGGGCCGAAAACGGGATCCGAGGCCCAGTTAGGTATAGTATCCTTTTTCTTTTTCTTTTCTATTTTCTTTTCCCCATTTTTCAAATCCAATTCAAATCCAATTTGAATTCAAGTTTGAGTTCAACTTTGTGAATAACTTGTCCTCAGTTTGAATAGTATAATTTAATAATATAAGTGTGAAGAATTTTTTTTATTCTGATTTTATTTTATTTTATGTAGTATTTTCCCTACTCCTTCATTTTTTTCTATTTCCTATTTTCCTTTCCATTTGAATTTCAAATCATCACAAGTTTAAAGTTCAAACACTTAATTTTTGATACACATATAGAACTTTAGCATAATGTGCAAAAACCTATTTTATGTATTTCTTTATTTATTTTAGTTCTTTTAGACAAGCTTTTAATCATATAGTAGAATAATCCCTACCTTATTACTTCTAGGGAAAATCAAATTCATATTGTAAACTATATATTTTAAGAAATAGTTTAATCCTAATTCTTTTATATATCCCAATCCAAAGGCAATTTAGATTATCTAAGTATCTTTAATTATGTATTTTTAACATATTCAGGAGTGGAAACTTCTAATTTATGATTATCTCTAAGGAAAGGTGTTTTGATTTAAAATCTTTGAGAATTTTTCCTTGTCTTCACAAGATTGAACTTTAGGGTGTTACAAATCCTACCCCCCTTAAAAATAATCTCGTCCCCGAGATTTGTAAGAAAAAGGAACATATGCACAAACAAAGAAATCTCAGCATGAGGTATAATTCTTTAACAAAACATTGGGTCAATAGACCTTTATTATTTCTTCTAAAATATTATCATATTACTAAAGTAACACCTAGATCTTACAAATCATCATAATTTATATCTATAAAGCTTGGTGAAGCTGGTGGTGGTGGGGGTTGTTGTTGTTGTTGTCTCTCCAGCCGTGCTTGCCTTATTTCTTGGCGGGCTTGACGTATTTCCTCGCGTTGTTGTCTTATCTGATTCTGCATCTCGGTCACCATGTCTGTTAACTGTTGTATTACCAGTCTTTGGGTAGCAACCACTTGATTGAGGTCAACAGGTGGAGGATTTGGAGGATTCATTTTCTGTTTGTTGTTACGTGATAATCTTTCCTTTCCTGGTATTGACCATGAAAGTTAGAAGCATGTGGTAATAGTTTTGCAAAGGAAATTACTAAGCGGAATGGATAAGCTAGTAGTTGGTTATAATCTATAGATTCTTTGGTAGGGCTTAATTTATGTCCAGATTGGGGTAACCAATCATATAAGGTGAATATCCAAGGGTAAGATAGAATCTGTCAAGATGAGAGATATACATGGGTGAGATAGGCTACAAGATGTAGGTTAAAAGTTTGTTTGTTATTAGGTGGGAATAGAAAGGTCATACTATTCATTATGGCACTATGGGTTGGGTTTGAGTTGATCCAATGTGCTAAGATAATTTTAATACATGGCTAGTGGGGTCTAATCTCTTCTACTAGTGTCATTAATCTGTTTAAGTGAACCACATTAAGTTAGATAACATTAGACCACACTGGATCAGGTCACATTAGGTAAGATAAGATCTAGATTAAATTGGATGTGACTAGATTAGACTAGTTTAGGTTAGATAGATCTATCAGGGTAAGATATATCTGAGTAGGATGGATTATGTGTAGGTTGGTTAGAATCTCTTGCTGGGTTAGAATCGAGGGGTTATGCAACTATTGGATGGTTAAGGTAGTTGCATATGGCCAAGTTGATCTGACATTCTTAATTTAGTGCAGGGTGATCTAAGTTAAGACTGGTTCTATAGTTTTAGAGTCTAAACTATTTCATCAGTATTATCTAACATGTTTGATAAGTCACTTTAAATTTGATCAGATCTGGGTTAGATTGGTGTGACTTGTTTGACTAGATAAGATCTAGTTAATTTGCATTAGATCATGGTTGTTAAACTAGGGTGGATAAGTATGCTTATTAGGACAAGAGGGATCCATAAAGATAAGATAGAATCTTTTAAGACCAGTTAGACCTATTAGGATGAGATACAATCTTTTCAAGATAGGATGAGTATCTTTTAAGATAAGATGGATCTATTAAGATAAGGGAGAATCTTTTTAAGATAAGATGAATTGGTTAGAATGAGAGCTTTTTAGGATAAGATAAATCTCTTAAGCTAGATATGTTCCAATGGGGATAATCTAGGTTGTCTAGTTATTTTGTAAATATATTTTTATACCTATGTGTATATGTGGATGCAATTGTGGACATTACTCCACAACCCATCATACTCAAACAAAGATCCAAATCAGACATATTTCATAAGAGCAAACATTCAAATACATAGACACTTATAAAAATAGTTTTGTTTTTGTTCCTAAGAGTAGGTCTCCTATTTCCAAGGGTCACTTTTGGCACAGGATTTCAAAGTGTGAAATCCACATTTGTCTTTAGAAGGAAAAGGTAAGAATAATCAGAGTGAAGCGGAAATAGATGAGAAAAGATTAATATAAGTTTAGAAAAGAATCAGAGTAGCAAAGATAAGGTTAATCAGAGTAGAACAGTAGAAAGTGAGACATGATCAAGATAAGCATAAAAAGAATCAGAGTAAGGTAAGTAGGTAATGGTTGTCTAGTTCTATCTAGGTTTCGTCCTACAGTCAACATTCCTCTGATACCACTTCTGTAACACCCGGATTTTAGGGGTCCAAAACCCGGGGTTAACATAAACACCAGGTATGCTGGGACCTAGTCTCATACATATGATGTATAGTGGCACAGGATCGAATGTCACAACTTTATATATAACAGGAGTTCTATACAAAATAAATAATTACATTATAAGGAGACAACGGTCCAGCAACCCAAAGTTGACTGGGAGACGACGACCTAGACCACTCACGAACTCATCACAGCATCCTCCATGAGCATCATCCTGCAGTACCTGGTCTTGACCTGTGGTGTATGTGAGACAGCAAGAGTGAGCTCACATACGTTCATCGCTCAACAAGTTGTGGGGAATAATGTGCATGAACTCGCCAAAGGTAGGAGCTCACATAAAGTGTAAGGCTTGCCAAAGAAGATGGTTAGAGCCGAGCATTGCTTTTAAAGTTGGTCAAAATTTTATTAGCAGTTACTAAGTATAAGTAAATACCAAACCCAATTAAGTAATAGAACAAAAGTAACCACATCACCTGCAATGCAATGCTTATGACAGATTGAATTTAGTTCCATAATTTAATCATGTGAGGGTCCGAGCTGCTCATGACCGTGAGCACGGCTAGTATACCAGTTTTACACTCTGCAGAGGTTGCGCATCTTTACCCACAAGTCGTGTTACCCATCTGCCAAGGGGTCATGAATCCCATACACCTCTACCAAGGAAGTGAGGCAGGGTAGCACTACGAGGCCTTTACAAAGTTCCACTAGCTTCCGAAAACCCGCTACAGTTTATAGGAAGATCCAGTACAGGAATCCCTTGCAGGACCGCCATCGCAGCAAAATCCTCCCGAGGGCACTTCCCGCACTGACCTCTCCCCTACTGCCCTTGCCCCTTTCGGGTAAGGTAGTCTTCCACTAGCTTTCCTAATTAATCAGCCAAGGGCATCCCATACTACCCTTGTGGTAGCACTGTTTTCCCGGGTGGTCGCTCCATGTTCCAATTAACATAATGATCTTATCATGAACAACAAATAACAACTAATAACAAAAGTATAACCATGAATAATGTATCTCCATACCCAAAACTACATATAGCACTAGCAAGTACTACCCAGAAAGATCAGTGGTAAACAAGGTATAAAGATAGACAAACTAGGGTAACCTATTGGGTCCCATCAAAATTAACCTATGCAGATCATTATGATTAATCAGAACATGGCTGGGTAAAAAGAAGTGATCAAGGGCACAACTTGCCTGGGCCTTGAGAATCCAGATACCAGGATGATTCCTTCAGATCCTCGTGACCTCACTGCTAGTCGTAGCAATACAAACATACATGGTATAGGCAAAATTAACATTACACCAAACATATATGCAAAATACTTATTAATAATCTACATATTAAAATAAGATCACAGGAAAAAGAATTATTAATTTTGGAGTTGTAGAATTCAAGTTATGAATTTCCTAAGATTTAATGTGATTAAAATATGATTAAATGGTAAATAAATTTTCTGACAGAGTTCATGTCAAAACAGTGGTTCTAAATGGTAGAGAATATTATTACAAAATTTTAGGAATTGGAATGACTCAATTTAGAGCTAAAATGGATTAGTTATGAATTATCTAAGTTCTAGCAATTATTTTTATATTAAAAATTCATTTTCTATTTATTTTCTCTGGTTTTATAAAATCCTGGACCGGGCGTCAATTTCCAGAAAACACAGGGGTCTCGGTGTAATATTTCTAAGGCACAGGGAATAGTGACTAAAGGACGGCGGGTTGATTTCACAAAACCCCGAGGACTCTTTAGAAAAATACCCAGCCGAAGGGGTACGGGCCGATCTCAGCCGTCCGATCAAATATCGAAGGCCAGGATTAGATCTGTATTAATCCGAACGGGTATGCAACACGGACCGTCCGATCTAGCGCCAACGCTCCAGATCACATCATAACACATAACCGACCACGACCACCGGATCACGGATCTACGGCCGAAGCTTATTTGAACGAAAGGGTATCCTCGATCTAATCTCGACCGTCGGCTGGGATCCAACGGTCGGGCGCCCTTCCCCCAATTCCTATCATCCCGAGCGGCGGCGGTGGCGCACCCACGGCGGAGCTTCGCCGGCGTACGCACAATCCGATGCCAAACCACCCCGAACTAGAAATTAATCGGTGCAAAACCAAGAGGGGAAGATAGTGAATCTACAGAGAGGGGTCTTACCGGCGATTGAAGGGGGTTGCAGTCCCGCCCACGGAGGAGAGCGGATTCACGGCGGAGTAGCTACGGCGGCGAGCAATTACTTGAGCTCTGGTGGAGTTCAATTCGAATTGGAGGCGCGAACAGCTTTCCCAGGCGAAGTCGATGCTCCCCGACCCGACTCCGAGAGCGGAGACCCCCCAGCGGCGGCTATCCCCGGCGGCGGCGGCTCTTCTCTCTTTCGGTTCTTCACACGCGCCGGTCAATGGAGCTTCCGTTTCGGATGGGACGAGGAGGAGGGGTCGCGGAGCTCCGGCTTTATACCCAAGGAACGACCTGCGACAGTTGCACGGAAGCCGAGATTCACGGCGAGCTCCGCGGAGTTCGCGCGGTCCGTTCGCCGCGAGGAAGAGAGCACTGACGAGGGTGGCCCGCAGATCAGTGAGGGAAGCGCAGCAAGCGATGGGGGTGGGTGGATGACGTGCGGGCCCCACGACGTCAGCGATGAGCGCGCGCACGTGGGAGGCTGACGGGGTGGAGCCCACCTGTCGGCGCCGTGATTTGGAGTGGGCTGCGCGCGGGTGAGTGGAGATGGGCCGAAAACGGGATCCGAGGCCCAGTTAGGTATAGTATCCTTTTTCTTTTTCTTTTCTATTTTCTTTTCCCCATTTTTCAAATCCAATTCAAATCCAATTTGAATTCAAGTTTGAGTTCAACTTTGTGAATAACTTGTCCTCAGTTTGAATAGTATAATTTAATAATATAAGTGTGAAGAATTTTTTTTATTCTGATTTTATTTTATTTTATGTAGTATTTTCCCTACTCCTTCATTTTTTTCTATTTCCTATTTTCCTTTCCATTTGAATTTCAAATCATCACAAGTTTAAAGTTCAAACACTTAATTTTTGATACACATGTAGAACTTTAGCATAATGTGCAAAAACCTATTTTATGTATTTCTTTATTTATTTTAGTTCTTTTAGACAAGCTTTTAATCATATAGTAGAATAATCCCTACCTTATTACTTCTAGGGAAAATCAAATTCATATTGTAAACTATATATTTTAAGAAATAGTTTAATCCTAATTCTTTTATATATCCCAATCCAAAGGCAATTTAGATTATCTAAGTATCTTTAATTATGTATTTTTAACATATTCAGGAGTGGAAACTTCTAATTTATGATTATCTCTAAGGAAAGGTGTTTTGATTTAAAATCTTTGAGAATTTTTCCTTGTCTTCACAAGATTGAACTTTAGGGTGTTACAGAATGCTTGGGTGTTGTGAATGGAGGTGGTTGGGGTTGTATTTATAGCCACCAACCACTTCCTAGCCGTTGCTCCATTCTGCCGAGCGCGGACGGTCCACCCTCCTGGTCCGGACGGTCCGCCCCTGTTGATCAACGGCTGAAAATGCAACGGTCAGTAGTAACGGCTATATCAACGGCTATATTGCATTTAATGCGTCGTCAGATGTCAGATAAAGCCAGTCGCGGACGGTCCGGTCGTGCACCCCGGACGGTCCGCGAGGCCGCTATAATTCAATTTCCGAACCCGTCACCTTCGGGTTTTTCGGTTTCTCACCTACCGGACGGTCCGCGCCTGAGGCCGGACGGTCCGCGCGAGGTCTCGGACGGTCCTTGCTTTTCCTCCTAACAGTCCGTAGTGTAGAGTTGGATTTTTGCATTGGTTCCGTCCGAGGGTCATCTTGGTGTTGCAGACGGTCCGCCGCAAGGGCCCGGACGGTCCGCGCTTGGCCTGTTTTTCCAAAAAGCTTCTCCTGTCCGGAATAATCTACGGTATTCCGGACAGTCGATTTAGTATAGTTGTAGATGAACCTTGGGCACCTGTAGAACATATAATCTAGAGCAAACTAGTTAGTCCAATTATTTGTGTTGGGCAATTCAACCACCAAAATCAATTAGGAAGTAGGTGTAAGCCTAATTCCCTTTCAATCTCCCCCTTTTTGGTGATTGATGCCAACACAAACCAAAGCAAATATAAAAGTGCATATTTGAACTAGTTTGCATAATTGTAAGTGCAAAGGTTACTTAGAATTGTGCCAATATAAATTCTTGCATGGATTGTTTCTTTATTTTTAACATTTTGGACCACGCATGCACCACTTGTTTTGTTTTTGCAAATTCTTTTGTAAATCCTTTTCAAAGTCCTTTTGCAAATAGTCAAAGGTAAATGAATAAGATTCCGAGAAGCATTTTCAAGATTTGAAATTCTCCCCTTGTTTCAAATGCTTTTCCTTTGACTAAACAAAACTCCCCCTTAATGAAATTCTCCTCTTAGTGTTCAAGAGGGTTTTTGATATATCAATTTTGAAATACTACTTTTTCTCCCCCTTTTGAACATAATAAGATACTAATTTGAAATTTATCAATTGAGAATCATACCAATTGAAAAACTCGTTTTTAAAATTAGGTGGTGGTGCGGTCCTTTTGCTTTGGGCTAATACTTTCTCCCCCTTTGGCATGAATCGCCAAAAACGGATACTTGGAATGAAATATAGGCCCTTGAAGTACTTTCTCCTCCTTTAGTCATAAATAAATGAGTGAAGATTATACCAAAGACGGAGAGTGAAGCGGAGTGACGGCAAAGGATGAGTAGTAGAGTGGAGTGGAAGCCTTTGTCTTCGCCGAAGACTCCAATTCCCTTTCAATATACCTATGACTTGGTTTGAAATACACTTGAGAACACATTAGTCATAGCATATATAAAAGAGACATGATCAAAGGTATATTTATAAGCTATGTGTGCAAGTTTTAGCAAAAGAAATTCCTAGAATCAAGAATATTGAGCTCATGCCTAAGATTGGTAAAAGATTGTTCATCAAGTGGCTTGGTAAAGATATCGGCTAATTGATCTTTGGTATTAATGTATGAAATCTCGATATCCCCCTTTTGTTGGTGATCCCTAAAAAAATGATACCGAATGGCTATGTGTTTAGTGCGGCTATGCTCAACGGGATTATCCGCCATGCGGATTGCACTCTCATTATCACATAGAAGAGGAACTTTGGTTAGTTTGTAACCATAGTCCCGCAGGGTTTGCCTCATCCAAAGCAATTGCACGCAACAGTGGCCTGCGGTAATATACTCGGCTTCGGCGGTAGAAAGAGCGACCGAATTTTGCTTCTTTGAAGCCCAAGACACCAAGGATCTTCCCAAGAACTGGCAAGTCCCCGATGTGCTCTTTCTATTAATCTTACACCCCGCCCAATCGGCATCCGAATAACCAATCAAATCAAATGTGGATCCCTGAGGGTACCAAAGCCCAAACTTAGGAGTATAAGCCAAATATCTCAAGATTCGTTTTACGGCCGTAAGGTGTGATTCCTTAGGGTCGGCTTGGAATCTTGCACACATGCAAACGGAAAGCATAATGTCCGGTCGAGATGCACATAAATAGAGTAATGAACCAATCATCGACCGGTATACCTTTTGATCCACGGACTTACCTCCCGTGTCGAGGTCGAGATGCCCATTTGTTCCCATGGGTGTCTTGATGGGCTTGGCATCCTTCATTCCAAACTTGCTTAGAATGTCTTGAGTATACTTCATTTGGCTAATGAAGGTGCCCTCTTGGAGTTGCTTGACTTGGAATCCTAGAAAATACTTCAACTCCCCCATCATCGACATCTCGAATTTTTGTGTCATGATCCTACTAAATTCTTCACATGTAGATTCGTTAGTAGACCCAAATATGATATCATCAACATAAATTTGGCATACAAACAAATCATTGTCAAGAGTCTTAGTGAAAAGAGTAGGATCGGCCTTGCCGACTTTGAAACCATTTGCAATAAGGAAATCTCTAAGGCATTCATACCATGCTCTTGGGGCTTGCTTGAGCCCATAAAGCGCCTTAGAGAGCCTATAAACATGGTTAGGGTACTCACTGTCTTCAAAGCCGGGAGGTTGCTCAACATAGACCTCTTCCTTGATTGGTCCGTTGAGGAAGGCACTCTTCACGTCCATTTGGTAAAGCTTGAAGCCATGGTAAGTAGCATAGGCTAATAATATGCGAATTGACTCAAGCCTAGCTACGGGTGCATAGGTTTCACCGAAATCCAAACCTTCGACTTGGGAGTATCCCTTGGCCACAAGTCGAGCTTTGTTCCTAGTCACCACACCATGCTCGTCTTGCTTGTTGCGGAAGACCCACTTGGTTCCTACAACATTTTGGTTAGGACGTGGAACTAAATGCCATACCTCGTTCCTCGTGAAATTGTTGAGCTCCTCTTGCATCGCCATCACCCAATCCGAATCTTGAAGTGCTTCCTCTACCCTGTGTGGCTCAATAGAGGAAACAAAAGAGTAATGTTCACAAAAATGTGCAACACGAGATCGAGTGATTACCCCCTTATGAATGTCGCCGAGGATGGTGTCGACGGGGTGATCTCGTTGTATTGCTTGGTGGACTCTTGGGTGTGGCGGCCTTGGTTGTTCATCCTCCTTGTCTTGATCATTTTCATCTCCCCCTTGATCGTTGCCGTCATCTTGAGAAGGCTCATCTCTTTGATCTTCTCCTTCATCAACTTGAGCCTCGTCCTCATTTTGGGTTGGCGGAGATGCTTGCGTGGAGGAGGATGGTTGATCTTGTGCATGTGGAGGCTCTTCGGATTCCTTAGGACACACATCCCTAATGGACATGTTCCTTAGCGCTATACATGGAGCCTGTTCTTCACCTATCTCATCAAGATCAACTTGCTCTACTTGAGAGCCATTAGTTTCATCAAACACAACGTCACAAGAAACTTCAACAAGTCCTGAGGACTTGTTAAAGACTCTACATGCCCTTGTGTTTGAGTCATATCCTAGTAAAAAGCCTTCTACAGTTTTAGGAGCAAATTTAAATTTTCTAGCTCTTTTAACAAGAATAAAGCATTTGCTACCAAAAACTCTAAAATATGAAATATTGGGCTTTTTACCGGTTAGGAGTTCATAGGATGTCTTCTTGAGGATTCGGTGTAGATATAACCGGTTGATGGCGTAGCAGGCGGTGTTGACCGCCTCGGCCCAAAACCGATCCGGTGTCTTGTACTCATCAATCATGGTTCTTGCCATGTCCAATAGAGTTCGATTCTTCCTCTCCACTACACCATTTTGTTGTGGAGTGTAGGGAGAAGAAAACTCATGCTTGATGCCCTCCTCCTCAAGGAAGCCTTCAATTTGAGAGTTCTTGAACTCCGTCCCGTTGTCGCTTCTAATTTTCTTGATCCTCAAGCCGAACTCATTTTGAGCCCGTCTCAAGAATCCCTTTAAAGTTTCTTGGGTTTGTGATTTTTCCTGCAAAAAGAATACCCAAGTGAAGCGAGAATAATCATCCACAATGACTAGACAGTACTTACTCCCGCCGATACTTATGTAAGCGATCGGGCCGAATAGATCCATGTGTAGGAGCTCCAGTGGTCTGTCACTTGTCATGATGTTCTTGTGTGGATGATGAGTGCCAACTTGCTTCCCGGCTTGGCATGCGCTACAGATCCTGTCTTTCTCAAAATGAACATTTGTTAGTCTTAAAATGTGTTCTCCCTTTAGAAGCTTATGAAGATTCTTGATTCCAACATGGGCTAGTCGGCGATGCTAGAGCCAACCTAAGTTAGTCTTAGCAATTAAGCATGTGTCGAGTTCAGCTCTATCAAAATCTACCAAGTATAGCTGACCCTCTAACACACCCTTAAATGCTATTGAATCATCACTTCTTCTAAAGACAGTGACACCTACATCAGTAAAGAGACAGTTGTAGCCCATTTGACATAATTGAGATACAGAAAGCAAATTGTAATCTAAAGAATCTACAAGAAAAACATTGGAAATAGTATGGTCAGGTGATATAGCAATTTTACCCAATCCTTTGACCAAACCTTGATTTCCATCCCCGAATGTGATAGCTCGTTGGGGATCTTGGTTTTTCTCATATGAGGAGAACATCTTCTTCTCCCCTGTCATGTGGTTTGTGCACCCGCTGTCGAGTATCCAACTTGAGCCCCCGGATGCATAAACCTACAAAACAATTTTAGTTCTTGACTTTAGGTACCCAAACGGTTTTGGGTCCTTTGGCATTAGAAACAAGAACTTTGGGTACCCAAACACAAGTCTTAGAACCCTTGTGCTTGCCCCCAACAAACTTGGCAACTACTTTGCCGGATTTGTTAGTCAGCACATAAGATGCATCAAAAGTTTTAAATGAAATACTATGATCATTTGATGCAATAGGAGTTTTCTTTCTAGGCAACTTGGCACGGGTTGGTTGCCTAGAGCTAGATGTCTCACCCTTATACATAAAAGCATGATTAGGGCCAGAGTGAGACTTCCTAGAATGAGTTCTCCTAATTTTGCTCTCGGGATAACCGGCAGGGTACAAAATGTAACCCTTGTTATCCTGAGGCATGTGAGCCTTGCCCTTAACAAAGTTGGACAAGTTCTTAGGAGGAGCATTAATTTTGACATTGTCTCCCCTTTGGAAGCCAATGCCATCATTGATGCCAGGGCGTCTCCCATTATAGAGCATACTTCTAGCAAATTTAAACTTTTCATTCTCTAGGTTATGCTCGGCAATTTTAGCATCTAATAATGCTATATGATCATTTTGTTGTTTAATTAGAGCCATGTGATCATGAATAGCATTGATATCAACATCTCTACATCTAGTACAAATAGAAGTGTGCTCAACGGTAGATGTAGAGGGTTTGCAAGATTTTAATTCTACAACCTTAGCATGCAACATATCATTCTTAGTTCTAAGGTTGGAAATTGTAACATTGCAAACATCTAATTCTTTAGCCTTAGCAATTAATTTCTCATTCTCATTTCTAAGGCTAGCAATAGAGATATTCAACTCATCAATCCTAGCAAGTAAATCAACATTATCATTTCTAGGATTGGAAGTTGAATCAATACAAACATGAGAATCAACCTTAGCAATTAATTTAGCATTTTCACTTCTAAGGTTGTTAATGGTCTCATGGCATGTGCTTAGCTCACTAGATAATTTCTCACATTTTTCTAACTCAAGAGCATAAGCATTCTTAACCTTAACATGTTTCTTGTTTTCCTTAATTAGGAAGTCCTCTTGGGAATCCAAAAGGTCATCCTTTTCATGAATAGCACTAATTAATTCATTCAATTTTTCTTTTTGTTTTATGATAAGGTTGGCAAAAAGGGTACGCAAATTATTTTCCTCATCACTAGCATTATCATCACTAGAGGATTCATATTTAGTGGAGGAATTAGATTTAACCTTCTTCTTTTTGCCGTCCTTTGCCATGAGGCACTTGTGGCCGACGTTTGGGAAGAGGAGTCCCTTGGTGACGGCGATGTTTGCGGCGTCCTCGTCGGAGGAGGAGTCGGTGGAGCTCTCGTCGGAGTCCCACTCGCGGCACACATGGGCATCGCCGCCCTTCTTCTTGTGGTACCTCTTCTTTTCTCTCCTCTTTCCCTTCTTGTCGTTATCCCTGTCACTATCACTTGATAATGGACATTTAGCAATAAAGTGACCGGGCTTACCACACTTGTAGCAAACCTTCTTGGAACGGGATTTGTAATCCTTCCCCTTCCGTTGCTTGAGGATTTGGTGAAAGCTTTTGATGATTAAAGCCATCTCCTCATTGTCGAGCTTGGAGGCGTCAATCGGTTGTCTACTCGGTGTAGACTCCTCCTTCTTCTCCTCCGTCGCCTTAAATGCCACTGGTTGTGCTTCGGACGTGGAGGGTTCATCAAGCTCATTGATCTTCTTTGATCCTTTAATCATACATTCAAAGCTCACAAAATTCTCGATTACTTCCTCGGGAGTCATTAGTGTGTATCTAGGATTACCACGAATTAATTGAACTTGAGTGGGGTTAAGGAAAATAAGAGATCTTAGAATAACCTTAACCACCTCGTGGTCGTTCCACTTCTTACTCCCGAGGTTGCGCACTTGGTTCACCAAGGTTTTAAGCCGGTTGTACATATCTTGTGGCTCCTCCCCTTGGCGAAGACGAAAACGACCGAGCTCCCCCTCGATCGTTTCCCGCTTTGTGATCTTGGTGAGTTCATCACCCTCGTGCGCGGTCTTGAGTAGGTCCCAAATCTCTTTTGCATTCTTCAACCCTTGCACTTTGTTGTATTCCTCCTTGCTTAGAGAGGCAAGGAGTATGGTTGTAGCTTGGGAGTTGAGGTGCTCGATTTGGGCCACTTCGTCCGTATCGTAGTCTTCATCCCCTACGGATGGTACCTGCGCTCCAAACTCAACAACATTCCATATACTTTTGTGGAGTGAGGTTAGATGAAATTTCATTAAATCACTCCACCTAGCGTAATCTTCGCCATCAAAAGTTGGCGGTTTGCCTAATGGAACGGAAAGTAATGGAGTATGTCTAGATGTATGAGGGTAGTGTAAGGGGATCTTACTAAACTTCTTGCGCTCTTGGCGCTTAGAAGTTACGGACGGCGCATCGGAGTCGGAGGTTGATGTTGATGAAGTGTCGGTCTCGTAGTAGACCACCTTCCTCATCCTCTTTTGCTTGTCGCCTTTCCGATGCGACTTGTGGGAAGAAGATTTTTCCTTCTTCTCTTTGTGGTGTGAGGAAGAAGATCTTTTCTCCTTCCGTTTGGAGGAGTTCTTCTTCTTCTCCTTCCTCTTGGTGCGGGACTCTTCTGATGAAGTGCTCCCTTGGCTTGTAGTGGGCTTGTCGCCGGTCTCCATCTCCCTCTTGGTGTGATCTCCCGACATCACTTCGAGCGGTTAGGCTCTAATGAAGCACCGGGCTTTGATACCAATTGAAAGTCGCCTAGAGGGGGGGTGAATAGGGCAAAACTGAAATTCTCAAAGATAGTCACAACTACAAGCCGGGTTAGCGTTAGAAATATAATCGAGTCCTCGAGAGAAGGTGCAAAACAAATAGCAAGTGAATAAGGAGTGAGACAAGTGGATTTGTTTTACCGAGGTTTGGTGCTCGCAAACCTACTCCCCGTTGAGGTGGTCACAAAGACCGGGTCTCTTTCAACCCTTTCCCTCTCTCAAACGGTCCCTCGGACCGAGTGAGCTTTTCTTTTCAATCACTTGGAACACAAGGTTCCCACAAGTACCACAACAAGATTGGTGTCTCTTGCCTCAATTACAAGTGAATTTGATCGCAATAAAGAATCAAGAAAGAAAGCACGATTGCAAAAAGCCAAGCGACAAGAGCGACAAATAACACACGGATCACTTTCTCTCTCAGATCACTAATCACTAATGATCTCTTTTCACAATTGTGAAACTTGGAGAGATGAAGGCTTTGAATGTGTCTTGGAATGGATTGCTAGCTCTTGTATTGAATGTTGAAGGTTGGAATGCTTGGGTGTTGTGAATGGAGGTGGTTGGGGTTGTATTTATAGCCACCAACCACTTCCTAGCCGTTGCTCCATTCTGCTAAGCGCGGACGGTCCGCCCTCCTGGTCCGGACGGTCCGCCCCTGTTGATCAACGGCTGAAAATGCAACGGTCAGTAGTAACGGCTATATCAACGACTATATTGCATTTAATGCATCGTCAGATGTCAGATAAAGCCAGTCGCGGACGGTCCGGTCGTGCACCCCGGACGGTCTGCGAGGCCGCTATAATTCAATTTCCGAACCCGTCACCTTCGGGTTTTTCGGTTTCTCACCTACCGGACGGTCCGCGCCTGAGGCCGGACGGTCCGCGCGAGGTCTCGGATGGTCCTTGCTTTTCCTCCGGACAGTCCATAGTGTAGAGTTGGATTTTTGCATTGGTTCCGTCCGAGGGTCATCTTGGTGTTGCGGACGGTCCGCCGCAAGGGCCCGGACGGTCCGCGCTTGGCCTATTTTTCCAAAAAGCTTCTCCTGTCCGGAATAATCTACGGTATTCCGGACAGTCGATTTAGTATAGTTGTAGATGAACCTTGGGCACCTGTAGAACATATAATCTAGAGCAAACTAGTTAGTCCAATTATTTGTGTTGGGCAATTCAACCACCAAAATCAATTAGGAAGTAGGTGTAAGCCTAATTCCCTTTCAATTTTCAACTTAAATTCCTTTTTTATATGCGTGATATTTATTCTCCATAATATTTTTTTCATGGATCTGATTTGTAAGTCATTTTCATAAACCAATGCCAAAGATGAATCCATGTTTCTAATGGAAACCCCGAACAAACACCACTGGCAGGAGGCGCTCGCGTTGGCGTTGCTCATCAACGACGAGAAGAAGCTTGCACTACACCAAAATAGTAAACTTCCTAGAGCCTAAACCCTAGGAAGTTAGCCCTAAATTCTAGGAAGTTAGCTAAACCCTCGGAAGTTAAGCCATCCCGTCGGAAGTTTGGCTCTCGGAAATTTTTTGTCGAAAGTTAGCTTAACTTCCTAGAGCCCTCTAGAAAGTTAGCTAACTTCCTACAGTCAAAGAAGCCTCTCAGAAGTTAGTAGGTTCTCGGAAGTTAGTAGCTTCACGCCGTCAGCGCCGTCAGCTGATTAACTTCCTACGACTAACTTCCTACGGCTGACTGTAGCCCCTAGGAAGTTAGCTTCCTACGGCTGACTACAGCCCCTAGGAAGTTAGCTAGCTAACTTCCTACGACCCAATAAGCCTCTAGGAAGTTAATTTGACCAACATTACAAATATTGTTTATTTTTATTTTACACCACATTCCACATCATAACAAATATATAGCACAACATATTTTTCACATAAAACATCTCACACACAATCACATAACAATATTTAAATCCGTAGTCTCATCAATTATATTACAAAAGTCTCATCCATAGTCATAATAAGACACATCTCATTCAGTACTAATAGGAGACAATATCTCATACATAGTCATAATAAAAGTCTCAAGTATGAGAACACAATAACATATAGTAGGACACTTGTGCGGATGCTTGCATGAAATAGCTGACGATCCTATGGACATCGGACACTGTGTGCACTCCTTCATGCATGTAGCTACAATCGATTTGGAATTCATTAGCCCTGTTGATAACGGTGGACATTTTACGACAACCCTCGCGCGCGCTCGATCCACTTAGTATTCAGCATTTTATGGATTTTTTCCCGTTCCAATTCAGTAATCTGAACACACACAAGAAAACAAAAAAAAGGTATATTTAGCCATGGAATGAAACCCTTATTATTACTCAAAAGGAAGATTAGCACATCTTTATTATGAGGGATAGTCTGATAGAAGTTAACTGTAAATTAGGGATGGTAGATATATATCAAAATTCAAAAGTTATCATTATCCCAAGATTAATGCTAGACAAAGCACAGATACAAAGATATGACTCAAGGGATGTTGGCAACACTACTTATTAAGACGGTAAGGGGTAGGCTGTCATTCCGTGTTCTGCCATTCCCATTCCGTCCTCCCCCACAAAGCCCATTCCCATTTCCGGCTGCCATTCTCATTCCACCCTCCCCCTCAAAGCCCATTCATTTCCGGCTGCCATTCCGTGTTCTGTCATTTCCATTCCACTCTCCCCATGTCTTTCTCATTCCCACTCTCACAAAGCTCATTCCCATTCCCACGTGCATCCCACGCCTATCTAAAATTAAATTTAAAAAACACAAATGTGGCTCCAATGGGATTTAATTTCGCGACCCCTCAAGCAAATGTGCTCGTAGCTACCACTACACCACATGTGTGTTTATGTCAATATTTGTTACAGTAAAAATATCTACTACATCTCTCCCAAATCTCACCTGCTACCCTTGCACAATGTGTAGTAGTAGATAATTATCAACGAGATTACTGAATTATATTTTTGGACGGAGACAATAGTATTTAAAGAAGAGCCTTACATGCAATTTCTTTTGTTTTTATAATATTTTCAACTTAAATTCCTTTTTTATATGCGTGATATTTATTCTCCATAATATTTTTTATGGATCTGATTTGTAAGTCATTTTCATAAACCAATGCCAAAGATGAATCCATGTTTCTTACATGGAAACCCCGAACAAACACCACTGGCAGGAGGCGCTCGCGTTGGTGTTGCTCATCAACGGCGAGAAGAAGCTTGCACTACACCAAAATATCTCTACTACTTATTAAGACGGTAAGGGGTAGGCTGCCATTCCGTGTTCTGCCATTCCCATTCCGCCCTCCCCCGCAAAGCCCATTCCCATTTCCGGTTGCCATTCCCATTCCGCCCTCCCCCGCAAAGCCCATTCCCATTTCTGGCTGTCATTCTGTGTTCTGTGATTCCCATTCCACCCTCCCCGTGTCTTTCTCATTCCCACTCTCACAAAGCTCATTTCCATTCTCACGTGCATCCCACGTCTAGCTAAAATTAAATTAAAAAACATAGCTACCACTACACCACATGTGTGTTTATGTCAATATTTGTTACAGTAAAAATATCTACTACATCTCTCCCAAATCTCACCTGCTACCCTTGCACAATGTGTAGTAGTAGATAATTATCAACGAGATTACTGAATTATATTTTTGGATGGAGGCAGTAGTATTTAAAGAAGAGCCTTGCATGCAATTTCTTTTGTTTTTATAATATTTTCAACTTAAATTCCTTTTTTATATGCGTGATATTTATTCTCCATAATATTTTTTCCATGGATCTGATTTGTAAGTCATTTTCATAAACCAATGCCAAAGATGAATCCATGTTTCTTACACGCAAACCCCGAACAAACACCACTGGAAGGAGGCGCTCGCGTTGGCGTTGCTCATCAACGACGAGAAGAAGCTTGACTACACCAAAATAGTAAACTTCCTAGAGCCTAAACCCTAGGAAGTTAGCCCTAAACTCTAGGAAGTTAGCTAAACTCTCAGAAGTTAAGCCATCCCATCGGAAGTTTGGCTCTCAGAAATTTTTTGTCGGAAGTTAGCTTAACTTCCTAGAGCCCTCTAGAAAGTTAGCTAACTTCCTACAGCTAAAGAAGCCTCTCGGAAGTTAGTAGGTTCTCGGAAGTTAGTAGCTTCATGCCGTCAGCGCCATCAGCTGATTAACTTCCTACGACTAACTTCCTACGGCTGACTGTAGCCCCTAGGAAGTTAGCTTCCTACGGCTGACTGTAGCCCCTAGAAAGTTAGCTTCCTACGGCTGACTATAGCCCCTAGGAAGTTAGCTAGCTAACTTCCTACGCCCAATAAGCCTCTAGGAAGTTAATTTGACCAACAATACAAATGTTGTTTATTTTTATTTTACACCACATTCCACATCATAACAAATATATAGCACAACATATTTTTCACATAAAACATCTCACACACAATCACATAAAAATATTTAAATCCGTAGTCTCATCAATTATATTACAAAAGTCTCATCCATAGTCATAATAAGACACATCTCATTCAGTACTAATAAGAGACAATATCTCATACATAGTCATAATAAAAGTCTCAAGTATGAGAACACAATAACATATAGTAGGACACTTGTGCGGATGCTTGCATGAAATAGCTGACAATCCTATAGACGTCAGACACTGTGTGCACTCCTTCATGCATGTAGCTACAATCGATTGGGAATTCATTAGCCCTCTTAATAACGGTGGACATTTTACGACAACCCTCGCGCGCGCTCGATCCACTTAGTATTCAGCACTTTATGGATTTTTCCCGTTCCAATTCAGTAATCTGAACACACACAAAAAACAAAAAAGGGTATATTTAGCCATGGAATGAAACCCTTATTATTACTCAAAAGGAAGATTAGCACATCTTTATTATGAGGGATAGTCTGATAGAAGTTGACTGTAAATTAGGGATGGCAGATATATATCAAAATTCAAAAGTTATCATTATCCCAAGATTAATGCTAGACAAAGCACACATACAAAGATATGACTCAAGGGATGTTGGCAACCATTTGAACAGTATAAACATAGTATGCAACAGAAGTCACTTGATTGAATTGTAACAAGTATAAAAAGTATTAGGAGAATTAGGAAGATAAGCGCCAAAGTGATGTACCAAAGAATGAGTAGTTGCTCTTGGAGAAAGGCCAACATCTTGGATTATGATTATAGCTTCGCCTAAACCTTTAGTCACAAGAATCAATTGAGAACATAAGGCTTTTCCTGGATGTGTAACTATTTGCACCACATGTGTGTCATTGGTAGAAGCATCTAGGGAGCATGTTCCACCACTTACAATCAGATTTTCCTGTGGCTCAAATGTATAAGAGCATAAATAGCAAAGGGGGCTTAAATTACTTCAGACCATGAACAGGATATACAAGAAGTGAGCAAAAGTTCACCTGTGCTCAGGATGGAAAACTAACAAGACATATTCAGGGGTGACTCTTAAGGAAGAAACAATCTGTATAAACATAAGCTGAGTGAGACAAGAACTTTAGCGAAATTGATAAAAAGTATTCAAGCGAAGAGAAGATGAATTAGCGAAAAATCTTCCATTTACATGTATACTCGCAGCAGCTAGACTTATATTTCTTCCGTTGGAGATTACAATGGGTGATGCTTGCAATCTATCTGGACCACGGTCAGCTTTCCTAGCAGCTTCCAATATATCAAGTCGGTTTTCTGTACAGTCAACGGAAACCATTTAGTAGGCTGGGAACAGTACAAAACTTTCAACACGGACATGTTGTACTTTTAAGGATTATTAAACTGAATTTTAATAAAAAGAACAGGAAAGTGCCATTTTCATTTGCTATCAATGTTATTTCTGATGGGAAGTCACAAATAACAGTAAACTCTGATTTGGAAATTGCAGGCACAGGATGATCTTTACCAACCATGTTCCCACGTGAAAACAGCAATTTCTAAAAAAAGTGAATTAAATTAAATATATTTCAGTGAATCAATTCACCAGAATATATTGCAATACGCAATTCATAAACAAAAATGCAAAGATCCATTTGAAGTACTTACATAGCTCACTTTGCTTAGGCAAGATACTCGATATAGTCCATTAGATAGTTTATTCACAGTGGTAGAACTAATAATATGAGCTGCTGTTGTAGCATGAACATCAAAATCTTACATAATCAAACCAAAATCGGTAATATAATTAACTTGGTGCTCTAAATCGAACCTGGACTGTCCTATCACATATTCTTTGTGTGGAGAGGAAGTTATGTTTATTTTCTAGAGGTACCAGTTGCCTCTCGGAAGTTATTTATTTCCTACGGTTTGTTATAAAAGCTGTAGGAAGTTAAAAAACCGTAGGAAGTGTATGATTTTGGTGTAGTGTTGGTGACTGCTAGTTCGACCTCTGGAAGCAGTCCTACGTGTCCACATACGCCGCTATGTTCGGCAAGCCCCAGCGTAGCTGTCGCTTGGACGTGGTCCAGAGCGGTTGCACCACGCTGTCCATCTTCAAACAGGAAGACCTCATGGTCGTTCCCAACGCTGGCGACTCTCGGGTTGTTCTAGGCACCACATCCGACGACGGCGTTGTCACGCCGTCCAGCTCATCATCCATCTGAAGCTCAACCTGCCACGTAAGTCGCTACTGGTCGGCCATGAATTCTTGTGCGCTGGGACGATGGTTGTTGCTGACGTTGTGTGAGTGTCCTCGAACAAGATGTATGTAGAGGAGTAGCACATCCGGTGGTGCAATGACTAGGTGTACTACCTTGCTGATGAGCCTGAGGTGCAATTCGTTTGGCAGCCCAGCCAAGAGTCATCGGTACTCGCCATATCGTGCACGTTCGACGACTACTATATCAAGGTATGTGGTGTCATCCTGACGCAGAGGAGGACCGACAGAAATGACCACTTTCCATCGTCAGGGTAGCTTTTGTGCTAGTCTGCCTTTAATTCTCTTTGCAGACACATACACTTGCCTTTTTTGTTTAAGCAAGCGTGTATGGTGGTGCGTACCTGATGACTGACAATGTACGAGGGAACTTGTACAGGCAGGTGTGGCACGTGCTCTTCAATGATGAGACCATGCAAATCGTGGCATATATCGAAGTCTGCATGATACTGATGGTTGCAATGTAGTAGTGAAACAGCTAAATTAAAATAACAAAATTTATATATGACGAGGACTACAAATGAATTATGAAACATTTTCTTATAACAATATAAGACACATTTTATATATAAGTTATCATGTTGGACACTTACGTAGTTAAGTTATAATTTAAAACTAAGGTTACATCGGAGGAGAGTTTGTCTCCCTTCCATTGCGCGGCAGGTGGCTGCCGCCGCTCTAGCGATTCGTAGGGCTCAGTCATCCCTCTCTCGGATGACAGGGACGTTTCTGTAAAAAAAGTTTTCAAAGATTTAATTGGATCCTTAACAAAGCCGCATATACCTATTTTCGTATTTTTTCTGTTCTAGTATATAGAGTTGAAATTTTGAATATTGTTAAATCTTAAAATGAAAAAGATATAGTAAATACCTAGACCTAATAATCTCTCGGCATCCATACTCCTGTCCTCCACCTCACGTCCCGACCCTGAGAGGCTGACACGAGCTGTCGCCCACCATTTCTCCTCGTCGGTCGTCGCGGCGGCTATGCCACCACTATCGTCTGCCGGTAAGTCTTCTGTCCTCTTCGATTGTCGTCTCCCAGGGACACGCTCTAGGTCCCTTAACGATGTTTTTGTAATTAATGACAACCATACATAGACTAACAATTCTTTGAAAAATAAGAATGCAGGTTGGACCATAAGAAAAATAGCTTTATCGAAAGTTTTAGAGACTTAATACATTAGTTGTGGATCAGGTGAATGCAAAGGTATAACATAGTGTTGACGCCTTTTCGGAGCGCCAAACACTCAACAAGAACCGTGGCGGTGCCCTCTGCACAGGGGCGGACGGTCCGCGCGCAGGGGCCGGACGGTCCGCGGCCTGGTGCGAGGCGCGGTGGTGCTCTCTGCGCAAGGGCGGACTGTCCGCGGCCTGGGGCCGGACGGTCCGCGGCCTGGTGCGCGGCTAGGGCTCCTGCCTGACGGCCGGACGGTCCGCGCCCTGGGGCCGGACGGTCCGCGCGTACGCCGGGACGGCGGAAGATCGCCGACGGCGCCTGGATCTCGCTCCCGGGAGGGACCCCGTCGGGGAGTAGAGATCCTAGGTTGTGTCTAGGCTCGGGCTGGCCGACCTAGACTCCTCTAATCGACGTAGAGCCGAAGAGAGACGAAGAATTTGAGGATTGGATATCTAAACCTAAACTAGACTAGAACTACTCCTAGGATAAAATGCGAAATAGAAGTTGTATTGATTCGATTGTTGATGATTACAACTCGGCCGTATACCTCTCTATTTATAGAGGAGGGGGGCTGGACCCTTTACAAACTAATTTCCGAGCTTTTCCCGTGATTTTAGCTAACAACCGTAACACAAAACTCGGAACCCTAATCTGTTCTGCGCACGCGCGGACCGTCCGGCCCCCAGGCGCGGACTGTCCGGACCGCGGACCGTCCGGCCTCAGGGCCGGACCGTCCGCAGGCTCAATTACGGTTCGAACATATGCCCCCCTGCCTTTTGGTGGAGCTGGGCGAACCAAAAGCAACTAACTCGATGTGCTCACATCGGTTCTCTTAGGCATCTTGCCACATACTAGGATGGTACTGTTTGAGGAAACGCCCATTCAAAGCCTTAGGCAAATCCTTGTCTTGTAATGTTTGTAGCAAATAGGCGTTGCCAGACATCACCTGTTTTACTTTATAAGGACCCTCCCAGCTTGGCGACCATTTTCCAAACTTCCGGTCTTTATTCCTTAGAGGTAAGATGGTCTTCCACACCAGATCCCCTACTTGAAATGATTTTGCTTTGACCTTTTTGTTGTAGGCCCTGGCTACCATAATCTTGTCCTTTTCTATTGCTCCCAATGCTATCATCCTCTTGTCGGTCACCTCGTCAATATTATCCATCATTGAATTATAATAATCAGTGACAGTTAAATCATTTTGTCTGGCGAACCTGACAGCATTCAAACTTATTTCCACAGGCAATACTGCTTCCTGCCCATAGACAAGCTCAAAAGGAGATACTTTAGTAGCACTATGTTTAGATATTCTATGAGCCCATAAAGCTTCGGACAAAATCTTATGCCAATGTTTAGGATTATCAGATATCTTCTTTTTTATCAAATTAATCAATGTCCTATTACTAGACTCGGCCTGTCCATTGGCCTGAGCATAATATGGAGATGAATTAAGCAGCTTAATTCTGTATAATTCAGCAAATTCACGTACCTCCTTTGACATAAAAGAAGTCCCTTGATCTGTAGTCAAGGTCTGGGGAATGCCGAATCTATGAATAATATGCTCAGTTATGAACTCAATTACCTCCTTGTGTGTCATGTTTTTCAGAGCAACGGCTTCAGTCCATTTGGTGAAATAGTCCGTGGCAACTAACACAAACCGATGCCCCTTTGATGATGAAGGATGAATTTCTCCAATAAAGTCTAATCCCCATCCTCTGAACGGCCAAGGCTTGATGATAGGATGCAATTCGGCTGCAGGGACCAACTGTAGGTCGCCGAATTTTTGACACACTTGGCATCCCTTGTAGTACTTGAAACAATCAGCTATCATACTAGGCCAATAAAAACCAGACCTTCACAACAACCACTTCATCTTTGGAGCCGATTGATGAGTACCACAAATTCCTTCATGTACTTCGGCCATGGCTAATATAGCATCATCTGGGCCCAAGCACTTCAGCAGGACATCACTGACTGTTCGGCGGTAAAGTTCATCACTCATCAAAACATACTTGAAAGCTGTTCGCCGAATGTTCTTATCTGTCCTAATATTGGGATTTCGTAAATAATTAAGTATAGGTGTCCTCCAATCACTTACATCGGCTTCATTGTCAGCCGAATCGATTAAGAGAACATTTCTGGAAACCCCGGACGGTCCGGCGTCGTCACGCGGACGGTCCGCGACCTGGGAATTTGGCTCTGCACTGGTTATCGGAATTTCAGTTTTGTGAAATTTCCCTCTCTTTATCCGGTAACCTGATGCATCTTGTGCCAAATCGTTAGATCTATGATTCTCAACTCTAGAGATATGTCGAATACTGAATTCGTCAAAAGAATGGATTATGCTCCAACATTTCTCAAGATAACTATTTAGAGTACCATCAAGACATTGATATTCTTCTAACACTTGTTGGACAACCAGCTGAGAATCACCAAATACCTTCACATGTTTTACTCCCATACTATTTAAAAGTTCTAAACCGAATAGGAGGGCCTCATATTCAGCTTGATTATTAGTGCAATAAGTTTTCAATCGGCTAGAGAAGTCAAAGAAGACATTACTTGGTGAAACAAGCACAATGCCAATTCCTTGCCCTTCACTGCAAACCGATCCGTCAAAATATAAAGTCCAAGGAGTGATAGTGAGGTATGACATGTCTAGTTCATGAATATCATTAACCCGATGTTCTACAATAAAATCCGCTACGACTTGGCCTTTCATAGATTTCAATGGTTCATAGGCCAAGTCATATTCTATGAGTGCATAAGCCCACTTACCAATTCTACCACTCATAATTGGGCTATGCAACATGTATTTGATTACATCGGCTTGACCAGAAACAGTGCAATGACTAGACAGTAAATAACATCTACATTTGGTGCATGCATAAAACAAGCATAAACATAACTTTTCAATAAAAGTGTACCTTGTTTCAGCATCCACCAACCTTCGGCTTAGATATGTCACCACATGTTCCTTCCCCTCAGTTTCTTGTGTCAGAACAGCCCCAATAACCTTGTCTTCAGCTGCAATGTATAATCTGAATGGCGCTCCTACTTGTGGTGCTTTTAACACGGGAGCCGAAGACAAGTATTTTTTAATGAGATCAAATGTTTCCTGCTGCTCTGCCCCCCAAGTGAATTCAGCATCATTCTTAAGCCGCAGGATAGGGGTGAAGGCATCAATCTTCCCGGCTAGGTTAGAAATAAACCTTCGTAAATAATTCACCTTGCCGAGAAACCTCTGCACTTCGACCTTACAAGTCGGAGGCCCCACATTCCGAATAGACTTGATTCGGTCAGGGTCTATTTCTATACCATGTTCATGGATGACAAATCCTAAAAACTTACCAGCCGACACTCCAAAAGCACATTTACGTGGGTTCCTTTTTAAACCATACCGACGCATCTTATCAAAGGCTTTGCGCAAATCAGCTATATGAGAACTAAACTTAGCCGATTTGACTACAATATCATCAATGTAGACTTCCACAGTGTTTCCTAACAACTCATGGAAGATCAGATTCATAGCCCTCTGATAAGTAGCACCAGCATTTTTAAGACCGAATGTCATGACAACCCATTCAAATAAACCAATGAAGCCTGGACATATAAAGGCCGTTTTAGACGCATCTTCTTTGGCCATGAAAATCTGATTATATCCGGCATTACCATCAAGGAAGCTAATAATTCTATTTCCTGATGCATTATTGATTAATGTGTCGGCTATGGGCATGGGATATTCATCTTTAGGAGTTGCTTTATTTAAATTACGAAAATCAATGCATACTCTAAGTTTACCTGACTCTTTCTTCTCCACCGGCACAATATTGGAGACCCACTCTGCGTATCTGCAAGGTCTAATAAAATTAGCCTCTAGCAGCCGGTGGATTTCGTCCTTGATCCGTGGGAGAAGGTCTGGACGAAATGTTCTAGCTTTCTGCTTGAAAGGTCTGAAACCAGACTTAATGGGCAGCCGATGTTCGACAATCTCTCGGCTTAGTCCAGGCATTTCAGTGTAATTCCAAGCAAAACAATCTGAATATTCCTTCAATAGACCGATCATCTCATTTCTAGAATCGGTCTCCAGGGTCTTGTTTACAAAAGTCGGCCTTGGAGTTTTACCATTTCCTATGTCAATCTCCTCCAAAGGATCAGCCGATGTAAACCCCTGTCCTAGTTTATCAAGATCTCTGAATTCCTCTATCATGTCCCCCACAGAGGAATCAGATGATCTCTGTGTGATGGCGGACTTTCCGGTCTCGGGGACCGGATCATCCATAATACTATCTTTTCGCTGTGGTAGATGTTCGGTCTTAAAGTCCGAACTGTTCTGTGATAGACCAGACCATCCGGCTTTGAGGGCCGAATTGTCCATGATCAACGACTCATGAACTTTGTGTGTATTCATCATTTAAACTTTATTTAGGATTTAGCCGATTCTCCATCGGCTCTAGCATTACAGGAATGAAACCTTTCTTATCTATACTTATGAACTGATAATCAGAAAAATCTACTCCTGTGAGACATTCCCTGGAATATTGCGCGCAGTCCAGGAAAATATAAAATCAGAGAAATTCATTTCAAAAGTGATTTTTAATACAAAAATAATTGTAGAAACTTGTATAATTCATAGAAAATTCATATTAGCTTCTTTTTAATCCATTCCAGTTTCTATAATTTGGTAATAATATTGTCTATCACTAGGTAACACTGTTCTAGCATGAAAACTATATTAAAATTTATCACGCAATTATGTTTGTACCAAACACAAAAGGACTTCAGAAATTCATAACTCGCAATCCGTAACTCCAAATTGATCCATTCCAGTTGCAATAATTTTGGTTTAATATTGTTATTATCTAGTAACCTTGTTTGTCATGAAACATTGATTAGAAAATTATGCACTTAGTTTCTTTTAATCCAACACTTAAAACTTTGGAAATCCATAACTTATTCATCTTAATTCCGAATTGACTCATTCCAGTTGCGTTAGCTCCGCATAAATATTTACTACGCAGTAACAACATTAATTATACCATATCGCATACTTTTATAGTTAGATATTTATTTATCCTATGTCTACTAGATTAACTCTTCTAATCAAAGCCAACTTGTCCATAATTATAATTTAGTTAAAATATGATCTCTAGTCAAGCTATTAATAAAATTTAAGTTGAGTTAATTATTTATGGAATAATCTCTCATATGATGTGTACTAATCAGTTTATAATATAATTTGATATTTAAATCACATAGATCTTTTATAAATCATAACTCCTTAATCGTAACTCTAATTTTAGTGATTCTCGAGCCTACGATCTCGTTACGACGCGTAGATTATTATTATGCAGTTTGTTCTTATGTTTTGTGTGATGTTAATTTTGTCTATACTATGTTTTGTTTGTATTGCTACAACTAGCAGTGAGGTCACGAGAACCTGAAGATCATCCTAGTACTTGGAATCTCAAGTCCCAGTCAAGTTGTACCCTTGATCACTTTCATTTACCCAATAATGCTCTTTATTATCACTTATGCATGCATAAGTTTAATTTTGATGGGACCCAATAGGTCACCCTAGACTGTTCGTCCTTTTACCTTGTTCACCCCTGAATCATTTGGGTAGTTTTGCTATTGCTCTATATGGTTTTGGGTTTAATATTATATTATATCCATGTTCCAATTATTCTGTTATTTTATTTATGTTCATGTCAAGATCATTATTTTTAATTGGAACATGGAGCTTAACTTGAGAAACACGTGCCACCACAAGTGTGGAATGGGATGCCCTTGGCTGACTAATTAGGAAAGCTAGTGGAAGACTACCTTACCCGAAAAAGCAAGGGCGGTAAGGGAGTAGGCGTGTAGGGAGGTTCTCGGGTTGATTTTGCTACGATGGTGGTTAGACGAGGGATTCCTACATTGCTCTTCCCAGAAACTGTAGCGGGTTTTCGAAAGCTAGTGGAACTTTGTAAAGGCCTCGTATTAGATCCCTAGCCATTCATCTCGGAAGTGTCTAACGGTCTAGCTAACCCTGGTGACATGGGATACACGACTTGTGGGTATAGGGTACAACCTTTGCAGAGTGTAAAACTGGTATACTAGCCGAGCTCACGGTTATGAGCAACTCAGGACTCTCGCATGATTAAATTATGGAACTAAATTCAATTTGTCATTTGCATTGCATGGGATTTATTATTAGTTTGTTCTATTATTATTATGGTTTGGTATTTACTTACATCTAGTAATTTCTAATAAAATTTTGACCAATCTTAAAAGCAATGCTTAGCTTTAACCATTCTCTTTGATAAGCCTTACACTTCATGAGCTCCCACCTTTGGAGAGTTCATACACATTATTCCCCACAACTTGTTGAGCGATGAACATATGTGAGCTCACTCTTGCTGTCTCACACCCCCCACAGGTCAAGAACAGGTCCCACAGGATGAGGCGCATGGAGGATGTTGTGATCTGTTCGTGAGAGGTCTAGGTCGTCGTCTCCTAGTCAACTTTGGGTTGCTGGATCGTTGTCTCCTTACGATGTAATTATTTATTTATTTTGTACAGAACTCCTATCATATAATAAAGTTGTGACATTCGTTTCTGTACCATGATTCATCATATGTGTGAGACTTGGTCCCAGCACACCTGGTGATTATGTTCGCGCCCGGGTCCCTAAAATCCGAGTGTGACACCAAATTTGTGGATGACACCAAGAAGTTTGTAATCCCCGCTATTGTGAGCATCATTTGAGAAAAAGAGTCCCTTAACCTTGGTGGTCGGGTTGTGAAGGATTATGGTTGAAAAATACCTCGGCCTTTGTGGGCTCCTCAACGGGGAGTAGGACACCTTTGTGGTGTGGCCGAACCTCGGGATAAATCTTGTGTCTTGGGTTCTTGCTTGTTCTGTGATTGTGATTTTGTTTGGCGAGATAGACATATAGGTTTGCTCACTGTGTGGATCTTGTGGTAAAATAACTCTTGTATCTTCACAATCCACACTTCGCTTATCGGTTGCATTTTTCCTCTATAAGAAATTCACACTATATTTTCCGCCTAGTTCATAGTCTAGATTTACTCTAATAGTTGGACTAGTTCAGAGTAGTTAAACTTGCCCGTATAGTAGTTGAACTGGCCTGCACTAGTTGAACTATAGATTTAACGGTATTTCGAGGTTTTGTGGTGATAATTTTCAGGTTTAGCCTATTCACCCTCCCTCTAGGCTACTTTCAACTATGTAGCGGACTGTCCGGTCTAAGGGCATGGATGGTCTGCATGTGCACAGAAAGTGAGTAATTTGCACATAACTGTTAGAATTGGATGGGATGCTATAAATAGAAGGGGTGCTCGTGTGTGAGAGCTCTCTTGGCAATTCCTAGCTCACATTGAGCACATTTATGATCCTCCCACTCACTCTCTCACACGTTTTGCTTGAGATCGCATTTTAGTGAGAGAATGAGAGCTTCTAGTGCATTTGCATCGATTGGTGATTCTTGAGGAACTAGGTGATACATCGGCAAGCGTCATCGACTTGTTACTCTTGGGGGTTGCCGCCTCCTAGACGACTTAGTGGTGTCTTTGTCAAGCTCTTCGTGAAGGTTGTGGAGAAGCCGCAGTTGTGATTGTGAGGGGTTCATGCCTACCTAGCCGGAGCGGCAAAGGCAACACTAGTGGAATCGAGGTAACAAGTGATTCCTTGTCCACTTGGCTCATAGATCAAGACGTGTCTTGATAGAGGAGCAAGTGAGAGCTTGGAGTCCACCTCAACGTGGATTAGGGGTGATTGCCAAATCACCGATACCAGGGGGAAAATCCGGTGTCACTTTTACCCACTTGTTAATTTCATTGCTAGTAGCTAGTAATTATTTAATTGTCATTTAGCTTTGTTATTATTGCTTCCCATTAGTTGCTTACTTGCATTATCTAGAGAATTTATATCTCTTGTCATATTGACTAAATTTCTCTAGTGTTGTTGATTTTAGTCAAAACCGTCTATTCACCCCCCTCTAGCCAGTGTCCTAGATCCTACACACGCATAGCCCATGGATAGGGGCTAGGCCGCTAGGGTCAAGCGTCGCCGCTCGCCATGTTGCTGAATGTTGAATAATGAACTTTGAATTTGAGTTCCAAATTTCAATCTGCAATAGTGGAAATGATAATTAAATGTGTGACAGTGTGAGCAATATCCTATGCATTCATAGTTCAAGTTTCACCAGGTTAATGACGAACAGATGGTGTTCTTTGTAGCAACTATAGATGTTAGATTTGCGATAGATGGTGATGATTTAATATGTGCACTGAAAGTCGCCTAGAGGGGGGTGAATAGGGCGAAACTGAAATTTACAAAGTTAATCACAACTACAAGCCGGGTTAGCGTTAGAAATAAAAGCGAGTCCGAGAGAGAGGGTGAAAAACAAATCGCAAGAAAATAAAGAGTGAGACACAAGGATTTGTTTTACCGAGGTTCGGTTCTTGCAAACCTACTCTCCGTTGAGGTGGTCACAAAGATCGGGTCTCTTTCAACCCTTTCCCTCTCTCAAACGGTCACTTAGACCAAGTGAGCTTCTCTTCTCAATCACACGGGACACAAAGTCCCCGCAAGGACCACCACACAATTGGTGTCTCTTGCCTCGGTTACAATTGAGTTTGTCACAAGAAAGAATGAGAAAGAAAAGAAGCAATCCAAGTGCAAGAGCTCAAATGAACACAAATGTCGCTCTCTCTAGTCACAATATGATTTGGAGTGATTCCGGACTTGGGACAGGATTTGATCTCTTTGGTTGTGTCTAGAATTGAATGCTATAGCTCTTGTAAGTAGTTGGAAGCTGGAAAACTTTGATGCAATGAATGGTGGGGTGGTTGGGGTATTTATAGCCCCAACCACCAAACTAGCCGTTTGGTGGAGGCTACTGTCGCATGGCGCACCGGACAGTCCGGTGCGCCACCGGACACTGTCCGGTGCGCCAGCCACGTCACCCGGTCGTTAGGGTTCGACTGTTGGAGCTCTGACAGGTGGGGTCTTCTGGCTGTCCGGTGGTGCACCGGACAAGTCCTGTAGACTGTCCGATGTGCCTGATGCACGTGCTCTGACCTCTGCGCACGCAGGTGCGCATTAAATGTGTTGTAGTCGACCGTTGCGCGTGAAGTAGCCGTTGCTCCGCTGACACACTGGACAGTCCGGTGAATTATAGCGGAGCGGCCTCCATTTTCCCGAAGGTAGCGAGTTCAGCGTCGAGTTCCCTGGTGCACCGGACACTGTCCGGTGGTGCACCGGACACTGTCCAGTGGCACACCGGGCAGTCTAGTGCGCCAGACTAGGGCACACTTCGGTTGTCTTTGGCTCTCTTTGTTTGAACCCTTTCTTGGTCATTTTATTGGTCTATTGTGAACCTTTGGCACCTGTAAAACTTATAATCTAGAGCAAACTAGTTAGTCCAATTATTTGTGTTGGGCAATTCAACCACCAAAATCAATTAGGAAAAGGTGTAAGCCTATTTCCCTTTCAATCTCCCCCTTTTTGGTGATTGATGCCAACACAAACCAAAGCAAATATAGAAGTGCAGAATTGAACTAGTTTGCATAATGTAAGTGCAAAGGTTGCTTGGAACGAAACCAATAAATATTACTTACTAGATGCGCATGGATGGCTTTTCTTCTTATTAATATTTTGGACCACTCTTGCACCACCTGTTTTGTTTTGCAAAATGTTTTGGAAATTCTTTTCAAAGTTCTTTTGCAAATAGTCAAAGGTAAATGAATAAAATTTCGAGAAGCATTTTCAAGTTTTGAAATTTTCTCCCCCTGATTCAAATGCTTTTCCTTTGACTAAACAAAACTCCCCCTTAATGAAATCCTCCTCTTCGTGTTCAAGAGGGTTTTAGATATTAATTTTGAAGAGGGTATACCAATTTGAAATTGTATCAAAATAAGATACCAATTGAAAAACTTCTTCTAATACCAAATGAAAGACTACATTTTTGAAATTGGTGGTGGTGCGGTCCTTTTGCTTTGGGCTAATACTCTCTCCCCCTTTGGCATGAATCACCAAAAACGGATGCTTGAGTGAAATATAAGCCCTTACAATCTACTCTCTCTCCCTTTGGATTGAAGTAAAGGAGTGAAGATTATACCAAAGTTGGAGAGTGGTGCGGAGCGACGGCGAAGGATGAGTGATTCGATGGAGCGGAGTGGAAGCCTTGTCTTGGCCGAAGACTCCTTTTCCCGTTCAATCTATGACTTAGCATGAAATGGACTTGAAAGAACACATTAGTCATAGCACATGAAAGAGATGATCAAAGGTATATATATGAGCTATGTGTGCAAAACATCAATAAAAATTCCTAGAATCAAGAATATTTAGCTCATGCCTAAGTTTGGTAAAAGTTTGTTCATCCAATGGCTTGGTAAAGATATCGGCTAATTGTTCTTTGGTGCTAACATATGCAATCTCGATATCCCCCTTTTGTTGGTGATCCCTTAGAAAATGATACCGAATGGCTATGTGTTTAGTGCGGCTATGCTCAACGGGATTATCCGCCATGCGGATTGCACTCTCATTATCACATAGAAGAGGAACTTTGGTTAATTTGTAACCATAGTCCCTAAGGGTTTGCCTCATCCAAAGCAATTGCGCGCAACAATGACCTGCGGCAATATACTCGGCTTCGGCGGTCGAAAGAGCCACAGAATTTTGCTTCTTTGAAGCCCAAGACACCAAGGATCTTCCCAAGAACTGGCAAGTCCCCGATGTGCTCTTTCTATTAATTTTGCACCCTACCCAATCGGCATCAGAATAACCAATTAAATCAAATGTGGATTCCCTGGGGTACCAAAGGCCAAACTTAGGAGTATAAACTAAATATCTCAAGATTTGTTTTACAGCCCTAAGGTGAGCTTCCTTAGGATCGGCTTGGAATCTTGCACACATGCATATGGAAAGCATAATATGCGGTCGTGAAGCACATAAGTAGAGTAAGGAACCTATCATCGATCGGTATACCTTTTGATCTACAGATTTACCTCCCGTGTCGAGGTCGAGATGCCCATTAGTTCCCATGGGTGTCTTGATGGGTTTGGCGTCCTTCATCCCAAACTTGGTTAGAATGTCTTGAATGTACTTCGTTTGGCTAATGTAGGTGCCCTCTTGGAGTTGCTTGACTTGGAATCCTAGAAAATAACTCCCCCATCATAGACATCTCGAATTTTTGTGTCATGATCCTACTAAATTTCTTACATGTAGATTCGTTAGTAGACCCAAATATAATATCATCAACATAAATTTGGCATACAAACAAATCATTTGCAAGAGTTTTAGTAAATAAAGTAGGATCGGCTTTTCCGACTTTGAATCCATTAGCAATAATAAAATCTCTTAGGCATTCATAAAGTGCCTTGGGGAGTCTATAAAGTGCCTTAGAGAGTCTATAAACATGGTTAGGATACTCACTGTCTTCAAAGCCGGGAGGTTGTTCAACATAGACCTCTTCCTTGATTGGTCCATTGAGGAAGGCACTTTTCACGTCCATTTGATAAAGCTTAAAGCCATGGTAAGTAGCTTTGGCAAGTAATATGCGAATTGACTCAAGCCTAGCTACGGGTGCATAGGTTTCACCGAAATCCAAACCTTCAACTTGTGAATGTCCTTTGGCCACAAGTCGGGCTTTGTTCCTTGTCACCACACCATGCTCATCTTGTTTTTTGCGGAAGACCCACTTGGTTCCTACAACATTTTGGTTAGGACATGGAACTAAATGCCATACCTCATTCCTCGTGAAGTTGTTGAGCTCCTCTTGCATCGCCATCACCCAATCTGAATCTTGAAGTGCTTCCTCTACCCTGTGTGGCTCAATAGAGGAAACAAAAGAGTAATGCTCACAAAAATGTGCAACACGAGATCTAGTTGATACCCCCTAATGAATGTCGCCGAGGATGGTGTTCACGGGGTGATCTCGTTGGATTGCTTGGTGGACTCTTGGGTGTGGCGGCCTTGGAACTTGCTCATCCTCCTTATCTTGATTATTTGCATCTCCCCCTTGATCATTGTCGTCGTCTTGAGGTGGCTCATCTTCTTGATCTTCTTCTTCATCATCTTGAGCCTCATCCTCATCTTGAGTTGGTGGAGACGCTTGCATGGAGGAGGATGGTTGATCTTGTGCTTGAATGGGCTCTTCGAATTCCTTAGGACACACATCCCCAATGGACATGTTCCTTAGTGCGATGCATGGAGCCTCTTCATCATCTAATTCATCAAGATCAACTTGCTCTACTTGAGAGCCGTTAGTCTCATCAAACACAATGTCACAAGAAACTTCAACTAGTCCAGTGTACTTGTTAAAGACTCTATATGCCCTTGTGTTTGAATCATATCCTAGTAAAAAGCCTTCTACAGCCTTAGGAGCAAATTTGGACTTTCTACCTCTTTTAACAAGTATAAAACATTTGCTACCAAAGACTCTAAAATATGAAACATTGGGCTTTTTACCGGTGAGGAGTTCGTAGGATGTCTTCTTGAGGATTCAGTGTAGATACAACCGGTTGATGGCGTAGCAAGAGGTGTTGACCGCCTCGACCCAAAACCGATCCAAAGTCTTGTACTCATCAAGCATGGTTCTTGCCATGTCCAATAGAGTTCTATTCTTCCTCTCCACTACACCATTTTGTTGTGGCATGTAGGGAGAAGAGAACTCATGCTTGATGCCCTCCTCCTCAAGGAAGCCTTCGATTTGCGAATTCTTGAACTCCGTCCCATTATCGCTTCTAATTTTCTTGATCCTCAAGCCGAACTCATTTTGAGCCCATCTCAAGAATCCCTTTAAGGTCTCTTGGGTTTGAGAATTTTCCTGTAAAAAGAATACCTAAGTGAAGCGAGAATAGTCATCCACAATAACTAGATAGTACTTACTCCCGCCGATGCTTATGTAAGCAATCGGGCCGAATAGGTCCATGTGGAGGAGCTCGAGAGGCCTGTCAGTCGTCAAGATGTTCTTATGTGGATGATGAGTGCCAACTTTCTTCCCGGCTTGGCATGCGCTACAAATCCTGTCTTTCTCAAAATGAACATTGGTTAGTCCTAAAATGTGTTCTCCCTTTAGAAGCTTGTGAAGATTCTTCATCCCAACATGTGCTAGTCGGCGATGCCAGAGCCAGCCCATGTTAGTCTTAGCAATTAAGCAAGTGTCGAGTTCAGCTCTATTGAAATCAACTAAGTATAGCTGACCCTCTAACACTCCCTTAAATGCTATTGAATCATCACTTTTTCTAAAGACAGTGACACCTACATCAGTAAATAGACAGTTGTAGCCCATTTTACATAGTTGAGAAACGGAAAGCAAGTTGTAGTCTAAAGAATCTACAAGAAAAACATTGGAAATAGAATGGTCAGGTGATATAGCAATTTTACCCAAACCTTTGACCAAACCTTGATTTCCATCCCCGAATGTGATAGCTCGTTGGGGATCTTGGTTTTCTCATAGGAGGAGAACATCCTTTTCTCCCCTGTCATGTGGTTTGTGCACCCGCTATCGATGATCCAACTTGAGCCTCCAGATGCATAAACCTACAAAACAAATTTAGTTCTTGATTTTAGGTACCCAAATAGTTTTGGGTCCTTTGACATTAGATACAAGAACTTTGGGTACCCAAACACAAGTCTTTGATCCCTTGTGTTTGTCCCCAACATACTTGGCAACTACTTTGCCAGATTTGTTAGTTAAAACATAGGATGAATCAAAAGTTTTAAATGAAATGCTAGGTTCATTTGATGCACTAGGAGTTTTCTTCTTAGGCAATTTAGCACGAGTTGATTGCCTAGAACTAGATGTCTCACCCTTATACATAAAAGCATGATTAGGGCCAGAGTGAGACTTCCTAGAATAATTCTCCTAATCTTATGCTCGGGATAACCGACAGGGTACAAAATGTAACCCTCGTTATCCTGAGGCATGGGAGTCTTGCCCTTAACAAAGTTAGATAATTTTTTAGGAGGGGCATTAAGTTTGAAATTGTCTCCCTTTTGGAAGCCAATGCCATCCTTGATGCCAGGGCGTCTCCCACTATAAAGCATACTACGAGCAAATTTAAATTTTTCATTTTCTAGTTTATGCTCGGCAATTTTAGCATCTAATTTTGCTATATGATCATTTTGTTGTTTAATTAAGACCATGTGATCATGAATAGCATCAATATCAACATCTCTACATTTAGTGCAAATAGAAACATGCTCAATGGTGGATGTAGAGGGTTTGCAAGTTTTTAGTTCAACAATCTTAGCATGTAAAATGTCATTTTCACTTCTAAGATCGGAAATGGAAGCATTGCAAACATCTAAGTCTTTAGCCTTAGCAATCAATTTTTCATTTTCAAATCTAAGGCTAGCAAGAGAGGCATTCAATTCCTCAATCTTAGCAATAGAAATAGCATGATCATTTCTAAGATTGGCATATGAATCATCACAAACATTTGAATCAACCTTAGCAATTAATCTAGCATTTTCATTTCTAAGGTTGGCAATCAAATCATGACAAGTGCTTAGCTCACTAGTTAATTTTTCACATTTTTCCATTTCTAGAGCATAAGCATTCTTAACCTTAATATGCTTCTTATTTTCCTTAATTAGGAAGTCCTCTTGGCTATCCAAGAGTTCATCCTTATCATGAATAGCGCTAATCAATTCATTTAGCTTCTCTTTTTGTTCCATGTTAAGGTTGGCAAAAAGGGTAAACAAATTATCCTCCTCATTACTAGAATTGTCTTCATCACTAGAGGATGCATATTTAGTGGAGGATTTAGATTTAACCTTCTTCCTTTTGTCGTCCTTTGCCATGAGGCACTTGTGGCCGACGTTGGGGAAGAGAAGTCCCTTGTTGACGGCGATGGTGACGGCGTCCTCGTCGGAGGAGGAGTCGGTGGAGCTCTCGTCGGAGTCCCACTCGCGGCACACATGGGCATCGCCGCCCTTCTTCTTGTGGTACCTCTTCTTTTCCTTTCTTCTCCCCTTCTTGTCGTCACCCCTCTCACTGTCACTAGAAATAGTACATTTTGCTATAAAGTGACTGGGCTTACCACACTTGTAGCAAACCTTTTTGGAGCGGGGCTTGTAGTCCTTCCCCCTCCTTTGCTTGAGGATTTGTCGAAAGCTTTTGATGATTAAAGCCATCTCCTCATTGTCGAGCTTTGAGGCATCGATGGGGAGCCTACTTGATGTAGACTCTTCCTTCTCCTCCTTCGTTGCCTTGAATGCGACGGGTTGTGCCTCGGGCGTGGAGGAGGTGCCTTGCTCGATGATTTTCTTTGAGCCTTTAATCATTAGCTCAAAGCTCACAAACTTCCCTATGACTTCCTCGGGAGACATTAGCTTGTCTAGGATCACCTCGAATTAATTGAACTTGCGTAGGGTTAAGAAAAACGAGGGATCTTAGAATAACCTTGACCATCTCATGGTCATCCCATTTGGTGCTCCCGAGGTTGCGCACTTGGTTCACCAAGGTCTTCAAGCGGTTGTACATGGCTTGCGGATCCTCCCCTTAGTGAAGCATGAAGCGACCGAGCTCCCCCTCGATCGTCTCCCGCTTGGTGATCTTGGTCACCTCATCTCCTTCGTGCGCGGTCTTGAGCACATCCCAAATTTCCTTTGCGCTCTTCAACCCTTGCACCTTCTTATACTCCTCTCAACTTAGAGAGGCGAGGAGTATATTAGTGGCTTGGGAGTTGAAGTGGTGGATTTGGGCCACTTCGTCCGAATCGTAGTCCTCATCCCCTACGGATGGTACCTGTACACCAAACTCAACAACATTCCAAATGCTTGTGTGGAGTGAGGTTAGATGATGTCTCATTTTGTCACTCCACATATTATAATCTTCACCGTCAAAAACTAGTGGTTTGCCTAATGGAACGGAGAGTAGAGGAGTACGCATTGAAATACGAGGGTAGCATAGGGGAATCTTACTATACTTCTTGTGCTCATGGTGCTTAGAAGTTATGGACAGCGCGTCGGAGCCGGAGGTGGATGGCGATGAGGAATCGGTCTCATACTACACCACTTTCCTCATCTTCTTTTTCTTGTCACCACTCCGATGTGACTTGTGGGAGGAGGATTCCTTCTCCTTCCCTTTGTTGTGGGACTCTCCCGATGGAGCCTTCCCGTGGCTTTGTAGCGGGCTTGTCGCCGGTCACCATTTCCTTCTTGTCGTGATCTCCCAACATCACTTCGAGCGGTTAGGCTCTAATGAAGCACCGGGCTCTGATACCAATTGAAAGTCACCTAGAGGGGGGTGAATAGGGCGAAACTGAAATTTACAAAGTTAATCACAACTACAAGCTGGGTTAGCGTTAGAAATAAAAGCGAGTCCGAGAGAGAGGGTGAAAAACAAATCGCAAGCAAATAAAGAGTGAGACACAAGGACTTGTTTTACCGAGGTTCGGTTCTTGCAAACCTACTCCCCGTTGAGGTGGTCACAAAGACCGGGTCTCTTTCAACCCTTTCCCTCTCTCAAACGGTCACTTAGATCGAGTGAGCTTCTCTTCTCAATCACACGGGATACAAAGTCCCCGCAAGGACCACCACACAATTGGTGTCTCTTGCCTCGATTACAATTGAGTTTGTCACAAGAAAGAATGAGAAAGAAAAGAAGCAATCCAAGTGCAAGAGCTCAAATGAACACAAATGTTGCTCTCTCTAGTCACAATTTGATTTGGAGTGATTCCGGACTTGGGAGAAGATTTGATCTCTTTGGTTGTGTCTAGAATTGAATGCTATAGCTCTTGTAAGTAGTTGGAAGCTGGAAAACTTGGATGCAATGAATGGTGGGGTGGTTGGGGTATTTATAGCCCCAACCACCAAACTAGCCGTTTGGTGGAGGCTGTTGTCGCATGGCACACCGGACAGTCCGGTGCGCCACCGGACACTGTCCGGTGCACCAGCCACGTCACCCGGCCGTTAGGGTTCGACTGTTGGAGCTCTGACAGGTGGGGTCTTCTGGCTGTCCGGTGGTGCACCGGACAAGTCCTGTAGACTGTCCAGTGCGCCTGCTGCGCGTGCTCTGACCTCTGCGCGCGCAAGCGCGCATTAAATGTGTTGTAGTCAACCGTTGCGCGTGAAGTAGCTGTTGCTCCGCTGACACACAAGACAGTCTGGTGTGCCACCGGACACTGTCCGGTGAATTATAGCGGAGCAGCCTCCATTTTCCCGAAGGTAGCGAGTTCAGCGTCGAGTTCCCTGGTGCACCGGACGCTGTCCGGTGGCACACCGGACAGTCCGATGCGCCAGACCAGGGCACACTTCGGTTGTCTTTGGCTCTCTTTGTTTGAACCCTTTCTTGGTCATTTTATTGGTCTATTGTGAACCTTTGGCACCTATAATACTTATAATCTAGAGCAAACTAGTTAGTCCAATTATTTGTGTTGGGCAGTTCAACCACCAAAATCAATTAGGAAAAGGTGTAAGCCTATTTCCCTTTCATGCACCATATGCATCAAATATAGTCTCATCATATAAACAACAGAAGAATAGAAGTGTTACAATTGAATAATCCTATTGAGCAATAGCATGTAGTCCTCCATTTCCTCCCGCCTCTCACCAGTCGCCTCACGCCCTACTCCTTTGATCCTCTACACACCAGTCGGTGGCCATGTGTGCGTGCCTCTCTCTCCTCCCACCTCTGGTGGATCATTGATGGAGACTGGCTTCAGCTGCTGTCACTTTTGGAGTGCTTATGACCCAAAGCAAATCAATACCCGTCCGCTTAGGGCTTCATTGTGCTGAATCGGGTGCTTAGTGCCACTTCTTGGAACCCTATGTGGTAGTCTTACCGGGTCGTCCTAAGGTACCCCTAGTATGCTACACGTAGGGATGGTAATGGGCTTTAAATTTTAAATTATTAAATTTAAGGATCAGATCGTATCAGGAACAGACTCTATTTCTATTTATTTGAACTAAAATTAATTAAGGCCTCAAATGAATCATGAAGAAACATTTGAATCATGATGCATTACCACCCCTAGCTACAAATACTGGATCTATCACCGATTGGTTCATGATGATAAACATGGGAGCTTAATGTTTAATCTCGTTCCGGAGTCAAAGAAATTTGAAACCTCTCATTTTGGTTAGAGTCTATAGATAAATGCAATGCTGAAATTGATGTTTACTCACACTAGTCTGCTCCTCATGTTTTGCAGATTTAACACTTCTTATCATGGATGGCAAGTGCAAAGTCAAGAAGGAAATAGATGGCCCCCTTGGACCACCTCCTCGCAAGGTTGGTATTTCCTTGGTCATTTCTCATTTGTCATATAGTTTGTCTCTATGCTATCCTTACTAATGTTGTTTTTTAAATGTAAGGGGGACTTAAATTCTCACCAAAAGTACCTCAGAAGAAACTTGCCAAGGTTGTCCCAAAGAAGTATGTGATTCAGTCTACATTTTATTTATCCTTACCTGGATGTCTTCCATATGAGATTTGTAGACATGACAATTTTGATATGAAGTGAGATTTTACCGTAACTTGATAGGGAACCAGTTGAGGAGAGCAAGGAAGAAGATGTGGATAAGGAGTAATTGATGAAACTTAAGATGTCACAGGTACTAATTGTTCTCTTTGGTTCTTTGGCACTTATTTGTGTCTACAAACTTTTCATTTGAGAATTTGTTGATGTATACATTAACTTGCCTCATTTTGCAGAACAAGCATTCCTCTACAAGAATTAAGTCTGAGGAAAAGTGTAAGAATCCTAGTTTTGTTCACCGCATGCTTTATAGTCTAAAGAGTTAAATGCATGAGCGGCCTCTGACCTTGTAAAGGGATGTCATTTATGTCCATGAACTTTGAAAATGCATTTCTAGGTTCTTGAACTTGTTAATAGGCACACGACATTGGTCCGTATGGTCAAAAAATGCACCTGTGATGGTACCATTTTTACAAGTTTAGGGATGTGAAATATATCACTGAACAGGTTCAAGGACCTAAAATGCATTTTCAAAGTTCGTGGACCTAAATGACATCACTTAACAAGTTCAGGGAACATTGATGCATTTAACTCTAGTCTAAACCTTATTGCTACATGTGAAAATTGCAGTTCCTACTTCCTACTCACTAAGCATGCTCAAGGCTACCGTCATCAATTGTTATTCATTAGCCACTTAGCATTTTTTTGTTCGTTTTACATTTCTAGCTTTAACAAATATATCTAAGTATGAACCTTTGAGGCTGTCGATTGAACACGTTTGGTTGATTCCTTACCTGTAAGACCCAGTTTGTAATATATAATAAAAGAGGAGAAAAGTCATTTCCTATATTTTATATGTGTGGGATTGAACCTTTATGCATCATAACATGTGAAAACCCTATGTAAAAACAAATAATTAATAAGATAAAAGCTACTAAATTATGCATCATGGTGTTTTTCATTTTTTGGTGCATCTTGTGACAGTATAAAAATCATATGAAAAGAAATATAATAATACCTAAAGGGGAATCTAAGATTTAAAAGGGAATTCTAGAAAATTGAGAAAAGAGAAAACAATACTAAACAAATGAGGTAAAATAAAATAAAATATATAAATAAGAATGTATTTCTTTACTCCAAAATTTGAACATAGTACACTTTGATCATTGATGAATCTCAGGACCAAACTCAAATTCAAATTTGAATTCTAAAAACAAAAAGGGAAAAGAAACCAGAAAAGAATAAAATAGAAAAAAGAGAAAAATCTACTATGGGCCGAGATCCACCCGAGCGGCCCACTTCTTCTCAGCAGGCGGCCATTCCTCCATCCCGCGTGCGCCGACAGCATGCGCCCATGGGTCAACCTCTCATCCTCTCAGGCGCTTGTGGACTCCTCCTTTCGCCGACCTGCGGACCCCCTTCGTCAGCTCCGTCCTCAATGGATCGCCGTGCATGGCAGGCACGCCGTGGACGTAGATCTCGCGCTCGCATCGCGTGCGACCATGCGGGGAGATAAAACCCACGCCACGACCGTCTTCGCAATGCCCAGTTCCAAATCGCTCTCGTCGCCAAAACCCTCTCACCACCATAGCTGTCGTAGGTCTCGTCTAGGGGTCAGACCGCTGTCACCGTAGAAATCCCATTTGTACCAACGCTCTATCTTCGGCGCACGCCAGGGAGAATCACCGGAGCACAAGGAAGTAGCCCGTGCCCTCTACTCGAGCTAGGCACCCCTGAGGTCTCAGGGATTTCTCACCGGAGATCCGCGGGCGCGCAACCTCATGGTCGTGCCGCCATCGTCACAAATCCGAGGTAAAAATCACCTCCCTACTCTATGCACTACTCTCCTCTACGCATAGCATGGTTCGGAATTAGGTTTGGGGCTAGATTCGGGGATTGGGCGCGCCGACCATGGCCTCCACCACGGTCTGGTGGGCGGCGCCGCCTCATACCGGCGTTTGCGGGCATGGTGGTTGGGCGAAGTCGCGGTTGCCGTTGATCGGGACATTAACGGCTTAGATTAGATGCAGGGATACCCCTTCACTCCATTAAAACCGGACCGTCGACTGTGATCTGATGGACGAGATTAGATCTAGCAAAATTATATCGCGATCGTTGGTCTTGGATCGGACGGTGGGCGCTGCGTACCCTTTCATCACGTTAACAATCTAATCCTGACCATAGATTCAAGATCCTACGGTCTCGGTCAGAACCTACCCCTTCGGTCAGGTAAATTTATTAAAGAGACCCCGCACTTTATAAGAAACAACTCGCAATCCATGTGCCAGTGGTCTGGGTCTCGGTTTTTCTTACGCCGAGTCCCTGGACTTTCCAGGAATTGAGGCCCAGTCCAGTACTGATTTAAATTGATTAAATGAATTGGAAATTGGATTTTTAATATGAAAATAAACCCTAGAACTTGATTAAATCATAGAAAATCCATTTTTAGTCCAAATTGACCTATTCCAGTTTCTAAATTTTATAATTTGATTCTCTACCACTTAGAGTCTTTGTTTTGTCATGAAAACAATATTAAAATTTATTTCTCACTTAATCCTATGTTAAGCACTTAAAACCTTTGGAAATTCATATCTTAAAATCTATAACTCCAAAAATTATGATTTCTATTCCTAGGATTTTATTTTAATGTGTAGATTATTATTGTGTATTTTGTTTATATATTTGGTGTGATGTTAATTTTCTCTATATACTGTGCTTGTTTGTATTGTGGCGAGTAGAAGAGCCCGTGACTGAGGATCCTGGTGACTAGCAGATAGAAGTAGCTGAGATGGAGCTCATTGAAGGCAAGTTGTGCCCTTGACCACTTTTTACCTAATAATGTTATTTAATGTCACTTATTCATGCATAGGTTTAATTTTGATGGGACCCGATAGGTCACCCTAGATTGTTTATCTCATTACCTTGTTTACCCCTGAATCACTTGGGTAGTTTGCTATTGCTTTACATGGTTTTGGGATAATCATTTATTATTTCCATGTTCCAGTTATTTTGCTATTCTATTTATGTTCATGTCAAGATCATCAATGTTAATTGGAACATGGAGCTTAACTTGAGAAACACGTGCCACCACAAGGGTTTAATGGGACGCCCTTGGCTGACTAATTAGGAAAGCTAGTGGAAGACTACCTTACCCGAAAGGGGAAAGGGCAGTAGGGGAGTTGCATGCAGGGAGGTTCTCGGGTTGATTTTACTGCGATGACGGTCAGACGGGGGATTCTTGCAAATGCTCTTCCCATAAACTGTAGCGGGTTTTGGGAAGCTAGTGGAACTTTGTAAAGGCCTCGTAGTGTTGCCCTGCCTCACTTCCTAGGTAGAGGTGTATGGGAGTCACGATCCCTTGGCAGATGGGTAACATGACTTGTGGGTAAAGGGTACAACCTCTACAGAGTGTAAAACTGGTATACGAGTCGAGCTCACGATCATGAGCAGCTCAGGACTCTCGCATGATTAATTTATGTAACTTAAATTCAACCCTGTCATTTGCATTGCATGGGATTATTATTAATTTTGCTCTATTGCTTTATTTAAGGTTTGGTATTTACTTACATTTAGTAACTGCTAATAAAATTTTGACCAACTAATTAAAAGCAATGCTCATCTTTAACCCCTATTGTTGATAAGCCTTACACATCACATGAACTCCCACCTTTGGTGAGTTCATGCCCACTGGTTTCCCCACAACTTGTTGAGCTATGATCATGTGTGAGCTCACCCTTGCTGTCTCACACCCCCCATAGAAGAAGAGCAGGTGGTTCAGGAGGAGCCACAAGGCGAGGAGTTTGATTTGATCTAGGTGGCGTTTCCCAGTTGACTTCTGCGCCAAGGATGATCCTTAGTTCGTTTTATATTTATCTTTTATTTTGTAATAAGACTTCCGCTATGTAATAAATACTCTGATGTTATTGTGACATTTATCTCTATACACTCTGTTATTATATATGATGTCTTCTTGGCGCATGTATGAGATGCACCTGGCTTTGTTCCTTAAAGCCCGGGTGTGACAGAAGTGGTATTAGAGGAAATGTTGACTGTAGGAAGAAACCTAGATAGAAATGGACAAAACACTTACCTACTTTCCTTGCTCTGATTCATTATTTACTTATCTTATCTTGGTCCTGTCTCACCTTCTACTGTTCTACTCTGATCATTCTTACATTTTCTACCTTGAGACAAGATGGATTTCACACCTTGGAATCCTACACTTATGATATTTTAAGAGATAGGGAACCTAAGACAAAATTTAAAACTATTTTCTCTATTTAAAATGTTGGTTGATTGTTCTGATGATAAATGTCTGATTTGCTTCTTTGATTGATTGAATTATTATAGATGGACATCTTAGCATGCACCACCATAAGTTAATGAGTTAACTCTATTAGGCAACACACTTAGCTAATAAACCCCCCAAAGTAACATGCTTCATAATTACTGCCTTGTCTACTATTCTCTCTTACCATATGTTTCTAACTCAGATGGTCAATACCAGGGTGGAATTGATTTACCTCCCAAACGACACACTCGGAGGATATTTAGACAACCCCAGCTACAACCAGTAGAGATGGATCCTCCGCCGCCGCCTCCACCAGCAGGAGTTGACCCACTAGTTGTAGCTCAGATGAGGATGATGCAACAAATGGCTGACACCATGGCGGATATGCGTGCTCAGATGCAGCAAGAACGCCAGGAAATGCGCCAGGAACGAGAAGAGATACGTCGAGAGCTGCGCCAAGAGCGAGAAGAGATACGCCAGGAGAGAAGGGCATAGTAGCAACAGCAACAACAATAACAACAACAACAACAACAACAGCAACATCAGCAAGCACCACTGCCTCCACCACCACCAGTTCCACCCCGAGATAAGCACCGGGAGTTCATGAGCCATAAGCCACCGACATTTGCTAGTTCTCCTGATCCACTGGACATGGATGATTGGCTGAAGTCCATAGAGAAGATGTTGAACATTGCTTAGTGCACTGACCGGGAGAAGGTTTTATATGCTTCTGGTCGTCTGACAGGTCTTGCTGCTGATTGGTGGGATTCATATATTGCTGCCCAAAATGCTGCTGATACTATTACTTGGGAAGAGTTCAGCACGCAGTTCAGGAATTATCATATACCAGCTGGATTGATGAAGATTAAGAAGAAGGAATTTCTATCGCTGAAGCAAGGAAGCATGTCAGTCAGTGAGTATCGCGACAAGTTCATTCAGCTATCCAGATACGCACTAGTTGAAGTTGCTAAAGATGAGAGGAAACAGGAACATTTTATTGAAGGACTTAATGGACCTCTACAGTATGCTCTAGTGGCACATACATTTCCATCATTTTAGAGGTTGCTCGATAAGGCTCTAGCTATTGAACACAAGCGTGTTCAGCTAGGAGATTTGAAGAGAAAGGCTATATCCCAAGGACAGGGAAGCAGCAGTGTTTGTCCTCGCTATAGTTCACCCCAGGGTACACCAGTTCCACTGGCGGAGGCCAGCGCCCAGTTTAGCAATCACCTCAAAGGACTACACTGACTCGTCAAGCTACCCCCACTGGCACCCCAACGAAGTTTTCGGGACAGAGTGCAGGCACTGCTTGCTTCAAGTGTGGGAAGACTGGACATTATGCAAATGTTTGCCCATAAAGGATTGCTACCACCCCAGTTCAGAATAAGCAGCAAACTCTAGGATCTGGCAAGGGATACTCTATTGCTAGGGTTAATCAAGTCAGCGTTGATGCTACTCCTAATGGAGCTGACATTGCACTTGGTATGTTTTACATTAATGCAATTCATGCAACAATATTATTTGATTCTGGTGCTACACATTCATTTATGTCTGCTCGATATGCCAACACAAATGAGATACCACTTCTAAATATGAGAAAACCAATGATAGTAATTACACCTAAAGGGCCTGTTGAGGCAAATCACATGACACGTAGATTGACATTAACAATTATGGGAAGAGAATTTGGAGCTACTACTATAATATTAGAGGCAAGCAGTATATATCTAATCCTTGGTATATCATGGTTAAGAAAGGCAAAGGCCATTATAGCATATGGTAGGGGTACGGTAGAACTCACCAGCCCTAAAGGAGAAAGGTTTCAAGTTCAAATTGCAGTAACCAGCTCATCCAAACGTGCGATGTTCTTTATAGCTGAGGAGTTTGTTGGTAACAACATCCGTGTGGTTAGGGATTTTCTGAATGTCTTCCAGAGGAGTTGCTAAGGATGCCACTAGATAGGGGAGTTGAGTTTGTCATTGATCTCTTACCTAGGACTACTCCTATTTCTAAGCGGCCATACAGGATGTCCGTAGAAGAGTTAAAGGAACTTAAGAAGCAGTTAACGGAGCTACAAGAGGCTGGGTACATTCGTCCGAGTTCCTCACCTTGGGGAGCGCCGGTTCTGTTTGTACAGAAGAAAGATGGATCACAAAGGATGTGTGTGGATTATAGATCTCTTAATGATGTCACTATGAAGAACAAGTATCTGTTACCCCGCATTGAGGATTTATTTGATCAGATGAGAGGTGCTAGGGTATTCTCGAAGATTGATCTCCGATCGGGATACCATCAAATGCGGATTAGGCCATCGGATATTCCCAAGACAGCATTCTCGACCCGATATGGATTATATGAGTTCACTGTTATGTCGTTTGGATTAACCAATGCACCAGCTTATTTTATGAATTTGATGAATAAGGTGTTTATGGAGTATTTGGACAGATTCGTCGTGGTGTTCATCAACGATATTCTTATCTATTCTAAGAGTGAAAGTGATCATGAAGACATCTGAGATTGGTGCTACAGAAGCTACGAGATAATCAACTCTATGTCAAGTTTAGCAAGTGCGAGTTTTGGATTGGTGAGGTGCCATTTCTTGGACATATCATTTCTAATGGAGGAATATCAGTGGATCCTGCTAAGGTCAAGGAGATTATGGAGTGGAGCGTACCCACTATAGTTACTAAGGTCCAGAGTTTCTTAGGGCTTGCAAGATACTATCAGAGATTTATTGAAGGATTTTCTAAGATTGCTAAGCCCATGACCTCACTTCTGGAGAAGGGCAGAGAATTTAAGTGGGATGAAAAGTACCAAGATAGCTTTGATCAATTAAAGAAGAGGTTGATGTCACCACCAGTGTTGGTTATGCCAGATCTATAGAAGGGATTTGACATTTATTGCGATGCATGTGGCCAAGGCTTGGGATGTGTGCTCATGCAAGAAGGACATGTGATCGCCTACGCGTCTCGTTAGTTGCGGAAACATGAATTGAACTACCCCACTCATGACTTAGAGCTGGCTGCCGTTGTGCATGCGCTTAAGATTTGGAGACATTATATTATGGGAACCAAGTGTCAAGTATACACGGATCATAAGAGTTTGAAGTACATATTCACTCAGAAGGATCTCAACCTTAGGCAACACCGTTGGTTGGAGCTTATTAAGGATTATGATTTGGAGATTCACTATCACCCGGGCAAGGCAAATTTGGTTGCAGATGCCTTGAGTCATAAGGAGCATGTTCATTCGGCTGTTGTGGCCCAGCTACCTGATGAGATTATTGAGGATTTTAGGAGACTTAACCTGGGGATAGTTGCTCACACTAAAGGAGTTACTATTTATGTGGAACCTACTTTGGAGCAAAAAATCTGCAAAGGACAAATTGGTGATGCTAAAATACAAGAGATTAAGAATTTGATTACTGAAGGTCGAGGTCCGGAATTTACGAAGGATGAGTAAGGCACCATATGTTTCAAGGACAGGATATGTGTTTCTGATATTGAAAGCCTTCGTGAGACTATTTTAAAGGAGGCCCATGACTCTGATTATTCTATTCATCCTGGTAGCACCAAGATGTATCAGGATTTGAAGCAAAAATATTGGTGGTATGGATTGAAGGTGGCTGCACATGTGGCTATGTGAGATGTATGTCAAAGAGTTAAGGTTGAACGCCAGAGGCCAGCTGGACTACTGCACCCACTGAAGATACCCGAGTGGAAGTGGGAAGAGATTGGTATGGATTTCATTACTAGATTGCCTCACACCCAGAAAGAATATGATGCTATATGGGTGATTGTGGATAGATTGACTAAAGTGGCTCACTTCATTCCTGTAAAGACTAATTATAAAGGATCCCAGCTAGCAGAGTTATATATGGCTCGGATTGTGTGTTTACACGGAGTACCAAAGAAGATCGTGTCTGATCGAGGTTCACAGTTTACCTCAAGATTTTGGAGAAGCTTTCATGAGAACATGAATACGAAGTTGAACTTCAGTACAGCTTATCACCCTCAGACTGATGGACAGACTGAAAGGACTAATCAAGTATTGGAAGATATGTTGAGAGCTTGTGCCCTTCAGCATGGAGGAAGTCGGGATAAAAGTCTACCTTATGCTGAGTTCTCATATAATAATAGTTATCACGCCAGTCTGAAGATGTCACCTTTTGAAGCTTTATATGGGAGGAAGTGCAGGACTCCTCTATATTGGGATCAGACTGGAGAAAGACAGTTCTTTGGGCCTGAACTGATTCAAGAGGCGGAAGAACAAGTCTGTATCATTCGAGAGAATTTGAGGGTAGCTCAAACCAGGCAAAAGAGCTATGCTGATAATAGAAGGAGACCACTGGAATTTGAGGAAGGAGATTATGTGTACCTCAAGATGTCACCACTTCGTGGAATGAGGAGATTCAAAGTCAAGGGCAAATTGTCCCCTCGCTATATTGGACCATTCATGATCTTTAGGCGAGTTGGGGAGATGGCATACCAACTCGAGCTACCTGATAATCTATCTGATGTGCATAATGTGTTCCATGTGTCTCAACTTAAGAAGTGTCTCCGTGTCCCTGAGGAACAGTTACCAATGGAAGAGCTCAGTGTTCAGGGTGATTTGACTTACACGGAGTATCCTATCAAGATTCTTGATACGTTGACTCGAGTTACAAGAAACAAGGTGATAAAGATGTGCAAAGTGCAATGGAGTCACCATGGAGAAGATGAAGCTACTTGGGAGAGAAAAAGAGCTTCGCATAGATTTTCCCCATCTTTTCCCTAGACCTTCTTAAATCTCGAGGAGAGATTATTTTAAGGGGGTAGGATTTGTAACACCCAATTTGTAATATATAATAAAAGAGGAGAAAAGTCATTTCCTATATTTTATATGTGTGGGATTGAACCTTTATGCATCATCACATGTAAACACCCTATGTAAAAACAAATAATTAATAAGATAAAAGCTACTAAATTATGCATCATGGTGTTTTTCATTTTTGGGTGCATCTTGTGACAGTATAAAAATCATATGAAAAGAAATATAATAATACCCAAAGGGGAATCTAAGATTTAAAAGGGAATTCTAGAAAATTGAGAAAAGAGAAAACAACACTAAACAAATGAGGTAAAATAAAATATATAAATAAGAATGTATTTCTTTACTCCAAAATTTGAACATAGTACACTTTGATCATTGATGAATCTCAGGACCAAACTCAAATTCAAATTTGAATTCTAAAAACAAAAAGGGAAAAGAAACCAGAAAAGAATAAAATAGAAAAAAGAGAAAAATCTACTGTGGGCCAAGATCCACCCGAACGGCCCACTTCTTCTCAGCAGGCGGCCCATTCCACCATCCCGCGTGCGCCGACAGCATGGGCCCACGGGTCAACCTCTCATCGTCTCAGGCGCTTGTAGACTCCTTTCGCCGACCTGCGGAACCCCTTCGTCAACTCCGTCCTCAACGGATCGCCGTGCATGGCGGGCACGCCGCGGACGCAGATCTCGCGCGCGCGCGTCGCGTGCGACCATGCAGGGAGATAAAACCCACGCCACGATCGTTTTCGCAATGCCCAGTTCCAAATCGCTCTCGTCGCCAAAACCCTCTCACCACCATAGCCGTCATCGGTCTCGACTGGGGGTTAGACCGCCGCCAACGTAGAAATCCCATCTGTACCAACGCTCTGTCTTTGGCGCACCGCCAGGGAGAATCATTAGAGCGCAAGGAAGTAGCCCATGCCCTCTACTCGAGCTAGGCACCCCTAGGGTCTAGGGGATTTCTCACCGGAGATCCGCGGGCGCGCAACCTCATGATCGTGCCGCCATCATCACAAATCCGAGGTAAAAATCACCTCCCTACTCTCTTCACTACTCTCCTCTACGCATAGCACGATTCGGAATTAGGTTTGGGGGCCAGATTCGGGGATTGGGCGCGCCGACCATGGCCTCCGCTGCGGTCTGGTGGGCGGTGCCGCCTCATACTAGCGTTTGCGGGCGTGGTGGTTGGGCGAAGTCATGGTTGCCGTTGATCGGGACATTAACGGCTTAGATTAGATGTAGGGATACCCCTTCACTCCATTAAAATCAGACCGTCGATCGTGATCTGATGGACGAGATTAGATCTAGCAAAATTATATCGCGTTCGTTGGTCTTGGATCGGACGGTGGGCGCTGCGTACCCTTTCATCGCGTTAACAATCTAATCCTGACCGTAGATTCAAGATCCTGCGGTCCCGGTCGAAACCTACCCCTTCGGCCGGGTAAATTTATTAAAGAGACCCCGCACTTTATAAGAAACAACCCGTAGTCCATGCGCCAGTGGTCTGGGTCTCGATTTTTCTTACGCCTGAGTCCCTGGACTTTCCAGGAATTGAGACCCAGTCCAGTACTGATTTAAATTGATTAAATGAATTAGAAATTGGATTTTTAATATGAAAATAAACCCTAGAACTTGATTAAATCATAGAAAATCTATTTTTAGTCCAAATTGACCCATTCCAGTTTCTAAATTTTTGTAATTTGATTCTCTACCACTTAGAGTCTCTGTTTTGTCATGAAAACAATATTAAAATTTATTTCTCACTTAATCCTATGTTAAGCACATAAAACCTTTGGAAATTCATATCTTAAAATTTATAACTCCAAAAATTATGATTTTTGTTCCTAGGATTTTATTTTAATGTGTAGATTATTACTGTGTATTTTGTTTATATGTTTGATGTGATGTTAATTTTCTCTATATAATGTGCTTGTTTGTATTGTGGCGAGTAGAAGAGCCCGTGACTGAGGATCCTAGTGACCAGCAGATAGAAGTAGCCGAGCAGGAGCTCATTAAAGGCAAGTTGTGCCCTTGACCACTTTTTAACAATAATGTTCTTTAATGTCACTTATTCATGCATAGATTTAATTTTGATGAGAACCGATAGGTCAGTCTAGATTGTTTATCTCATTACCTTGTTTACCCCTGAATCACTTGGGTAGTTTGCTATTGCTTTACATGGTTTTGGAATAATCATTTATTATATCCATGTTCCATTTATTTTGTTATTCTATTTATGTTCATGTCAAGATCATTAATGTTATTTGGAACATGTAATTAGGAAAGCTAGTGGAAGACTACCTTACCCGAAAGTTCAAGGGCAGTAGAGGAGTTACATGCAGGGAGGTTCTCGGATTAATTTTGCTGCGATGACGGTCAGACGGGGGATTCTTGTAAGTGCTCTTCCCATAAACTGTAGCGGGTTTTCGGAAGCTAATGGAACTTTGTAAAGGCCTCGTAGTGTTGCCCTGCCTTGCTTCCTAGGTAGAGGTGTATGTGAGTCACGATCACTTGGCAGATGGGTAACATGACTTATGGGTAAAGGGTACAACCTCTACAGAGTGTAAAACTGGTATACTAGCCGAGCTCACGGTCATGAGCAGCTCAGGACTCTCGCATGATTAATTTATGTAACTTAAATTCAACCATGTTATTTGCATTGTATGAGATTATTATTAATTTTGCTCTATTGTTTTATTTAATGTTTGTTATTTACTTACATTTAGTAACTACTAATAAAATTTTGACCAACTAATTAAAAGCAATGCTCAGCTTTAACCCATGTTGTTGATAAGCCTTACACATCAAATGAACTCCCACCTTTGGTGAGTTCATGCCCACTGGTTTCCCCATAACTTGTTGAGCTATGGTCATGTGTGAGCTCACCTTTGCTGTCTCACATCCCCCACAGGAGAAGAGCAGGTGGTTCAGGAGGAGCCACAAGGCGAGAAGTTTGATTTGATCTAGGGGCGTTTCACAGTTGACTTCTGCGTCAAGGATGATCCTTAGTTCGTTTTATATTTATCTTTTATTTTATAATAAGACTTCCGTTATGTAATAAATACTCTGATGTTATTGTGACATTTATCTCTATACACTCTGTTATTATATATGATGTCTTTTTGGCGTATGTATAAGATATATCTGGCTTTGTTCCTTAAAACTCGGACGTGACATTACCACTTTGATAAAAACTGCCAACACAACAACTGCATATGTCGTGCACTTATATGAGCAAGAGCAATCTTATTTACTATGCTATATACTTATCATTATGTATTTCACTTGAAAAGTATTTTTCTTCCAATAACCCCAGAATAATATTTGTTACAACTTTGCGAGTATTTTGAGCTGATAAAATACAAGTATATATATAGGACGATGGGCTCTGAGTTGGCTAACTTAATTGCATGTTTTGGTTGGGAGATTCATCACAATTTAATACAGGGACGTACTTCTGCATTAGGTTGTCTTAAAATGCATTGGTGCTTATAATTGTAATTTTAGTGATATTTTTTTTGTAAACATTGTCTAAAAGGTAAACAAGGTTTTTGTTTTGGTGTTTATAATTGTACATATTTTTTTGTAATTTTAATGATATTTTTTCCCTGCTGCACACCTAGCTAAGAGCGCATTGCTCTGTTGGCACAGCAAAAAGTGGTACACAGGTTGCATTTGGAGAAGGAAACTCTTCGTATGCAAGATATTTTCCCATGCCCAAAAAGGATTCTTCAGCAGGTGTCAGTGAAAGATATTTATCTTCATTGCTTATGACTCGAACCATCCCATACAAATTGCTGTTTTGGGACCTTAACACCTTGTTTCCGATGCATATTCAGGTGGAACTTCGAAGTTACCAAAAGAATATGCAGAACCATGGGTGTGTAAATACCAAATTACTAATAATGTGGATTGCTTCCTCTTCAGAATTATTGATTTGTTTTCCTTTTTTTTTGCAGGATTATACCCATGATTATCATGTTACTCTCCCACTACTCTGGAAATCCTGGTATATTTTTTTTTAGTCTTTAGTCGAAATTGCAAGACATTTTCTTCAACTAACCCCACCATTCCTACCTACATCACTGACACAGAAGTTCTGGATGAGGAAGAGTTTGGAGAATCCTCTGCCAGCAGGACTGAAGATGACAGATTACCCTATGCAGTACTAAGGAAGTCACATTAACGAACTGTGCAGGTTTCATTTGGTTCGAATTGCATGTTTGCCCAGGAGGTTGCAGCAACCAACACGGCAACACCAGAGAAAAACATTGCTGTACGGTGGGGGGAGATCAGCAAGCGTGCCTGTCGTCGCCCCGGATATTGACTCCATGTTGGGTTCTGTTGACAAGATGAAAGAATAGTCCATTTTGTATTATGCCATTACAAGAGAGTTTTGCTCCTTATACAGCAACAAAAGGACGTCTCCTTGGACAACTACAGCATAGTACACAGCACTCAGAGATGGAATAGGCATTCTGATCGTAGTAGTCATCTTGGATGCGACGTTGCAAGGGATGGGATAGAAGAATCGCACATCTGACGGGAGAAAACGCGAGCAAGCCCTTCCTTGACCAGTCTCAAGAAAGCTCGTCTACGGCTCTGCTCCTCGCCGGCGATGACGCCCGCGGAGACCTCCCCGCCGGCGCCACCTCCACGTGCTTCTCACCCTGTCTCCTCCCCGCTCCTCCTACAAGACCCCACAACCCAGGCCACGTGCCCTTGGAGGGAGCAGCTCACCGTCCGTGGCATCGCCGTGGCGGCGGCGCTGGGCGCGCTGCTCTGCGTGGTAATCCACCGCCTCAACCTCACCGTCGGGGTTATACCGGCGCTTAACGTCGCGTCGGGCCTCCTCGCCTTCTTCCTCGCCGCGGCGTGGCGTGCTGCCGCCGGGTGGCTAGGGTTTGGCCGCGGGCCGCCCTTCACGAGGCAGGAGAACACCGTCATCCAGACGTGCGCCATAGCATGCGCCGGCCTCGCGTTTAGCGGTACGTCGGGTCCCTACTCTACTTCCAACTAGGATTCCCCATTGACAGCTAATATCTTTAGAGCTCCAAGTTTTGCTAAAAAAAAACCCCCGTAGTGCTTTGATCACTTCAAATTTCTTTAACATTTTTTTTGTCAGCGTCCCACGATGCTGACACCTCCATATCGAGACCAGGTAAGGAAAAGGAAGAAGAAGAGATAGGCTAGAGATTAACAGAGGTTGGGCAGAAATTGGAGTTCTGTTTCATTTCATTCATAAACCATCTACATCGTATGGCGATGGTATTTATTACAAGCCGGTGCTCACTCAGCCCACTCATATCCATATACTCTAGGATTGGGCCTGCGCGACCGACAGCCCAATACTGGCTCATCTCCCTTCTGTTCCATTCCCGCGCCCATGCCTTGTTCAGTATTCAGCTTCTGTTGTGCATCACTGACATTTTTTCACTGTGATTTCCTTCTCTAATTAGAGAATCGGTATTCTTTGTAGGGTGCTCCGCCTCCTACATCTTTGCTATGGACAGGAAGACTTATGAGCTCGTGGGACCAAACTATCCTGGTAATCGAGCCGAAGATGTTAAAGATCCTTCCCTTGGCTGGATGATCAGTTTCTTGTTCCTTATTGCTCTCGTTGGGCCATTTAGCATTGTGTTGCTTCGAAAGGTACCTCTTTTTCCTGGTTGGGAAAAGTTTTCAACATGCATCGGATGGGTTCTCGAGTTTTGCCTCAGCCTTTTCAAAATAATGAACTTTCAGCACATGGCTTTATAAAATTGAGGATAGCTCAACTGCTCAAAACATCCATCAGTTTTTTTACCTTCCGTTGCTTAGTTAAAGTGTTTCAGTTAGTAAGCAATTTCCAATCTTATCATTGCAGGTAATGGTGATTGATTACAAGCTTGCATTCCCTGGCGGAACAGCTACAGCTTTGATGATCAATAGCTTGCATGGGAAAACGGATGGTGATCTTGCAGGGTAAGGCAACAGGTACTCACCTAACTATCACAGTATTCCTACAATGTTTCATGATTGCAAGTATTTTCCCACCAGTTCAAAACAATAACTCCTTTTCTGTACGAACTAATTGTTCAAAACAAGAACATGTACCTTTAAGAGTTGAAGTCTATTGCTTATTGTCAGTACTAATGTTTCCTTTTTAAAATATAAAAGTATGTAGACCTGTGAACTAAACAATTCATGATGAGTGTGTGGAACGTATGTGATTCTATATGGCTCAAATAACATATTCGCTGAACTGAACCTATTAGGAATTAGAAAATGAGTGAATGGATCAGAGATACACCATCTCAGCACATTGTTAAGCAACATCCACACTTGAAACACTTGCACTCTTGTGTCAGCAGCGAAAGTAGCAATGTACAGACAGGGTCGTTATTTTGTACATAAAGTCCTTTATTAACAACTGTTGCCTGATATCTGTTTATGACTGTAGGGAGTTTTAGTTTGAAAGTCTGTCCTATTCACATACTCATGTTATTCTATTATTTTGCAGGAAAAAGGTGCACTGCCTTGTAAAATACATGGGCATTAGTTTTGTCTGGAGTTTCTTTAAATGGTTCTTTAGTGGTGTTGGTGACTCTTGTGGTTTTGACAATTTCCCAACATTTGGACTTGAAGCTTTTAAAAGCACGTAAGTTCTCATAGTCTTATTTTTTCTCCTCTCCTTTTCGTCACATACTTATTCTGTCATTTTCTACATCAGTCTACTGATTAATCATACTTTTCGTTTGAATGATGTTTATCCGGTGTATTTCTTATGGATGGATCTTTGAGGTGTTTTTATCCAAGTCAACACTGATATAATTGAGATAAAACTAGTGTTAAGCGTGTATCCTCCAGAAGAGGCCACAAGATGTATATTTATATTGGCAGAAACTTCCAACAAGTTAGAGTCCAACTTAGGTACAATGGTGGTAACTGATTAGGATTCTATATCTGGTTTTGTTCGGTTGTAACTCTATCTATAATTAGAATACATCTCTATAACATGACATGCAGGGCTAAATAGATAATCCTTCTATATTCTAACAACCCCCTCAATCCTATCTAGTTGATTTGATCTCTAAAAACCAACCAAATAAACACTTTGAGTTTTTTTTGTCACCTTTGACTTCCATATCCAAATGAACGGACTCGGGGGACTGATGGACTGAAAGTTTAAGGCGTAAACACGACTTGCTCGAAAATGGTTTTTGCCCCACAAGTATATCTAGTTGTCTGTGCCTTGCATGGAATCGTGAATTGTCATGATTGTTCACTAAATTTGATATATTCCTCTTTAGCTTTATCTGACAACGGAGTATGAAAATTATTAAGGAGGTGACCGTTCTGTAGAAACTTGGCCAGTGAACAGTTTTTCCTCTTAGCAAATGAATACAGACTAGGGAAAGCCATTTTGAACAACGTATTATTCCAAACATCTTGCCAAAGGGCAAAAGATTTACCATCACCAGCCATCAGAGAAGCAATCCCCCTGTAGTGATCTGCAAACCTTACGATGTCCTTCCCCCAAAAGGATCACCTTTCCGAGGAGAGATGAGGAATCTATCCAGAGCAATAATGAGTGTTCCAAATTAAGTGAACCCATGGAATATCCATCCTCGCATAAAACTTGTGTAGATGTTTCATGAGGAGGGCTTGATTCTGCAATCTGAGATTGGTGATCCCAAGGCCACCTTTGTTCTTGGGAGTGATGACCTTATCCCAGGAAATCATCGGCCTGCAATTTGTGTTGACATCATTTCCTTGCCACAGACAATCTCTTCTTGCACGATCAATGGTGTTGATGACTGAGACAGGTAGTTTCACAATGCACATGGTGTAAGTCAGCAGGGCTGATAGGGTAGAATTTACCAGTGTAAGTCTGCCTGCCATCGAGAGCCAGACACTAACCATGTTCTAACGTCTTTCAATTTTATTGAGTAGTGGAAGAAATTCCTTAGCCTTTGGCTTCAAAATCCCCATTGGTAGCCCAAGGTAAGTGAATGGAAAGGAGCCAACCTGACAACTAAAAACACCAGCCAGCTGCATGCTCTTAGTGGCATCTAGATTGATGGGCAGAAGGCAAGATTTCTTGTAATTCACTTTGAGTCTCGTGGAGCACGCAAAAGAATGCAAAATCCCCTTTAGGCAGAACAAATATCTCTGGGACGCTTTCATAATAAGTAATGTGTCGTCTACATACTGAATAATAGGATAGTCCATATGCTCCTCATGATCCATAGGGAAAGAGATGATCCCGTATTGTGCCGCTTTATTAATGATATACTGAAGAAGCTCAGCAGCCAGCACAAAAAGCAATGGAGAAAGAGGATCCCCCCTGTTGGACTCCTCTTTTGCAGAAGAACTTCTTTCTGGGAATCCCATTAAGCAGGACAGCCGATGATCCCGACTTAAGGATCAAACTGATCCATTGAGTCCATTTATCCGGTAAACCCAACTGAGTGATGATGGCTATAATCGCATGATGTTCCACCATGTCAAAAGCTTTTTCAAAATCAAGCTTAAGGACGACCATCTCTTTTTTAGAACGATGTCATTGATGCAAATATTTATAGGACTGAAAGTTAAGATTGTTTCTAAACTGCTGCATCTTCATAGTAGTAAGTGCCTTGGTGAACCCATCTGCAATCTGATCATTTGTGGATATTAATCTCACATCTAGTACCTCTAATCCCAATACGAGTCGGGCTCTAATCCAAATTGTTTATGATTGCCTCTTGTGTATATCTCCAACAATCTCTCACTTGCACTAGAGACAATCATATAGGCAAGTTCCAATACTCCATTCCCTTAAGTGTGTGACCAATGATTGCAAGTCTCCAGGTCGCCTCGTCGATCCCTGGGACCGACCAGGGCGACTAGTCGGTCCCTGGTCATCCTAGACCTTTTAGACTAGTGGTTATACTTAGATAGGTATATATATATATATAGCACAAAAGATATGAGCACTGAGCAGGAACAAAAATGCAGCAAACAGCCTGCTTGAAGCCTACAATAATCTAAACCAAATCATCATCCAAATGGAAGCCTGCATCAGCAACTTCAGCAGATCCAGATTCATCATCATTGTCCTCATCCATTTCATCTGTTGCATCACCTTCATACTGTTGGGTTGTGTCCCTTTGTCGCTTTCTAGACCGAGAATAAGAAGTAATATGGCTAGAAACTGCAGCAGTACTTGTAGAAGCAGCACGAGGAGGCAAGTTACAGCCCCTTATCCTCTGCTGCACCAATAACTTCATCCACATTGGCCCAAATAATATCAGCAAAAACCCTAGACGTTTAGCGACCAGGAACTACAAGTCGGACGACTAATCGCCCTAATCGGCGATTAGTCGGACGATCAGGACAACTAGACAAGCTAATCGAGTCGTCCGGCTAATCGAGTATAAATAGGCGACCAACCCGACTAATCGCGATTAGTCGGACAACTTGCAATCACTGTGTGTGACCTGTTAGGTTCATATGCAGACGGCAGTAAACGGAAATAATTTCTTAACCATAAGTCAATAGCGGTACCTAGCAGGACATAATAATCCGAATGTACATAAAGATCATATCGGCTGAACCTTGATACATTCACATACTAATCCTTTTGCCCATGTGAGAATGACTGCGACTGGGGCCGGACCTTAAACCTGTGCTTTGACATGAGAAAGACGAGGGGGGGTTTAACCAGCTCCCATTGGGAGTTGAACCCAGGACCTGAGGATTGCTATTCAGATCACCTAACCAACTCAGCTAGAGGTCCTTTCACAAAACAAATGAACTTACACTGCTAATTTCTATTGTGTCACATGTTTAATTTCATGGTAGCATGTGTTTACCTATCCAAGCTTGAAACTAAAGTTTTGCATATATATACATATATAAGATATCTGAGGTGAATAAAACCTCATATTCTCAGTTTTTTTTCTTTTGTATTCCGGCAGGTTTTATTTCAACTTCAGTCCTAGTTATGTCGGGTTTGGTTTTATTTCCCCTCATGTTGTAAACTGCTCAGTTTTCCTTGGATCTGTCATATCTTGGGGCTTTCTTTGGCCATTTATTAGTGCACAAGCTGGTCATTGGTACCCAGATAACCTTGGTAACAGTGATTTCAGAGGCCTATATGGTTATAAGGTATGCTGCTCTTTTATTTTTTTGAACGCAAATATTGCTCTTTTATTTGTATTCATATTCACTAACAAGTGTCTTTCTTTTTTTTATGGGATTCTCTTTGCAAACTACTGTTCCCATGCAAAGATAATCCCATAAAACAGATACGCCTTGTAACTACTATCTGTAAACAGTCCAGTGTTTGGCAGTCCAAGCCTAAATGGAATAAAATCATGTGGGGAACAATCCCCCCCTGTTGAGCTTTTTAAAAATGATTAATGTGCATGGGTTTCTTCAACTGAATTTTGTTTCAAGGATCTGGGAAACGATTTTTTTTTTGGCCTGCAACACTGAAGATAGGTCATGCTGTCATGCTTGATTTCCTCATAAAATGCGTATTCATGCAGGTCTTCATAGCCATTTCTATCATACTTGGAGATGGCCTATACAACTTGGTTAAGATATTTATTGTCATTGCTAGAGAATTATGCAGCATGCAATCGAAACAACATGAGCTGCCTGTTCAAGCTCTGGAAGGTAAACATGTTACTTCTTAGTTGTAGTGCAATGCGTTGGTTGTGGCTTGTGAGTTGCGAACATTAGTTGCACAATATATAGCTCATCTAATATGCCGTCTTATGAAAAGCTGACCTGCCCATAGTATTTGTCCAATGCATGTTTCGTCATCTCATCTGCAGACGACGGGAGTTGTGAACAATTAGCAGATGAGAAACTACAAACAGAGATATTCCTCAAAGATAGTATATCTCCTTGGTTTGCTGCTTCTGGTTACATTGTCCTGGCAGCAATATCCACCGCCAGTGTGCCCGCCATATTTCCCCAGCTCAAGTGGTACCTTGTCCTCCTGTGCTACTTCCTCGCTCCCGTGGTTGCGTTCTGCAACTCCTACGGAATGGGCCTCACCAACCTGAACCTTGCCCCGACCTACGGCAAGATCGCCCTCTTCGCGTTCGCCTCGCTCGTCGGCAGTGATGGCGGTGGAGTCATCGCCGGCCTTGCAGCCTGTGGCATCGTAATGTCCGTTGCCTGCTCCACAGCTGATCTAATGCAGGACTTGAAGAGCGGGTACCTGACCCTCTCGTCGCCGCGGTCGATGTTCACTGCCCAGCTGATCGGCATCGCGCTCGGGTGCGTCATAGCTCCGCTCACGCTGTGGCTCTTCTGGACAGCCTTCGACATCGGCGACCCTGAGGGGGAGTACAAGGCCCCCTTTGCCATCATGTTCCGGGAGATGGCCATCCTCGGTATGGAGGGCTTCTCCGCGCTGCCACTGCACTGCCTTGACATCTGCTATGCCGCCTTCTTCCTCGCCTTGGCCACCAGTCTCCTCAAGGACGTGGCGCCCGCAAACGTGTCCAGGTTCATCCCCATACCGATCGCTATGGCTGCGCCGTTCTACGTTGGCGCCTACTTTGGCGTGGACATGTTCATAGGCACGGCGATCTTGTACGCCTGGCAGAAGCTGAACCGGGAGCAGGCTGATGGTTACGCGGTGGCTGTGGCGTCCGGGCTGATCTGTGGAGATGGGATCTGGAGCATCCCTTCTGCCCTTCTGTCCATCCTGGGAGCTGTTCCACCCATCTGCATGTCGTTCGATGCTTCCTCTGCTCCCAGGTGAGAGATGAACAATACGCAGAAGTTTTTATTACTGGCCATATGTTTGCGCCATTGATGAAACCATATGGATTGTAACACAAAGGAGGTGTTAGTTGTTCGTAATTTGTACCTCCGATGATTTTATATGAAACAAAAACACGGCTTTGCATGTAAATACATACATTGTCTCTGGTTTGAAACTTTGAATACACATCGTAGATTTTTCATTTTAAACAACTATACAACATAAGCATCGACTGTAATGTTGTGTTCTATACACGTGCCCTGTTGTGATACGTCGATTGCCTGTAATGGTCACTCGCTCAGACGTCAGACCTGTATGGAGCATTGCTTCAACTTGTTTTTTTTACAAGGCAATGACGAATGGACCAGCAGAGGCCACCTGCCCTGCTTAGAAAGCTCACAGGTAGAGCTCTGCATCCCCAGGACAAC